>CM031240.1:333308963-333881463 GCA_018340775.1 Taxus wallichiana var. yunnanensis | reverse complement strand
TCATACTTCATCTTGGATGCCAATTAACGTCATTTCGTTAGTTATAATCCTCTTTTAATTAATTAATTAACCATTATTAATTAATTAAGCCTTTTAATCTCATATTTAATCAATAAACCTTCTTATTGGTTAAATCCCCCTTTTAAATCCTTCAAATTCTACCAATTTCCTTCTAAATCATCTCTAAATAGATTGTATAAGCTTAAATTTGGCCTATTAATTAATCATAGTTGATTAATTAAATCACCTCCAACTCCCATAAGTTGATAATCTATAATTAATCATTTCTAATCATACTTATCCCTTTGTAATTCTACATTCCCTTTATCCCACATTCACTAGGTTGCAAGCTTCTCCAAAATTGGAAAGCTATATAAAGAACCTAGTACCTTCCTACCAATCTTACACCTTCATACACCTTTACACATTTGATACACCCGTGAAGAGCATTTCTTATTGGAAATCCTATTAAATTCAAGTAAATACCCCCTTTCTATTTGGAAAAGAGTAGTAAGGGAAGAACTAAAATGGCAATCAAGCCATATTTGTGAGATCGCTTCATCTTCCTTGGATAAATTCCTTGATCATGCATGGTTGCATTTAGTTCACAAAGGAAATATCTACAATTTCAAAGCACATCTAACCAACAAAGGAGGTTTACATTTCTCATTGGATTTAATGTTTGATGCATAGTTAATTAAGCTTTCCTTTATGCTTTATCATGATTTTTTTGTTTGATTAAACTAAGTTATGGATCTACTTGGTGTTAGGTTCATTTCATTAACTTAGATTAGTTTCACATGCATACATATGGCACACCCGATGGGACACCCCTTTATCTCATGCACATTATTCATGTTTACTTATTTTAAGCTCCA
Organism: Taxus wallichiana var. yunnanensis; assembly: GCA_018340775.1. NCBI lineage: Eukaryota > Viridiplantae > Streptophyta > Pinopsida > Cupressales > Taxaceae > Taxus > Taxus wallichiana. The sequence goes on along the minus strand of CM031240.1, from coordinate 333,880,585 downwards.
TTTTATGTTATTTAAGTTTGTTAAAATTATTTTGTTTTTAAGCATGTATCATGATGTTTGATAGTGTTGAGTGTTCCTTTTAGGTATTTAGGAGGCAAAATGTTGTCAAATTTGAGTCTTGATGAGAAAAATATGAGCTTTGTGTTGTTTTTAGCTCTTTTTGACGTTTTTCTTTGCGGGTACATGTTACGTGTTCTAGTGCTCATTTAGGCACGCTACCATATCACTTTCCTTATGCTTATCATTCATCTGTGTGCATCTATGTTCATCCGCATACACCGTGTTTCACCGCACGCGTTGGTGTTGCACTAAAGTCTACTTGCACACGCCGCATTCCATTCCTTGTACTAGTGTTTCGTCAATTTTCCTACTACGTGTGCTAGCATTCACCTATGTATGTACTACATTTCATCTCTTTGCACTCATATTATCCTCCATGCACTAATGTTATTTTACATGTGCTAGCTGTTCCATTAAGTTCTATCTTGTTTGCTTGCAAGCATCATCCTACTTGTGCTTTGATGTCCTTCTATCTCGTATCTCGTATCTATTTACATGTGTTGGTGTTCCACTTTTCATTTCTACCGCCTACACCTGTGTGTTGCTCCCTATGCTAGCATTCTTGTGTATGCACTAGTGTTCTCTATGACTTTTCTTGTAATTTTTCTTGAAATTTCTAAAAGTTTCAAAACCAATTTCTAAATTCTTGTAGTTTTATACATGTTTCGATTTCTAATATGAAGGTTTTTATCTAAATTAGTTCTAACCTTTTGAATATTTTTTGATAATATTATTTTCGATATAAATTCATCGAAAAATATGTATTCTCTTTTCTTGCGCTTTCAAGTGATCTTTAGAATCAGAAACAAAATCAATTCTAGATGTTTTTCTAACATTTTGATTGTCATTTGAAAATATGGCTAACATTTGATATTTTGGTTTAAAATTTTCATGTTGGTTTAATTTGATCAAACACCACGTATGCTCTTCTCTTGCGCTTCCGAGCGACCTTGAGAAACAAGAATGGTCATGATCCTTGATTTTTGCTAACATTATGCTCACATAGAATCCTACTAATTATTTGAGTGTCGGACCATATCTGGGGCATAAGGGAGCACTGTGTTTGAGCAAACATGCCAGGAGAGGAGAACATATCCCCTTGTGGTGATTTGGAGTACATGTTTAAGTATGACGGGGTACTGTCCATGAATGGATTGTTTTGTACTAGACCGGGAGGAACAGTGCTAGAGATGGTGGGTCTAGTTGGCATTTGTTGTGAATACTGAGGAGTCATGCCTAATGTGCCTACTCCTGTGAGGAGATCTACTTGGCTAGGATGGTATGGAGGATTGGAACTTCCTGTTTGTATGAATTGAGAATGGTGATTTGCTTGAGCAAGCTCTAACCCTCTCACTTTTTCTACCAACGTTGAAATGACTTCATTTGGTGAAGTCACGATATTCTACCTTGGTGGCGTTTGTTGTATACCATGGTTTTGTATAGGCATGTGATATCCTGCTATGAACTGATCGCTATCTTGCCAAGTTTCTCCGAGAGTATTTCCTATATGCAGTGGCATAGAGGTATTTTCTTGAAAAGAGACCTCGGGTTGTGTTTGTAGACCTCCTATGGGTGGGTACATACTTCGAGAGTGTTGTTCATTCCTGGCATAATATACCGAATGTTTATCGTCTAAACTTTGGTATGGGTCTGATTGCCTACTAATTTTTGGTCTAAGTAGTACCTGAGGAGATGAACCGGATTCTCCGGTGAACGTCATATTGTTCGAGCCTGAAGGCTCCGTTTGTTGCGTTTGAGCGAGTTGTTCCAACTCCTCAGTTTGAAATGATGAGTTATATCTGATTCTTGGAGTTTGTGTTGACAATTGGTTATTTGAGTAGTTGTCACCCCATACTGAGAGTGAGGGTGATGATTGTCTATTTTGCTAGGCGTAGTATGCCTCAAGACCCAAGAGGGGTCTGTCATATGCATCGAATCCCGACATATTCGGGGGGTATATGAATACCCGCAGAATAATGGGAAGGAGCGAAGGTGATGGTGAAAGCCAATGAGGTGGAAAAGATGAAAAGTATACTAATCTTGGAAGAACACGTAATAATATGACTCCGAACTAGAAAGTAGGAAGTTCACGTCGGGTTCACCAATTTTGTTGGTGAAGCTGATGTGAAGGCTAATGAGGTACAGAAGGTGAAACAGTTGTTTGTTTCACGTCGGGTTCACCAATTTTGTACGATGGAAAAGTGACATGCGAGCATGGGAATCTACAAGCAACTCTTCCTTGCACCTGACCTCCCGAGGTCGTGCCGAGACAGCCAGTGGGTATGGAATATGTGTGAGATGCAGACAAACTAGTTAGGCAATCTAATGTCTTCAATACGCATTAGTGGAATTTATGAGTCTAAGGCAAAGAAAGCCCTCCTAACTTGAATCGGGTGTGATAGATCGGTCCGCAAGGATGATGCTCAAGGCTCCAATCAATATCGAGCTCTGGCATGATTCGATCTATAGGTTGTGGAATATGTGGAAAATGACCGGGATAGTTTTGTGTATTTCTCCGGACAGGGTCATATGGTGGATGGTAAAAATAGTCAATTCTGTGGACGATTCTCTGGCCTAGTCCAGAATTCCCTAGCTCTGTTAGCTGTTGTGTCTAGCAAGGATAATTGTTCGATGATGGTAGGTGGAAGTGGGGTAGACCGGAATACTAGTGTGCGTAGGGATGTTGTCTATGTCTAATTCTCATATGGATTCGTTGGGCTGCGGGATTTGTGGGTCACAAGCGTAGATTCTTAGTTGTTGTGGACCCGTTATGGTCATGCGTGAAATCAAGTCCTAATCCCTAATATCCAAAAGTAGTCGTATGCTTTCTCGCCTTCTATATTTAGGATCAATAACTGTGTGATTTTCTCAGAATATCTTACAGGAATTCGTGCAACCTGGATTCTTAGGCTAGTATCTATATCTAGAATAGTGTCTCCTGCGTCTGGCTGTGGGACCAAAGGATCACAACCAAAGGTTTGTTCTCTTTCAAACCCTTCTACAGTCATATGAATGTTACCTAGGGTAATCTGTAGTTCGGTTGATTCGACCAAAATGTGTGTGCTTGGTCATCTTCTATGTTTAGTCCACTCAACTGGGAATTGATTTGTCGCAAGCTTACCATTGTTCGGAAGACTTGAATCCTAAGATTTTGATCTATATCAGTTATCGTTGTGATGAGATTGGGTTGAGGCATGATTGGCTCGAATACGTATTCCCTGGGCTCTCTAGGTCCCGTGATTGTCATACAAAAGCAACAAAGTAAAGAGAACTACAGTAAAATAAAATTTAACTATATGAAGTATATCTATAGCATATATAACTTCTCTATTTTTTGTGTTTTCTGATGAGCTTTACGAATTTTAAGAAAGCAACTATTTAAAATATCTAGAATTGACAACTAAAATAATAATTTAAAACAAACAAAATAACCGAGTGTAGCTCTCTGTTTGTGCAACTTGTAGATTTATTCTAAACAATAAAATAGCTTATCTAATCTATTTGCAAGATTCTTGATCGTACTCGGAAGTGAGGAGTGAATCATAGTTTCTCGAAACTATCAATCCCCACAGACTTCCTGGCAATATCAAGAGTAGAATTGTTTGAAATAAAGAAATTAACTACTCTATTTGATATGATTCTAACTAGAACTTTGAAAGCTAGAACCTGGATTCTGCAGAACAGTGGTGAATCCGATGGTGTGTGTGATCTTGTCCCCTCAGTGTGATCTCCTCGTTCCTTCGTGTTCACGTGGATCCAGAAAAGCGTGTAATGCTAGCATCGTAAGTAGATATTGGGATAAAGGCAGCTCAGAACACTGACTGAATACAATGCGAGTAGGAGAGGGATAGTGCAAGAGTACAGAGCTTGGCTTATGCAATTCCTAGTGGGATTTATTGTGAGTCATGCAACATAAAGCGTCCGTAACCGAAACTATCCTATTTGAGGAGAAAACCTGCAACTTTAATGGCTTCCAAAGCTATTCTACTCCAATGGATTGGATGAAATAACAAAGAAAGTGCTTGCAGACAAGATGGATATGTGGCTAACTAACAAAAACAATGCTAACTAAGCATGCAATGAAAGAAACTAAGCATTCTAAGCAAAAGGAAAACTAAATCTATTGCGAAAGAGAAATCGAGGAAAATTTTGAGGGGCCATTTGCTTGAGCACAAGCCAACTATTTATAGCATTTGCATTTACCCAAGGTAAAAGCCAAATAGAACTCTTAAACTATAAACAATGGCAAAACACTATTCCAGGGAACCAGAATCATAAATGCAAGCTTATGGCGGTGAAAGAAAGCTAGTAAAATGTTGAATTTATGTGAGTCGTGTTAAAAGAGCTTTCTATAAAATGCGTAAAGGACCGCTGCCCCGAAAGCGGGCGGCGGTTCGGACCACCGCCCTGTTCAAGGTGGCGGTCACGAGACCGCCGCCCAGGTAGGGCGGCGGTTTCAAGTATCAAGAGAATAAGGCCAAGAAAAGAGGGGAAAAGGAAAAAATAAAGCATGCGGGGCTACGTGGGGCATGCGAGATGTTAACGCACACTCGTGAGAGCTTATCCAGATCCCGAACACCTTGCGAGGAGACTGTATCATCATTGGGGCACGTGTCATGTTGTTCGCGCATACAATACCTTACAATTTTGGGTACGACGGTTATCTCCAATGAAACATGAATTCATTCACATTTTATGGGTAAATTACATTTACCTTATATGAATCAAAGACCTTAAGATCTGCAATACCTTGTTCGAACAAGACCATAAAAGGTGAATCGATATCAAGAAACCAACCCAACATAACAACTATTCTACAGACACACATATGCCATTTCAGTAAACTATTTTCTCAAAATAAAGACTCGGGATTATAAAACCTAGATCTATGGATTCACCCACAAATATGAGTTTTTAAAGCTAGTAATAGCTTATTTGGAAACCAGCAGAGTAATAATCACCCATTATAACTAGCTAGTGTTTACATTTTATTCATACAAGGGTTTGAACTAGAAAACACTTAATAAATAAGAAGAGCATATCGAAACATGTATCAAAATAAAGTTGGTCGGGTAACCCAAATGGGTTTATTAAAATAACAACCCTCTTTTATAATTGAGAGTCAACTCGAAACTAGGCCGAATGAAAAATACCCAAACAATTTTCACTAGACATTAAACCACAAGAAACCCATGATCGAATCAAATAATACATTTTGTTAATAGTGATAGAAACCGAAATCATTGGGTATTATGCATAATACAAGACACATATTTCACAAAGTATTTTATACTTGAATATATATCACAAATAGTATTATAATATTTTTCACAGATCACTACGTAACTTTTTAGAGCTCATATATATTCAAGTTCCAATAGTAAATAAAAACGACAATACCTAGATTAAAATAGTACTACATAAAGCCCAGATCAACCAGATTAAACAAGAACTATATCGGAAGTTTTATTTATACAAATAATAAGCAGAATAAGCCATTGAGGGAGAAATAGAACATATCATGCCTGAGAATGAAATCTTGATTCCTTCTTCTTTTCCAAACTCTCCTCTACAAGCTAAGACTCGGAATCGATTCCACAACCAAAACCCATAAATAATCTCCAGTCCCTTTTATTGATAGTTGTTTATTAATATTTCTTTATAATATCTAGCATGCAAAGTTCACCATGATAGACAGAGAGATCAAAGATAGGAATGGATCCCTTTACGCAAAGATCAACAAAACCTCCATCGAACATTGAACAAGAAAATCAAACAACTCGAAGTTTCCCAAAATTGCTTCTTACATGCCCCGAGATCCATGGATGAATATTTAATGTAATTAATACATGAGTACCAGTGTATTTTCCCTCCTAATTAACTGAATTTATTTTTCCTTTTCAAGATTAGCCATCTGAATTTAGCTTCAAAATGGATCACCAACTTATAGTGGTCAAAAAAGATAGTTATGCCTCTAACAAATTTGTCTCCCTATTGGAGTGGTAGGTGGTGCCTATTAAAGGCCAATTAATATGGAGCAGCTTAGTACAAGATGCATAGGGTGGTGTCAATACACCCATCAACTCAATTTTGAACATGATGGGTTTCAGATACTATTAAGCCTAGCTTTGTCTTAGATATGCCTATAATAATCATGTCCCACAGGTTTATAAATTTTAGATCTAAGGGCTCATCCTTAGTCTAATATGTTATCTCAAACATATCATAACCTTAGTAACATAGTATCGTTACCTTATTACATTGGGGGTTGGTGATGTTCATTTCATTATCCCATATAATGTTAGTTATAAAGTAAGTGTTGCCCAATTTTGCATCCCTTGCAAAATTCGAGTAACTTGCACAAGTGTTAGACTTGGCGGATATTCAAAGGAAAATTTGAAGAATGTGGAGGCTTTGAGCATGTTATGTATGGAGGAACATTACCACGAAGGATCTACGTAGAACCGCGGTAAGAAGAAAGTTTTTCGGAATGAAGAAAAGACTTCATGGGTGGATATTCAAAGTTACGCTACTATAAATAGTTTTGTAGGCTAAGACAACAGTGAAAGGCGAGCCACGGGTCACAAGGAAGAAAGTCACATTAGTGGGGAAATTCATGGAAGGTTTTATAAAGCCATGTAGACCTAGGGTGTTGTGTCACAAAGGAATGATCTGTGGATGTCAAATAGCCACGCAAGACTAAGTGGAGAAGCCGCATAATAAAGTAAAATGATGATTCTTCGCAGAAATTAGAAATCAACCGATATTCGATCAGATTATCAAATATTTGCAAATTCAATAAGATTTTGTTTTTCTCCATATGATCAAATCTGATTTCAAGAGTCAAATAGAGGAAAATGGGCAAGAGTGAAGGAAATTTATCCAACATGCAAAAAGTGTAATTCCAAACGGCACAACCACCAGCACTAAATGCAGTATGGGCACTCATTTGAAGAAGGCATTTAATAGTGGATAAAGAGAGCGATGCCCTATTCCCTAAGATAAATTAATGAAGTTGGTTGGGATTGGTTAAGGAATTCAAATTTGTATTCATTTTTTTGCACCCACCAAGAACAAGGAAACCTCATGCGCGCTGGCCAATCACCCAGCAGGCGTTGGGCACTCACCCGAGGCACACGAGAGGGAGCCGAGTCTCTCTTTTATGTGAGTTCAGTGGAAGGCATACTTCATGATCTTGACTTAGTGATTTAAAAGAAATGAAAAAGCTATAGAGCTCATAATGGCTTCTATACCCCTTCAGTCATAACAAAAGCAAAGCACGCAATAGAATTAATAGAACTAGGAAGTTGTAAATCCACAAATAGACTCAACATTCAAGTAAGGTTCATGATTATACAAGATCAAAAGCATAGTAGAAACATGCAGATAATACAGGAAGGAGATCTTAATATAAACACAAGTGGTAACCTTATCATATTCATTCATAGTATTACTACAAAACATCACAGAGAGGTAGACCACGGTCATACACCATATCTAGATCCATACATGTATGCTCACAAAAAAAAATCATTCCCCATTCCCTCATTACATTCTTCCTATAATCATCTACCCATTTTATCCCATAGTTCTCATAGTAATTCTGCAGAGCTCCGCTACCTCACTTGTGTCCCCCTTTCTTTGCTAAGGGCACACATATATATAGGCATCTGATCTCCAACAAACTCCTCTGCAACCTCAGATCTGGCCCCAAGTGTCAAGGTGTGGGTCGCCCTAGGCGCATGCCTCTCCATGTCATGATTAGATTTTTGGATCTTCTTATTGCAAGGTATATTCCTTCCAAGACACCCTATTGTCAGGTTGGAACCTTATCCAAATGGAACACATTCTTCATGTGTTCTGTCCAAAAGGCTGAAAATGGCTAAGTCCCAAATTTTGCTTCACGGTGCACATCCTTGGTTCTCCAAGAACCCTTTTTGAATTCTACCTTGCACACCTTCACTTGCGCACTCCCTCTGACATGCGCACCTACGTGCCTTTAAGATTTGGTAGCTACATTAGGGTCCCAACATTACCCCACACTTCACCTGTTCTCCGCCCTCGGGAACCTTTTCAAAGAATGCAGTACAAAAATGCAAGGCCTTGCCTTGGAAAATAATGGAGGGAAAGAATAAAGAATGGGGGAGAGAAAGAATAGAAGGAAAACTACCTAAAGAAGAAGAAGGGGAAAATTTTGCCGCAGGTCGGCCTCCAGTGTATTCCAAGCACTGACTTCATCTTGCGCTCTTGTGCAGAGGTCACCAACCAATGTGCTCACCTCGTCGAAGGTTAACCCTTCCCCTTTTGTATTTATGGTCTCTACCACCGTCTCCAGTTCCTTTGTGTGATCTTCCAAGGCATCCATCTTCCTCGTAATGACCTTGTAGAGCTCTTTTAGCCGGGTTTTGATTGAGACCCGCAGGATCTCAATAGCTTCAAACTTCTTTTCCACTTCGGCTAGGATCTTTTCTCACTTGGATCTATTGCCCTTATTCTTTTCCCTGAATTCCTTCAGCTCGGCCTCATCACTGGCAAGCAACATGCTTGTCACCTTGTCCTGGTCCGCGCAATGGTCGTATGCGACCCCAACAGGTTTGTGCAGCTATTTTAACATCGAAACACCTTGTTGTATTCAGCTATGAGCACGATGACTTTCAACTTGTCCTCCTGCTCCAAGCGTGCAGCTACATTCTCTATCGACTCCAAGGCCAAAGGCTGCCTTTCCATGGTGAGGATCTCGAGTCAAGTCCTCAAGACACTCTGGGAGGAACCATATTTTTGCACGGGAGGGTTGAGGTCTAGGTGCTTCATGATGATAGCCTAGGAGATGAGCTCCACCTTCTTGGAAACTTTACACACTTTAGCTTTCTCCTCTTGTAATTCTCGTTGTAGTTGAGCACTGATCAGCTTTTCAAGGCTGAGTTCCTTTGTTAGCTTAACTACTTCTTCCTTCCTCTTCTCCAATAGGTCCTCCAAGACTTTAACCCTGTCATTTCTGCAGAAGATCCTAGCCTCAACTTCCATAGAGACTTTGTTGAGCACATTACACACTTGCTCATCCAATAGTTATTACGTGTTTATAATGGGGTTGTCCCCCTTTCCTTCGAAAACACTAGTACCACTCCTTGGTTAACCTCAAACTCGGGCTCATCGAGGTGGGAGTCGAATGCCCATGATAGCATCTTCCTTGTGCATGTCAAAGGACTCCATAGCGGTGAGCTCCTTGGTGGGAACGATACTTTAGAAACACATGCATAAAAATTTCTTTGGGGTCATCAACATATCCCATCGTTATTCTTCCCCCTTCCACATGTTTACTTCCCGTGCGCATGCCCTTGGGAATAGTTACTAAAAGAGTTGGGCCTTTTGTGCTACCCACACTCTTCTCCCTTTTCTCTTCCTTGAATTCACCGAGCATGAGCTCCGCGCTATGCTCCAACTCCTCATTGACCAAGGTATTAATTATCTTCTCCGCCTCCCTTTTCGCTTTCTCATTCACCTCCTCTTGAGTGAGCTTGGGCATATTTGGCTCCTTGGTACTTTCCCCTCACTCCTTTCTTTGTTTTGTGTGCCTTCCTCCCCTTGGGCACCCTTCCTCCTTACAAAGATGAAAGCATCATTTGTATCTTCTGCTCCCTCTTCCCCGAATCGTGGACATTAATCGGCTCCTGATCCACCTCCAACTCTTCCTCTTCATCATCATCCTTTTCACCTATATAGGCATTTGGGTCATCTGTATCTTCAAACTCTGGTTCTTCCATCCCCTTTTCTTCTTCCTCTACCTGAAAACTCCAAAGTTGAGGATGTGGTCTTCTCTTCATTTAAGAGCTCCTCAGGGGATGGTGGCTTCGCAGGTTCTGGGGTCTTCTCCCTGACCACCGTTCTCTTCTTCTTCCAAACGTAGGTACTTGTCCCTGCAGTACCTACATCCTGCTTCTCCACCACCCTTTGTTCCTCTTTCTCTTCCCTCTCCTTATGCTTTGGCGTGGGATTCTTTCTTCCAATAGGGTCGTCTAGAATGGATATCTCATTCTCCACGTATGCGCCCTTTTCGAACTTTGGCCTTATGCATAGGTAAATCCTTGTAGCATTTCTCCCAGCAATAGGTAAGGTCAAAGGCCTTACAATATGCACATCTGCGACATGTACCTTTCAATGTACGTGCGCTTCTCTGGGTAGACTAGCTTCTTCCTCATTTCCCGTGCTCTCTGTCAAGGGTGGACAACTCAAGGTCCAATTTCTTTGAATCCTTGTATCTATTTACTCCCGCTTGGAAAAATTGGGCAGTAAACGAGAATGGGAGTTTACACCATGGACTCTAGCTTCCATTGACCAAAATGAACCTGCCAATACAGAAGTGTTGGTAGATCAGAACTCTACTTCTCCTTCGGTCACCGCGGGGAGTTGTTCAAGGATCTACCATTTAGCCCTCGAATGTGTTCCTAAGGCGCTTATACCATTTGTCTAAGCATGCCTTGTGTACCCTTGTCATTGATTCACATGTGTATTTCTGAAATCTCTCCACAGGTGAGGGATCTTTAGCAGGGTACTCCCACACGAACTTGTCGGATGCATCCGGCACCCGATTTCTAAGAACACAATTGTCAACAAAATGTTTCCAAATAGGATCTTTCCTCCCTTCTCCACGCTGCTTATGATTTCATCTGCTATGTATTGGGAGATGTTGTATACGGTGCCTTCCACGACCTTCCTACAGACATTCAGCCAAGGCTTGCTCACTTGGGTCCACCTTTCTTGTCCATTCAGCTTGGAGACAAGGTGTGCGGCCATATTCATCACCAGATCGCTGATATCTCGAGACGTCGTAGTACCTTGATCCCTTCTTTAATTCCTGGGATGCTATGGTTTCTTTAATTACCTCCTCGATCCTAGAGGTCATCTATGAGCGCGTCCCCTTTACAGTTTAGGCCTGTGAAGTGTGAAATTAGTTGGGGAGTTATGTGCATTTTGTGCCTGCGAAGCAGAAGAAGTCTTTGTGTATGCGTGTCATCAACCATTGGTACAAGCACTCGGGCTTCCCAAAATATGGTAACTCGAAAAGTTGGAGAAGCCCTGCCTTCTCCATTTTCACCTTGACCATGTTATCAGTAGATTAGCAACCCATCGGTGTTCGTTTATTTGTGGGGCGCACTAGCTCCAACACCATTTCCTTTGTGATTGTACTTGACCGGTGATTGTAGTCGATCATGGTCATCTGTCTTATGTGGGACTCCCACTCTTGCCCTAGCAAAACCCCATCTGGGTATTGCATTTCCGAGTACCATTCCTCATTTGTATCCAAGGGTATTTCTTCTTGTTTCTTCTTTCCTTTTCCTTTACCCTTTCCCTTCTTGGATTGTTCTACAGGTTTACCAACTAGTTTCATGGCCGTCATTTCACCCTTTGCTTTCATTCCCAGGTTATCTTGCGAGTTTTTTGAACATTTTCCTCATGCACCCCATGCCCTAAAACATAAACCCTAACCTCAGATTTTTCTCCTTTGATCATGGCACTTCTTCACAACGTTCCTCACACCCGTGAATCATCGCTCGGTTTCTAGATCCAACGGACCGATTGTACCTAATTTTTGGGATTTTTCTTCACACGAGTCAGTTCTCGAAACCCTAGCTCTTGAAAGAAAATCACTCTTCTTGTGTTCACAAAGTGAAATAATGAAATGCCCACTCTTGTATTTATAGCTTTTCCCACTTTTACGAATTTAAGGCTAGGCTACCTACCACCGTACGACAATGTTTAATGTGGTGTTCTCAAACAACACCCGACTTCAGCGCTTCTCCTTACACGCCCAATCCTTGCACAAAAATTTTCCACCCGCGCCCAATCCTTGCGCAAAATGTTTCCACCCACGCCCAATCCTTGCGCGAAAAATTTTCCAACCTTCTAGCGTGCAAACAATCCATCTTGACAGAAGACTCTTGCACACGTGTTACTGGCACCAAAGGCACTTCTTCCATCCTCATGATTCTTTCTTTCACCTACCTCATGTTTTTGTGCTTTTTTCCTTTGTACGTGGATTTCAATGTAACCTTATCTTGCCACCTATCTGCCTTCTTTTCTCCTAATGCATCTTTTAACAGGGCCAATTCAAATGGTCTACCAACCCAATCCTCCTAGCAAAATAACTCCATGCCTCTCTTTATCACCTCACCCCACACTAAAACGATGTGCGGTCCTCTGCGCATTCATAAGTCAAAAAGTAATAAGGTTACCGGTGCCTAAGGCACAAAATAAAACAACAATGTGAAAGGGAAATATAAGAAAGGAAAATCAGAAAGGAAATTCTAAACTAACTAGAAAAACTACCTTATTTACAAACACCAAGAAGCATTATTTATAGTAGGGCTTATCGACATTAAAATTTTCCTCCGTAATTTCTATTTTATTATGTATGTATTAGGAATAGGATGTTGTTAAGTATGATTAGTAGTGGCATCGATGAAGATAATGTGAAAGTGACGTTAGTACGGTGCCGCCAATAAAGTAGAGTACGGTAATATCAAAGTACAATAGGAATGTTGTGGTAAAAGTAAATATTTGTCTTAAGTGGTCAGTAATGTTAAAATGTCAAAGTTGGGGGAGTAGGGTAGGGTCTACATGATTAGGAATTAGAAATATTGTATTTGTAATAAGAACAAAGAGTGATGTCATAAATATTTTGTGTATTTTATTTTTAGAAAAGACTAAAAAGTGGAACCCATGTGAGATGATAAGGTTTATCTTATCTTAGAAGATAAGCCTACATGTAAAGGTAAGAGTTTAGGCATGGAATATGATTGGCCGGAAGAGATTTATTATCCTATCTTAGAGATAGTGTGGATAAGCCTGAATTCCTATAAATAAAGAGGTCACCTTCCCTAATTTAGCATAGAAGGAAGTAGTGAGAAATATTGTATGAGTAAGTGTGTAAAGGAAGCCATCATTTAGAAGGTGTGTTAAAGAAGCCATTATGAAGTTTCTCCCATAGTTATTGTTGGAAGGAAAGTGAAGTTAATAACACTTGAAGTACCTCATGGGTGAGATTGTAACAATTTCATGTTGATATTATAATTTACACTTATATTTCAAATTTGTCATCATTCCTTCGTATCATAGTCTATGGTATTCTTGTGTTATGTTTGTTGTTGTGTTTCCAGATTACATCCACCAAACTAAAGGTTGTGCATTAGTAAATAATCATAGCACGAGGAGTTCCCGGTGGAGAATTATCATATTCTTTGGATTAGTGATGACATTTTGGCTCCGTTGTATTGGGACCATTCCTCATTGGTGGATTTTCGGAGAAACATTCCCACTTAGTCAGAAATCATTTAGAGGGTAACCTTGTTTTTACTATGCATAGTAGTTACTATGGTAAAGTCCCTTTTTACCATGAATAGTATTTACCACAGTAACTTTACTTTTTACCATGAATAGTATTTACCACAGTAACTTCACTTTTTACCGTGAATAGTGTTTACCACAGTAAAGTCAATTTTTACCGTAATAAGTCAAGTTTTACTGTAGTAAGTCAAGTTTTTTACCGTGGTCATTTCTATTTTATTGTAGAAAGGTGTAAAGTCACTTTCTATTGTAGTGAGTCCAATTATTTGTGCACATAAGTCTTATTGATTGTACTTGTGAATTGGTATTTCACTGTGGTTACTTTTAAAAATGGGGAAGATTCATATTTTTTAGCCCAATCTAATGAAGATGCTTCCTCTTTCATTCAAGAGTTTAAACGATCTTGCATTTGTAATGGCCTCATAAGAAGGGAACAATGGACTGAATTTTTTCATACCTTTTTGGATGGTTCAACCTTAGGTGGTTTGAAACACTAGGTGATAATGTGAAAAACTCATGGGATTTATTAATTGAAAGTTTTCTTGAAGAATTTGGTGAACAATGGAAATATGCAGATCTCATGATTGATATCACAAAGCTATCCCAAGGAGAGAAGGAGAAGATAAGGGATTATCATGATCATGTTCTAGAGCTAAGGAGGAATCTCGATGCCCAGATCCGGAAGGAAGGATTAGCAGATGGGTTGATGAATGGCGTGGATAATCTCCTCTATAAGCACTTCATTCTTGAGATGAAGCCAGAGATCAGACAACAAGTGAAGTATGACCGCCTAGCTACCATTGAACAAGCAAATGAGATTACAAGAAGGCAAGAAGAAAGCATGGAAGAGGAGCCCAAAGAAATTGCTGCTAAGATAGAGCCTACACCAACACCTTTGGTCCAGAATCCACAACCACTCTCGGTGAGTAAAAATATTTTCCCTAGTACATCTATTGAGTATGAAGATCTTCTCAAGAAGATGGGTCAGTTAACTATTAATCTTCTTCAAGGAAAGGAATTTAGTTCTCAGGGAGGAGATAGAGGTCCAAAAATAAATATAATTGAAGTTGTATGTTATGGTTGTCATAAAAAGGGTCATTATAAGTATAATTGTCTAGATAGAGCTTCTACATCTAGTACAAGAGATAATGATAAAGGAAAAACACCTGTGAATTCTTTTGATGTAATAGATAGGAGCATAAATAATGAAGCAGATGTGTTTGTAACAAAAAGAAAGAAAGAAAAATATAACCAAGATGGAAATGATCCTAAGAAGATGAAAGGAGAAACTAGTAAGAAACATAGGAAAAGAAAGTTGGGTGTGTAGGATTTTCTAATTTCACAAGGACAAGGACCATACTCCATCTTAGAAGATCTATCCAAAAGACCTACAAATATTACATATGGTCAACTTCTGGCTATGTCTTCTGAGAAGAGGCGGGAGCTGCGAAGTGGACTCAATGCTCGATGAAGTAAGGAGGTTGAGGTACTTGTTTTGGAGGCAGAGGTGGATCCCTACGCTCCACAAGCTGAGGTATTATGTAATGGTATTTCAATTCATGATGTCTTAGTTGATGGAGGTGCTGCAATTAATGTAATGACCGAGTCTGTAATGAATATGTTGGGTTTAAAAATTGATCACCCCTCAACACTTATGTTAAGGTCATTAAATAAGGGAAAAAATAAACCAGAAGGTGTTGTTTCAAATGTGGCAATATTGTTATGGGTGTTGTATGTGTGGTAGACTTTCAGGTGATGAAAATGGTGCATTGTTGCACCCGATGTTGTTAGGAAGGCCATGGCTAAGGAGAGTTCATGCAAGAAACTACTAGAATGAATACTTCATGACACTTAGACATGGCAGAGAGAGGGTGAAGAAAAACGTGATCCCTCAGCATCATAAGGCAGAACCTGTGGATTCAAGTGATGAAAATGATGATGGGACATCCTCGATTACTCTAGTACACAGTGAAGTGGACACAAAAGATGAATAAAGTGAGGTTGATGTTTCAGTTATGGATATCCTTCCAGTCACATCGACTCATGAACCCATAAGATTATCTGAAGAAGAAATTGTTGATCATCTCTAACAAATAAAGATTGGTGATGCTGTGATGGAGAGTGAGAAGGAATCCTACCTCCAGCTCTTTCGAAGGTACATACACCTATTCACTTTTGATTACAAGGAACTCCATCAAGTAAGTTAGGTAGAACATTCTATTGAGCTGGTAGATGGTGCTAAGCCCATAAAACAAATGCCATATAGAATGAATCCTAATTTTTCCAAGACTGTAAAAAAAAAAAATAGATAAGTTGCTTGATGCAGGATTCATATTTGTTGTGGAGAATTCAAAATGGGTTTCTCCCATTGTGATCTCAATAAAAAAGAATGGGAAACTACGTATTTGTGTTGATTATAGGAAGCTCAACAAGGAAACAAAGAAGGATCATTACCCTCTTCCATTCTCAAATCAGATCTTGGACGAAGTAGCTAGCTAGGAGTGCTATAGTTTTGCTGATGGATATAGCGGATACAACCAAGTTCGTATAGCAGAGAAAGATCAGCTAAAGACCATGTTCACCACTCCTTGGGGAACGTTTTCTTATAGAGTTATGCCTTTTGGGTTGTGTAATGCTTCGCAACGTTCCAGTGCTTGATGAATAGGGTGTTTGAACCCTACATTGGGAACTTCATTAGAGTATTTCTAGATGATTTTTGCATCTATGGGAGCAAGATGGACCACCTGCACCAGATGGAGATAGCATTTCAAAGGTTAGATGAAGCACAAGCCTCACTAAACCCTACAAATTGTGTCTTTGGATTTTCTAAAGGCATTTTTTAAGGCATGTTGTATCCAGAGATGGTATTGGTACTGCGATCACGATAAAGTTTCAAAAATCAAAGAGTTACCATTTCCTATGAATAGAAGTAGTTGAGATAATTTTTAGGCCATGTGGGTTACTATAGAAGGTTCATCAATAATTTCTCAAATATTGCACAGCCACTAACCCAGTTCTTGAAGAAGGATGTTACTTATGAACCAGAAAATAAGGTGCATGAAGCTTTTGAACAACTGAAGGAAGATTTGGTGTCTTCACCTATTTTAAAGAATCCAGATTGGAGCAAGCCATTCATTGTGTATATTGATGCCTCAGATGCAGCACTAGGAAGTACTCTGAGCCAAAAAGATGAAAATGGGAATGATCATCCAATTTACTTTGGGAGTAGACAAATGAGCAGTGTTGAGGTAAATTATACTGTAACTGAAAAAGAGGCTCTAGCTATCATTTTTTCTGTAAAGAAGTTTAGAAATTACTTGCTAGGGCAAAAATTTATAGTTGTAACAAATCATCAGGCTCTAAAATATATTGTAAATAAGCCTAACCCATCAGGGAGGATACAAGATGGATAATTTTTCTACAATAATTTGAATTTGATATTATAGATAGGCCAAGAAAGAAGCATGTCAATGCAGATGCACTCTCTCGAGCCTATGATGGTTTAGGTTCATCTTGTGATGATGATGATTTCCCAGATGCAACATTGTTATCCCTTGACACAATCCCTAGTGAATACATAGATATTTGGAATTATCTGAATGAATTCAAGTTTCTTGATGGTGCCAATGCAAAGACTAAGAGGAAGATTACTCAAGCCAGTCATCCATATTCTATTATGCATGGAGTATTATTTCGAATAGGACCTGATGGACAAGAACAAGAGAGTAGTTGGACGTGATCAAGGGAAGGATTTGATAGAATAATTCCACAATGGTACATGTGAAGGACACTTCTCTGGACAACTTACAGCATGAAGGATCTTGGATGCATATTATCACTGGCCCACTCTTTTTAGAGTTTGTTTTAATTATCGTAAGAAATGTGATATTTGTCAAACACATGGTAATTGTAAGACTTCATCGACTCCATTATGCCCTATTCTTCCACTTTGTCCCTTTGAAAAGTGGAGAATAGATATTGTAGGTCCACTTCCAACTAGCCCACGCCAAAATAAGTATATTGTAGTTGCCATAGATTATTTAACCAAGTGGGTTGAAGCTAGGCCATTGAAAACAACTTCCATGGATGAAGTGGAAAGGTTCATATATGAACGCATTGTCACCATATTTGGTTGTCCATTAGAAATTGTAACAGATCAAGGAAGTCACTTCATTAATGAGGTGGTAGAATCCCTAGTCAACAAGTTTTCTATTAAGCATAGGAAGGCAACAACATACAAGCCAAGCACAAATGGACAGGTGGAACGAACAAATTTTGTGTTGTGTCAAATTCTAGCAAAAGATGCAGCCTTGTAGGTACATAAGTGGGATAAAAGGATTCATGTAAAATTGTGGGCATATAGGGCAACATCAAAGTCAGTAATAGGATACTCCCCATTTCGGTTGGCTTATGGCATTGATCCAGTTCTTCCTTTTGAGTTTGATATTCCCATTGTGAGAGTTATGAAAAAGAAAGGATGGATGAAAGTGATTCAAGTAAAAGAAAGGTTGGTGCATCTTCATTTGCTAGAGGAAATGAGGTAAATAGCAAAGGATACAAGCTATAAGAAGAAAATGAAGCGAGAAGAAATACTTTGATAAAAAATCTGTTGGTCTCCATTTTATGTGAATGACTTGATTCTAGTATATGATTCAGATACAAAAAAAAGAAGGAGGAGAAAATTTCTTCCCAAATGGATGGGGCCCTACAAAATAGCAGTTGTGCATGAAAATGGTACATATCAACTGGAGGAATTAGATGGCACTCCCATTACGAAATGGGTCAACCACGACAAGTTAAATATTTTCCAAGCACCAGAATAGTCTACTCGAGGACGGAGTAGAAGCTAGGAAGGGGAAAATGTCGACATTAAAATTTTCCTCTGTAATTTCTATTTTATTATGTATGTATTAGGAATAGGATGTTGTTAAGTATGATTAGTAGTGGTGTCTGATAGAAGATAACGACACTGCCATTAGTATGGTGCCGCCAATAAAGTAGACTACGGTAATAATCAAAGTACAATAGGAATATTGTGGTAAAAAGTAAATATTTGTCGTAAGTGGTCCGGTAATGTTAAAATGTCAAAGCTAGGGTAAGTAGAGAAGTAGGGTCTACATGATTAGGAATTAGAAATATTATATTTGTAATAAGAACAAAGAGTGATGTCATAAATATTTTGTGTATTTTATTTGTAGAAAATACTAAAAAGGTGGAACCCATGTGAGATGATAAGATTTATCTTATCTTAGAAGATAAGCCTACATGTAAAGGCAAGAGTTTAGGCATGGAATATGATTGGCCGGGTGAGATTTCCTATCCTATCTTAGAGATAAGGTGGATAAGCTGAATTCCTATAAATAAAGAGGTCACCTTCCCTCATTTAGCATAGAAGGAAGTAGTGAGAAATATTGTATGAGTAAGTGTGTAAAGGAAGCCATAATTTAGAAGGTGTGTTAAAGAAGCCATTGTGAAGTTTCTCCCATAGTTATTGTTGGAAGGCAAGTGAAATTAGTAACACTTGAAGTACCGCATGGGTGAGATTGTAACAATTTGATGTTGATATTATAATTTACACTTATATTTCATATTTTTCATCATTCCTTCGTATCATAGTCTATGGTATTCTTGTGTTATGTTTGTTGTTGTGTTTCCAGATTACATCCACCAAACTAAAGGTTGTGCATAAGTAAATAATCATAGCATGAGGAGTTCCCAAAGTGGAGAATTATCATATTGCCAGATTGGTGATGACGGGCTTGAGCCTACTCCCATTGAAGTGTCCAGGTAATTTTGTTCCATGCGGCGCTTGAATGGGGCATGCGCCGAATCAACGATGTATGAAATTACATAAGGACCCAACTAATGCACCTTCAACTTTCTAAGATGGTGTAGAAATTTTGAATCACATAACAGTACCATCTGGCCAACCTCAAACTTTTTGTTCTTAATATGGCGGTCATGCCATGCCTTTTGCTTTGCCTTCTCAGTTGTTTTGCTCCATCTTGCTAGTGAGCGCCTTTCATCCAACTTTATCAATTCATCTATTATTTCTTCCAGTGCTTGCTCATCGTCCAACCCTCCTGCGTGCACTATATGTAGAGATGGTAGCATGAATTCGACTGGAAAAAATGCTTCTGTGCCGAACACCAATTGAAATGGTGTGGCCTTGTTCAATCTTTTATACATTGTTCTGTATGCCCAAAGAACTACTGATACCTTGTCATCCCAATCCTGCCTACCCACATCACATATCTTAGTCAATGTGTGACTAAGGATTTTGTTGAATGCCTCTATAGTCCCATTTTCCTGAGGGTGATAAGGGGTAGTCTTGTGATGGGCTACCATGAATTCTGCCAATAGAATCCTGACGGTTTCATTTAAGAAGTGAGTGCCCCTATCCTTTGGTTAAACTTAATGGGCACCCATACTGTTGATAATGTTCCCCATAAAAATCTAGCGATTGTGGCTGTGGTGCAATCCTTAGTGGGTGCGGCCTCTGCCCACCTTATCAGATAATTAGTACAGGTAATGATATACTATGAGTTAGTCCTTCACGCAGCTGGTGAGATTGGTCTAACAAAATCTATTGCCCATTTCTCAAAAGGTTCCACGGTGATGGGGCGCAAGGGCATCTCATCCCTTCTCCCAGGTTTTCCAAGGTGCTAGCATTGCTCACGAACCTTGCAAAACTCAATGCAATCCTAGTGAATTGTCTCCCACCATAGTCTAGTGACTAGGATCTTACGCATGGTTGCATTCCCACATAGTGTCCTCCAGCAATCCCACCATGGGCTTCTTCTATTATGGCCACATGTTCATGTTCTAATACACATCGGCACAAAACCTCATCATGGCCCATTTTATACAAATCCCCATTGATCAACATGAAGGGCGCGGTGCGTATGGATAACCTTTTCCTTTCCAGTGCATTCATTCCTTCAGCACCATACCTTCCTTGAGAAAAACAACAATGTCTTCTAACTCGAGGGAATGCACCGCAACCTGAATAGTTACGCGTTTGGCATGGTTTCCTCAATACTTTGCGCGTCCTCTCCCGAATCAATCCTTGATAAATGATCTGGCCCACAATTGTTCTTTCCTGGTTTTACCACCACTTTGAATTCAAATTCCTGAAATAAAAGTACCCAACGGCATATGCGCCCTTGCAACACTGCTTTGTTTACTAGATACTTCAAGGCCATATGGTCAGTGTAGAATATGAAGGGAGTCACCAGTAGATATTGTCTAAATTTTTGGAGCACGTAGATCATTGACAATGCCTCGCGCTCGGTCGTTATATAATTATGTTTTGTTGGTGTCAAATTTCTACTTACAAAACACAAGGGATGATCAACAATCCCCTCTCCTAGTTGAGCAAGAATGGCTCCCATTGTTGTACCAGAGGCATCCATGTGGACATGGAAAGGTTTATCCCATGATGGGAATCGTAGAATAGGTGCGGTGATAAGCCTTTATTTTAGAGTGTCAAATTCCCTCTGCTGCGCCTCTCCCCACTGAAAGGTACTCTTATGTCTAAGCAATATTTCCAAAGGTGCGGCGATCTTGGCGTATCCCTTAATGAACTTTTTTAGTACTCGGTGTGTACAAGAAATCTATGCACGACGCTTTGGCTAGAGGGCTCCCATAATCCCACAATAATTGTAACTTTCGCGGGATCCACCAGTAAGCCCTCTTTGCATATGATATGCCCCAAAAACGTTCCAAAAGGAGTTGCAAAGACACATTTCTTGATGTTGAGGGAAATCCTCAACTACGACATCTTTCAAACATCAATCTCAAGTTATCACAATAGTCCCTTACCAATCCATACACTGTCCAATCATCCAAATATACTTGAAGGAACTTGTGGATGAAGTCCTTAAATTCTTACACCACTATGTGAGAAAATAAAACAGCGCATTCCTCAATCCAAAGGGCATGACCATGTATGCAAAGCTTCCCCACTCGGTGGTGAAAGTTGTCTTTCTTGGTCTTCCTTAGCAATCCTTACTTGGTGATATCCCAAGAATCCATCCATAAAGGAATAGACCTCATGCCTAGCAACTCCTTCCAAAATCTCTTCAGTGAAGGGGGTGGGAAAAGGATCTATGATACAAACAACGTTCAACTCCCTGTAATCCACACATATCCTAATCTGCCCATCCTTCTTTATGTTGATCACCATTGGACTTATCCATTCTGATTCCTCCACAGCCTTAATGATACCAGATGTTATCATTTTGTCTAGCTCTTCTTTAACCCTTACATGCATGTTGGGATTCATCCTGTAAGGCCTCTTCTTGACCAGCGCGCACCATCTTTCAACTTTATCCTCATTTCCCCTAATGAATGGTGGACACCTTTCAACTCATGGTATCCACATGGGAATAAATCCTTGAATTCGCGCAAGAGATTGATGATCTTTGATACTTCCTTGTCCGACTAGTAGTCCCCAATGATAGCTTCCTTGGGCTCCTTCTTTGAGCTGATGTTAACTTTCTTGGTTTTGAGTGGTTCATGATACGCGCGTGCACATGTATCACACTGTCAACTACCTCGTGCGTCCCAAATGAATGGTCGACATTCAGGCTCTCCATCTCCTCTCCATCAATAACGTATACCATCTTTCCTTTCTCCTTTTCAAAGCACATGTGCGCTTGAATTGTATGTCTTCTAGTTCCTCCTCTTCAAACCACGCTTCCAAGATAGGTCCACCAAGTAAGTATACTAATATATCTTCCACCATGGTGAAATTCCCAGTGAGGCACTTGTGACCTACAATACCTCATTAATTGGTTACTTGGTACTTGACACTCAAATGTGTGAACCAGGTCACCGCTAATTCCTACCAATTTCCCGTCTGGCGGAGAGTTTCAGAATGGATGTACCAAGTGTGTGCACAACCTTGTAGTGTTGAATACAGCTTGTGCACCCAAAGGGAGGGTGGTAAAGATTTCATGCCTTCTCCCTAGACCTTCTCACATGCACGGATGTCGAAGAGGCGGGTTCATTGCTATTGTAATCCTTGGTAGCGGTGGGTATATTACTCTCAATAATTGGACAAAGGAGTGAGCGCAATTCTAACTCCACGCCACTTGAAAAAAATTTGCTATGCACGTCCCACCACCTTTCTCCCGTGCCTATCAGAACATAACCCAACATACTTCGTCACTCATCCTCCCTCCATTAAGCTTCCATTTCTCCCAAAAAGACCTTGGGGTATACATCCCTAGAATACTTGGTTATTGCCTTTCCTTCCAATTGTCGAACTATACGTGCCATGGTTACCCTAGTCACTGATCCCTTCAAATGTCGTCCAATCATTTCATAAGTCCCATGCACCCAATTATCGCATGTTATACTGGTAGTATCACTGACAGATTGAGCATCATCAAACTGGATGACTCCTTATGTAGGGTGGATGGTCTCTGGATTTCTTATGGAGCACACATATATTATGTCCAGGAATTCCTCTCCAAGGGGTTCAGTATAGGGTGTAGACTTTCCATCAGCAAGTGTTATAATCACCCTCTCTTCCTTGTTTTCAAAGCTTATGTACTCGTTGTTAAACTGGAAATCTGCATTATTCTTATAGCACCATATGCAGCCAAGTAATGTACTGGAAATTATCCACCTCGAAAAACACCAAGAATCCAAAATCCCTAGTGAACTTAGTCCCTTGAATGGTAATGGTCGCATCCTTCAAGACACTTATGGGCATTGCCTTTATCTTATTTGCCATATACAACACATTTGAAAATTGTTGTAATGCAGGTCTTCTCATTTGATGTCAGGCATCCAGAGTGAGAACATTAACCTTCGCGCCTGTGTCAATGAGGATGTTGCTAAGCAGCCATCCATCCACTACTGCATTCAAGGTGATCTCTTTGTCATAATCAAGGCTGTGAGGTGGGAGGTTTACATGCAGGATCTTCCTTTCGTGTTCTTCCCCGACATGTGGCACCTTTTCTCTCAACCATGCTCCTAGGAGGGGAATAACATTCTCTTACCTCAGCAGTTTACACACCTCCTTAACCTCGTCCAAGTCATCCTTTGGTGCCTCTACCGGTCTTCTTTCCTCATCTTTTCTAGTTTGCTCTTTTAAGCGTTGGATCTCTCCTTCTAAACTTCGAATTATGTTCATGGTTTCCTGGTAGACTTCTTTCTGGTGAGTCGGGTTTGGATACTTCCCATGTACTACTTCTTCCCTTAAAACCAGAGGTCTCTGCTTAGGCACTTCCCTTACACATGCGAGACTCCGCCCTTGTTGTTACCATAATAGGCTCTAGTTCTGATTCACATATTACTCGCGGGAGCCATTGCATGTCAGCCTTCTTAATACTCACCATGGCAGCACCCTTATCCTTCCTGCGATGACTCATATGTTCATATAACTCTAGGCACTCTTCGTACTTATGTTTTTTTCCACACCAGGAGCATTGTAGAAGATCTGGACATTCACGCTTATAATGGTTTGTGGCTCCACAATTAAAGCATGTTCCACGTGGGAACTCACTTCTTCCCCGTGGTTACCACGGCCATGAAATCCTCTATGAAATCCCCTTCCACGTGCACCTCCATCTCCATGCTCTTCATACCAACGCTCATCTCCTTTGGAACTGCTGGAAATGCTAGTTTGGTGCACACCAAGATCAATTGCCTCATGAATCTGGTCAATCAATCTACAATCCTTAGTGTCATGTGTGGTTGAGGTACATATCTTACAATAACAAGATACATTTTTATGGATCATGTGCTATAAAGGGGGCACCTACTTGCATCATGGTCCCCGTGACATATTTCATAATTTACCGCTATGGTGCATACCACCTTCCGAGTACATATCCCACCATTATCCTTTGTGTGCCCTCTCTCATTACAATCTGTGCACCACATCCCACCATGAGTCTCTGGAATTATCTTGGCGGATAATTTCTCCAATTGCTTATCCATGGCAATGATCTGAGCCTCCAGAAATGGGCTAACACTAGTTTCAACACTACCAACTGCCTCAGCGCACAAAGCAGCTTCTAATCCTTCACGCGGGTCCATGAATGTTTTATGAGACAAAGCCCTCCTAAAGGATGTGATCAACCCTCCGAAAAACCACTGAGCATGTTGTGAAGGGTGGATATCATAAGATAGTTTAGACAATAGAGTTTTAAATGCACATCATATTCTTGTATGCTCTCTGCCATTCCCTGCTGGATTTCTTTGAGAGAGTCGATGCTCTTCTGTTCAAACTTAGGTATGTGGAATTCGCCAAGAACACATTTCTCAGTAGCGGTATAATCCACAACAGTTTGATGAGGGTCATACTTTCTATACCAACTATGCACGTGTCCTTGTAAGGTTGTCACAAATTGACTAGCCTTTCAATCCTGGGTTGTGATCCCCTTCGTGCGCCATAGCAGCTCACACTTATGCACATGCTCTGCAGCATCTTCTATCCCACTGTAATCTAGTAAGTGTAGAGACATCTCAAAAATACTTGAGGAGGTGGCTAAGGTCCTTGTCCTCCTGACCCAGTCCCTTGATTTCCTCCGGTGTTTCCTCCTCCACCCGATCCACTAGACCCTGAGCCAGCAGCTCCACCACTTCCACCTCCTAATCCTCCTGTGTTAGGTACAGGGCCTGTGTTTTTCATGCCAAACGCTCCCATCGTCCCATTGAAATGTGCACCAATAGTTTGTGAACTAGTGCCACTCCCAGCCGTATTTCCTCCACCACTTCCTAACACACTTCCAAAACCTCCATGTATATATGCCTTGTCCAAACATTGCACCAAATACTGGAATAGTGTGTGAAGCCATAGAAGTCCCAAACGAGAAGTTGTATCTTCTAGGTGCCGATTGGTTGCTTCCACTGATATCAAATGGATCAACTGTACTTTTCCCTCATTTGAACAAACCAAGCACCAAGGTTCGGTCGCTAGGTGGGGTCAGATGCGCGCCAACGACTCTTCTTTCTCCACATGACGGGCTCTCATCAGAAGCCGAGGGGTTCTCTCTTCCGTGCTTTCCAAGATGGGGTAGCATAGACTGTTTAGGCTCCACATCCTCCATGTGAACCTCTTCTCCCAAAAATGTCTACCTCCATGGATCCATCATAAATGCAACCTCGCGTCATCTCGCAATCTCCCTCTCACGTGCTTCACCATACTTGAGCCGTCTCTCCTCCCTTTCCTTTTTAGTCGTTATATCAGCCATCTTTCCCCAACCTGGCTTCCTCGCCAAGCACTCAGAGTGGTTTATCTAGCCATTGGGAATGCCTCTAAACCCATGGTTACCATCAATATTTTGATTGCTAGGGGGATAGCCCATAGAAATGATCCTCTGGGCTCCTGCAAAAACTCAAACTCAGCAACTTCTGGATAGGAATACGTGGAAATTACATATTCCAAAGTGTAGCTAGCCAATACTCCCTTCCACCAATGATCTATAGCACGGGTCCACATTAGATCAGCATCTTGCAAGTTCTGATACATTTCTTGGGTCCAAGGGTGTGACTTATAATACCACCCCGATCTAGATGTATAAGCCGAGAGCCATTCAAATAACTCTACTGGGAAACAAGAAGAAGGTTTCATACAACTCATGATAAAGAGTGTCTTCCACCCATCTTCGCATGTCAAACCCAGGTCCAGTATTGAATCTCTGAGTGAATTCATCCTCCGTGCTTTTAAACCAATCTTCAACACCTTCAGGGTTATTCTCTCTGTCATCACTCTTTGCACAGATCATGATGTATGCCATGTTCCACTACAACTTCAAAAAGAGGTCCCGGCAACGGAACCAAGATGTAGTCATTTTTGCACCCACCAAGAACAAGGAAACCTCATGCGCATCGGCCTATCACCCAGCGGGTGCTGGGTGCTCACCCAAGGCATGCGAGAGGGAGTTGAGTCTCTCTTTTATGTGAGTTCAGTGGAAGGCATACTTCATGATCTTGACTTAGTGATTTAAAAGAAATGAAAAAGCTATAGAGCTCAGAACAACTTCTATACCCCTTCATTCATAACAAAAGCAAAGCGCACAACAAAATTAATAGAACTAGGAAGTTGTAAATCCACAAATAGACTCAACATTCAAGTAAGGTTCATGATTATACAAGATCAAAAGCATAGTAGAAACATGCAGATAATACAGGAAGGAGATCTTAATATAAACATAGTGGTAACCTTATCATATTCATTCATAGTATTACTACAAAACATCACAGAGAGGCAGACCACGGTCATACACCATATCTAGATCCATACATGTATGCTCACAAAACAAAATTTTCATTCCCCATTCCCTCATTACATTCTTCCTATAATCATCTACCCATTTTATCCCATAGTTCTCACAGTAATTCTGCAGAGCTCCGCTACCTCACTTGTGTCCTCCTTTCTTTGCTAAGGGCACGCATATATATAGGCATCGATTTCCAACAAACTCCTCTCTGACCTCGGATCGGCCCCAAGTGTCAAGGTGTGAGTAGCCCCAGTGCATGCCTCTCCATGTCATGATTAGCTTTTTGGATCTTCTTATCGCAAGGTATATTCCTTCCAGGACACCCTGTTGCCAGGTTGGAACCTTATCCAAACGGAACATGTTCTTCATGTGTTTTGTCCAAAAGGCTGAAAATGGCTAAGTCCCGAATTTTGCTTCGCGGGCGTGCGTCCTTGGTTCTCCAAGAACCGTTTTTAAATTCTGCCTTACACGCCTTCACTTGCATGCTCCCTCGGCCGTGCGTGCCTACGCGCCTTTAAGATCTGGTAGCTACATTAGGGTCCCAACAAAATTTCCCTCTAACTTCTTCTCTTTCTTCCTTCCATGATGTTTTTATATATTGTAAAGCAATGCAAATTCTTACGGGTTGGATACTCTTAGAATTTGGGTATCTTGTAATATAAGGCTTCTCTCTTGTGTTGCGTGTATGTCCTAAGGGTTACATGCCTTGGATCTTGATTCAGTGAATGCTCACATCTTCCTCTCACGATTGTAATAGTCTGTGCATAATTTCAGGCAATAAAATTTAATCTTGTGGCTCGTTCTTCCCTTGTTCTTATTTTATTGCACTCCTTGCCTTTCTTTCATTCGCAGGTGTGTTGTATGTTTCATTTTCGAATCTTTGTCTGTTATGTATCATGAAAGTGGATTCTAGGAGTGATTTTGATCTGTCTCATATCCAGTCCTCTTCATTATCATTTCCTTCCCTTTCCCCTTATCTAAATGTATTCATCCCCTTATTTTCTAGTGTTATCACCTCTGTAGATTAGGATTTTTTTATGCATCTCCTTCTCACCTTGGTCCCTTAGAAATTTAGAGTAGAGATAGATAGTTTCATTTCAATTCCTATGAGTATTTTAGCATTAGGAGTAAGTAGAGGAAGTCGGCCTTCTCAGAGGTCTGTCTCAGTTCGAGTCCCACAACTTGGAGATAGTCCCATGTTGTCTTAAGCCTCAAATTATTGTAATTTGGGACGGGTGTAATTTTGAGCTTGACATTTTTGCACGCTTGGAGATGAGAGAGTTTGAAATCAATATTTCCATTTTTATCAAGTTTTGGTGTGTATCTTGATGAAACTCTAGCCTTTGGAGGCTCTACAGTAACACATCTGGTGACTCCATTCAGAATATCAACTGGTTTCAATAGTACTGGTGATCCAAACATGTCCCTAATTCATGAGAAGGATCCAAACAAGGTCTAGAACAAGAAAAGAAGGCATATTTGAGTATTTGTAGTTATCTCCAGGAAGACAGAGAAGAGGAAGACAAATTCAAATATCTCCATCTCCTCCAAATCAAACTCTCTCCACACCTTCACTGGTAGACCCTTCTTGTAGTCCACTAGAGTTCTCAAACCCATCATAATGGCTCATCAATAACAACCACCACCTCAAAATCCATTTGTAAAATTCACGAGTAGCAACACTGCTTTGCCTTGAATGCCCAAAATCTTATCCCGATTTCGGTGTTGAATAATATTTTGTACTTCACTAGAGAAAATATCATTACTCTAGCTGATCATATTCAGGACATTACAAATGTACATGCTATCCATGAAATTGCTGAAATCGATGTAGCAGTCAAACTCCTAGCCTCATTTCTCAAAGGAAAATCTCTACAATGGTTTAGGCGTTTAACCATATGCTCAATCAAGAATTGGAACGACTTGTGCACAGCCTTCTATAATCAATTTGGGGAAAGAGCTAACAACTTATCTCTTTTAAATCAGTTGACTAAACTCAAGAGAGCACCTAATGAACAAATGGCAGATTTCAACTTCATATTCCAAAGAACTTGGGACAGGATTTCAGCTCTTGTGACACATGTTATAGAAGGTGCCTTTCTTTACTTTCTAAAATCTCTTAACTTTGATATAGTTGTTATGATACAATAAATTGGGTGAATAACCTTACCTGTGGCTTATGAATTGGCCATTAGGTCTAAGAATTGTTTAATTCAAGCTGGAAAATTAGCTCCAAGGCCACTTATGCCATTATTCCCTAGATTTTTACAAGTTGTGCAACCTTTATTGCCCTTATCCCTGAACTAAATACACAACCAAATGCCTCCACATCTTATTCCCCTCCCACAAAGCAAAAATAGGATGAGGATATGAAAGCCTTGAGTATAAATTTGACTAACAAAGTCATATCCCTTTAAAAATAGCAAGTCGTGTCCTATATAAACTATCAAAATCAAGGGTAGTCCTCAAATCGGGGAAAATAGCCATATAGAAATCAGCGCAGTCAAATCGAGAGATACACACAGAACCAACTTCATAACAAGTGGCAAGGTCAAAGTGTTCCTCTTCCATTGGCAACAATTCCTCCTCCACAAGCACTCCTTGCTCCTAGTTTGATCTGCGCATTAGTTCCAACACAAAATAATATGGTGCGGAGATAGAATGGTGTTTTCCATGTAATTTTCCACATAACCAACTTGTTTGTGAAAGGGAAATGCATCTCAAGCCTACATGATTCAAGGTGCTTCCAGTCAGCAAGAACCACTTATTAAAGCACCAAATCATGGTGTGGAAGAAACTCAACAAGTTGCACCTGATGCTAACCTCATGTTTTTCAGAGCTGAGGATTTATGTGCACTCAATCAAGTTTCTAGTAGCTCTAGTATACCTTAGATGAGTGTTTATCACAACACGCTGAACAAAGAAAAGAATCTTTGGAAGCTTAGGTTGCGACTCTTGCAGATCAAAGCAATCTTTTGTAGGGAAAGGAAAATACATTGGAGGGATTAAGGAAAAGATGTGGAATGAAGTAGAAACAAAAGGGCATGTCATCACCAATCTAGTACTATGATAATTCTCCACTGGGAACTCCTTGTGCTATGATTATTTACTAATGCACAGCCTTTAGTTTGGTGGATGTAATCTAGAAACACAACAACAAACATAACATAAGAATACCATAGACTATGATACAAAGGAATGATGACAAATCTGAAATATAAGTGTAAATTATAATATCAACATGAAATTGTTACAATCTCACCCATGAGGTACTTCAAGTGTTACTAACTTCACTTTCCTTCCAACAATAACTATGGGAGAAACTTCACAATGGCTTCTTTAACACACCTTCTAAATGATGGCTTCCTTTACACACTTACTCATACAATATTTCTCACTACTTCCTTCTATGCTAAATGAGGAAGGTGACCTCTTTATTTATAGGAATTGGGCTTATCCAGCCTATCTCTAAGATAGGATAGGAAATATCTTCCGCCAATCATATTCCATGCCTAAACTCTTGCCTTTACATGCAGGCTTCTCTTCTAAGATAAGATAAACCTTATCATCTCACATGGGTACCACCTTTTTAGTCTTTTCTACAAATAAAATACACAAAATATTTATGACATCACTCTTTTTCCTTATTACAAATATAATATTTCTAATTCCTAATCATGTAGACCCTACTCCCCAACTTTGACATTTTAACATTACCATACCACTTACGACAAATATTTACTTTTTACCACAACATTCCTATTGTACTTTGACTATTACCGTACTCTACTTTATTGGCGGCACCATACAAATGCTGTGTTATCTTCTATCAAACGCCACTAACAATCATAATTAACAACATCCTATTCTTAATACATATATAATAAAATAGAAATTACGGAGGAAAATTTTAATGTTGACATTTTCCCCCTTCTAGCTTCTACTCCGTCCTCGGAGTAGAATATTCTAGTGCTTGGAAAATCTTTAAATTGTCCTGGTTGACCCATTTCGTAATGGGAGTGCCATCAATTCCTCCAGTTGATATGTACCATTTTCATGCACAATTACTATTTTGTAGGGGCCCATCCATTTGGGAAGAAATTTTATCTTGCCTTCTTTTTTTGTATACGGAATCATATACAAGAACCAAGTCATTCACATGAAATGGAGACCAACAAATATTTTGATCAAAGTATTCCTTTTGCTTCATTTTCTTCCTATAGCTTGTATCCTTCACTATTTCCCTCATTTCCTCTAGCAAATGAAGATGCACTGACAACCTTTCTTTTCTTGAATCACTTTCATCCATCCTTTCTTTTTCATAACTCTCACAATGGGAATATCAAACTCAATAGGAAGAAGCTGGATCAATGCCATAAGCCAATTGAAATGGGGAGTATCCTATTATTGACTTTGATTTTGCCCTATATGCCCACAATGCTTTGCATGAATCCTTTTATCCCACTTATGTACCACGAGAAGTGCATCTTTTACTAGAATTTGACACAACACAAAATTTGTTCGTTCCACTGTCCATTTGTGCTTGGCTTATATGTTATTGCCTTCCCTGTGCTTAATAGAAAACTTGTTGACTAGGGCTTCTACCACCTCATTAATGAAGTGACTTCCTTGATCATTACAATTTCTAATGGACAACCAAATCTGGTGACAATGAGTTCATATATGAACCTTGCCACTTCATCCATGGAAGTTGTTTTCAATGGCCTAGCTTGACCCACTTGGTTAAATAATCTGTGGAAAGCGCTGATATACTTATTTTGGCATGGGGTAGTTGGAAGTGGACCTACAATATATATTCTCCACTTTTCAAAGGGACGAAGTGGAAGAATAGGGCATAATGGAGTTGATGAAAAATATCACATGTCTTACAATAATTAGAACAATCTCTAAAAAGAGTGGGCTAGTGATAACTCGCATCCAAGATCCTTCATGCTTGTAAGTTATCAGAGAATTTTCCTCCACATGTACCATTGTGGAATTCTTCTATCAACTCCTTCCCTTGATCACGTCCAATTGCTCTCTTGTCTTTGTCCAGTCGGGTCCTATTCGAAATAATACTCCATGAAGAATAGAATATGGACTCTTGGCTTGAGTAATATTCCTCTTAGTCTTTGCATTGGCACCATCGGAAACTTGAATTCATTAGATAATTCCAAATATCTATGTATTCACTAGGGATTGTGTCGAGGATAACAATGTTGCATCGGGAAATCATCATCATCATCACAAGATGAACAGGTAAACCATCATAGGTTTGAGAGAGTGCATCTACATTGACATGCTTCTTTCTGGCCTATCTATAATATCAAATTCAAATTCTTGTAGAAAAATTATCCATCTTGTTATCCTCCTTGATGGGTTAGGCTTATTTACAATATATTTTAGAGCATGATGATACATTCAACTATAAATTTTTCTCTAGCAAGTAATTTCTAAACTTCTTTACTGTGCCAAAAATGATAGCTAGAGTCTCTTTTTTAGTTACAGTATAATTTACCTCAGCACTACTCATTTGTCTACTCCCAAAGTAAATTGGATGATCATTTCCATTTTCATCTTTTTGGCTCAGAGTACTTCCTAGTGATGCATCTAAGGCATCGATATAATGATGAATGGCTTGCTCGATCTGGATTCTTTAAAGCGGTGAAGACACCGGATCTTCCTTGAGTTGTTCAAAAGCTTCATGCGCCTTATTTCCTGGTTCATAAGTAACATCCTTCTTCAAGAATTAGGTTAGTGGTTATGCAATCTTTGAGAAATTCTTTATGAACCTTCTATAGTAACCCACATGGCCTAAAAATGATCTCAACTTACTTCTATTCATAGGAAATGGTAACTCTTTGATTTTTGAAACTTTATCAGGATCAGTACCAATACCATCTCTAGATACAACATGCCCTAACAAAACACCTTTAGAACATCCAAAGACACACTTTGTAGGGTTTAGTGAGGCTTGTGCTTCATCTAACCTTTGAAATGTTGTCTCCATCTGGTGCAGGTGGTCCATCTTGCTCCTATATATGTAAAAATCATCTACAAATAGTCTGAAGAAGTTCCCAATGTAGGGTTCAAACACCCTATTCATCAAGCGTTGGAACGTTGCCGGAGCATTACACAACCCAAAAGGCATAACTCTATAAGCAAACGTTCCCCAAGGAGTGGTGAACATGGTCTTTAGCTGATCTTACTCGCTTTATCGAACTTGGTTGTATCCACTATATCCGTCGCAAAACTATAGCACTCCTAGCAGCTACTTGCCGTCCAAGATCGATCCGAGAATGGAAGAGGGTAATGATCCTTCTTTGTTTCCTTGTTGAGCTTCCTATAATCAACACAAATACATAGTTTCCCATTCTTTTTATTGAGATCACAATGAGAGAAACCCATTACGAATTCTCCACAACAAATATGAATCTGCATCAAGCAACTTATCTATTTTTTTTTTACGGTCTTGGAAAAATTAGGATTCATTCTATATGGCATTTGATTTATGGGCTTAGCACTATCTACCAGCTCAATAGAATGTTTTACCCAACTTACTTGACGGAGTTCCTTGTAATAAAAAGTGAATAAGTGTATGTACCTTCGAAAGAGCTGGAGGTAGGATTCCTTCTCACTCTCCATCACAAGCATCACCAATCTTTATTTGTTGGAGATGATCAACAATTTCTTCTTGAGATAATTTTATGGGTTCATGAGTCGGTGTGGTGGAAGGATATCCATATTTGAAACATCAACCTCACTTTCTTCATCTTTTGTGTCCACTTCATTTGGTACTAGAGTAATCGGAGGATGTCCCATCATCATTTTTATCACTTGAATCCACAGGTTACGCCTTATGATGCCGAGGGATCACATTTTTCTTCACCCTCTCTCTGCCATGTCCAAGTGTCATGAAGTCTTCATTCTAGTAGTTTATTGCATGAACTCTCCTTAGTAATGGCCTTCCTAACAACATCGGGTACGCAATGCAGTACCATTTTCATCACTGAAATTCTACCACACATACAACACCCATAATGAGATATTGCCACATTTGAAACAACACCTTCGGTTTATTTTTTCCCTTATTTAATGACCTTAACATAAGTGTTGAGGGGCGATCAATTTTTAAACCCAAAATATTCATTACAGACTCGGTCATTACATTAACTGCAGCACCTCCATCAACTAAGACATCATGAATTGAAATACCATTACATAATACCTCAGCTTGTGGAGCGTAGGGATCCACCTCTACCTCCAAAACAAGTACCTCAACCTCCTTACTTCATCGAGCATTGAGTCCACTTCACAGCTCCCGCCTCTTCTTAGAAGACATAGCCAGAAGTTGACCATATGTAATATTTGCAGGTATTTTAGACAAATCTTCTAAGATGGAGTATGGTCCTTGTCCTGTGAAATTAGAAAATCCTGCACACCCAACTTTCTTCTCCTATGTTTCTTACTAGTTTCTCCTTTCATCTTCTTAGGATCATTTCCATCTTGGTTATCTTTTTCTTTCTTTCTTTTTGTTACAAACACATCTGCTTCATTATTTATGCTCCTATCTATTACATCAAAAGAATTCATAGGTGCTTTTCCTTTATCATTATCTCTTGTACCAGATGTAGAAGCTCTATCTGGACAATTATACTTATAATGACCCTTTTTATGACAACCATAACATACTAACTTTAGTTATATTTATTTTGGACCTCTATCTCCTCCCTGAGAACTAAATTCCTTTCCTTGAAGAAGATTAATAGTTAACTGACCCATCTTCTTGAGCAGATCTTCATACTCAGTAGATGTACTAGGGAAAAGATTTGTGCTCACCGAGAGTGGTTGTGGATTTTGGACCAAAGGTGTTGGTGTAGGCTCTATCTTAGCAGTAATTTCTTTGGGCTCCTCTTCCATGCTTTCTTCTTGCCTTCTTGCAATCTCATTTGCTTGTTTAATGGTAGTTGGGCGGTCATACTTCACTCGTTGTCTGATCTCTGGCTTCATCCCAAGAATGAAGTGCTTATAGAGGAGATTATCCACACCATTCATCAACCCATCTGCTAATCCTTCCTTCCGGATCTGGGCATCAAGCTTTCTCCTTAGCTCTAGAACACGAGCATGATAATCTCTTATCTTCTCCTTCTCTCTTGGGATAGCTTTGTGATATCGATCATGAGATCTGCATATTTCTGTTGTTCACCAAATTCTTCAAGAAAACTTTCAGTTAATAAATCCCATGAATTTTTCACATTATCACCTAGTGTTTCAAACCACCTAAGGGTTGAACCATCAAAAAGGTAGGAAAAAATTCAGTCCATTGTTCCCTTCTTATGAGGCCATTACAAATGCAAGATCATTTAAACTCTTGAATGAAAGAGGAAGCATCTTCATTAGATTGAGCTGAAAAAATAGGAATCTTCCCCATTTTAAAAAGTAACCACAGTGAAATACCAATTCACAAGTACAATCAGTAAGACTTATGTGCACAAATAATTAGACTCACTACAATAGAAAGTGACTTTACACCTTTCTACGGTAAAATAGGAATGATCACGGTAAAACTTGACTTACTGCGGTAAAAACTTACTTTACTGTGGTAAACACTATTCACGGTAAAAGTAAAGCTAAATACTTGTGGTAAATACTATTCACAGTAAAAATTGACTTTACCATAGTAACTACTATGCACAGTAAAAACAAGGTTACCCTCCAAATGATTTCTGACTAAGTGGGAATATTTCTCCAGAAAATCCACCAATGAGGAATGGTCCCGGCAACGGAACCAAAATGTCATCACCAATCGGCACTATGATAATTCTCCACCGGGAACTCCTCATGCTATGATTATTTACTAATGCACAACCTTTAGTTTGGTGGATGTAATTTAGAAACACAACAACAAACATAACACAAGAATACCATAGACTATGATACAAAGGAATGATGAAAAATCTGAAATATAAGTGTAAATTATAATATCAACATGAAATTGTTACAATCTCACCCATGAGGTACTTCAAGTGTTACTAACTTCACTTTTCTTCCAACAATAACTATGGGAGAGACTTCACAATGGCTTCTTTAACACACCTTCTAAATGATGGCTTCCTTTACACACTTACTCATACAATATTCCTCACTACTTCCTTTTATGCTAAATGAGGGAAGGTGACCTCTTTATTTATAGGAATTCAAGCTTATCCACCCTATCTCTAAGATAGGATAGGAAATCTCTTCTGGCCAATCATATTCCATGCCTAAACTCTTGCCTTTACATGTAGGCTTATCTTCTAAGATAAGATAAACCTTATCATCTCACATGGGTTCCACCTTTTTAGTCTTTTCCACAAATAAAATACACAAAATATTTATGACATCACTCTTTGTCCTTATTACAAATATAATATTTCTAATTCCTAATCATGTAGACCCTACTCCCCAACTTTGACATTTTAACATTACCAAACCACTTACGAAAAATATTTACTTTTTACCACAACATTCCTATTGTACTTTGACTGTTACTGTACTCTACTTTATTGGCGGCACCGTACTGACGGCGCCGTTATCTTCTATCAGACACCACTACTAATCATACTTAACAACATCCTATTCCTAATACATACATAATAAAATAGAAATTACGGAGGAAAATTTTAATGTCGACGTGCATGAGAAAGCATGGAATGAAGTAGAAAATGTGTCAAAGTAGCCTACGGTGCTTGATAAACTTTCCATGGAAAAGGAGGTTGTTTTTCAAATAAAGTCGCATGTTCAAACAATGTCGCAACAAAAGAAAGAAAGTAGCATGTCGTAGATGTAGAAATCTATGGGTCTCCCATTCAACATAGTTGAGAAAATGAAGAAGACTAATGTCAACATCTCAATGTGGGATGTGCTTTCCATTCCATCTCAGCGAGATCTTCTATGTGAAGCCCTCAAGCAATTACCTCTGGCAGATCCAGTAGTGCACAAAGCTCATGTCGTGGTTCATGTTTGTAAGAAAAAGAGGACCAAGTAAGTAAAATTGTTAAGACCCCACCCTTTTACATGTCAGTAATTGTGGGTAAACACTTGGTTCATAATTGTATGATTGATTCAGGGGCTAGTACTTCTATAATGCCAAAGAAATTGTTGACATCCTAGGTCTCAAGTACAATCCTGTGTCTAGGGAATCTTACAACTTGATGGATCAATAGTGGGTGTATTAGGAGTGATTAAATATTTAGAGTTAACCCTCCATGCTTTCTCGAGTCTCACAATAACCCATGATATATCAATCATAGACTTGCGCCCATGTATGCAAATTTCCTTTCTAGAGACTTTATTGCTAAGGTAGGGGTTATCTATCTTAAAATTGGACTCACATGCTTTTAAGGACTAGATATGGCACAAGATTCATAATCTAAGTTGAGCCTATCTTTTCCTATCACATAGATTCATATGAACCTTCCCCTATCCAATCAAATTATTTAATACAAGAAGAACATGATCAATTTTTAAGTCGGGAGAATAGCATGCTCCTCCTCTCATGCCTAATTTGTTGTTTGATGAATGGGTTGAGAGAGATCACAAATTCAATCCATATTCTAAAGAGCTTAAAGCTTATGAAATTGGTCTTGGCACCTATTGTGTCCTGTAAGAAGAATTTGTTATGCCCATGACATTCAAAGAAGACAAGGAGCCAATCTCTGGCTTATGGTAGATGTATTTTGATGGTTCTAGAAGCAGAAATGGAGCTAGGGTGGGTGTTGTGCTTATTTCTCCAAAGGAAGAGAATTTATTCTTCGCCCATAGATTACAATTTTCCTGTTCCAATAATGTGGCGGAATATGAGGCATTAGTGCATGGTCTGTTGATCATGGAAAGAGGAATATTAAGGAATTGTAAATCTTTGAAGATACTAAGCTAGTCATTAACTAATTCCATGGCAGATGTGATACAAATAACAAGCTATTGAATGCCTACAGACATAGATTTTGGGACTTTTTGGAGAGTTTTGATGCTCTCAACCTACATGCTATATCGCAAAAGCTGAATAAGGAAGTAGATCAAATGGCGCTCTCAAATCTCATTTTTCACCTGTAGAAGACCTGGTTAAAGGCAAGATGCAACATATCAAGATGGTTGTTAGGCCATCCATACCTGATAATGCAACCAAATGGCAAGTATTTGATAGTGATGAACAAATTGTCCAATTCATACAAAATGAAGCTAAATTTTCTTCAAAAATGCAAGTTTGATTTGCAGGACATCTATGGTGATCAAATTATTCAGCTCAAAACAAATAAATTGCCAAAAGGATTGGTCACTCTAGAATATATTTTTAGTCCAGATGATGAGTTTAAAAGTACATAAAAAGAGCATGGCATAAAACAAGAAGATTGTCAGCCTGTTGAAATTTCCCCAAGAAAATAACTTTTGCTTGGAAAGGTATGTGATGAACATGAAAAGAAAATTTTTGTTGCCTTATGTCAAAATTTTAGTGATGTGTTCTCATGGGGCTATGAAGATTTAAAAGAGTTCAATCCAATTCATCATTCTATTGATCTTGATCTTGATATCAAACTAGTTAGGCAAAAACAAAGGCCGATAAACCCCAAGATAGAGCCCCTCATGAGAAAAGAATTGTCTAAACTCATTGAGGCTAAGATTATTTTTCCCATTAAGTACTCCACTTGGGTGGCGAACTTGGTTCCATTCAGAAAGAAGAATGGTGAAATTAGGCTCTACGTAGACTTCAGGGACCTAAACAAGGCCTCTCTCAAGGATCACTATCCTTTGCCTTCAATGGAGCAGATTCTGCAGACAATGGTTGGATCTGAGATATTTTCAATGCTTGATGGATATTCAAGATTCAATCAAATAAAAGTGAAGGAGAAGGATCAATACAATATTGTGTTCACCACCAAATGGGGAACATATGCATATCAAAAATGCCTTTTGGTTTATCAAATGCAGGTGCCACCTTCCAAAGAGCAATGGATATTGCCTTCAAAGGATATATTAATCAATTTATCCTTGTGTATCTTGATGATATCATTGTTTTCTCAAAGCATAACAAAGATCATAT
The DNA here is from genome assembly GCA_018340775.1 of Taxus wallichiana var. yunnanensis. Classification (NCBI taxonomy): domain Eukaryota; kingdom Viridiplantae; phylum Streptophyta; class Pinopsida; order Cupressales; family Taxaceae; genus Taxus; species Taxus wallichiana. The sequence continues at coordinate 333,841,864 of CM031240.1, read as the reverse complement.
TAGTCATCTTGAGAAGGTATTTGAAATATGCAAGGAGTTTGGGGTATCTCTTAACCCTAAGAAATGTAATTTTGCAGTCCTTAGAGGTAAGATTTTGGGGGCACGTTATTTCTAAAGAAGGCATTTTCATTGATCCAAAAAGAGTCTTTGCCATCCTTTCTCTTTCCTTTCCATCTCACAAGAAATATTTGCAGTCTTTCCTTGGAAAGGTTAACTTTTTAGGCACTTTATACCTAGATTCGTGGGTCTAGTAAAGCCACTCACACTTATGCTCAGAAAAGATTCATCTTTCAGATGGACCACGGAGGAAGGACAACTTTGAAAAGATCAAATAAGAAATAGCCCAGGATCCTACGTTGATTAATCCAAATTACTCCAAATATTTTATCTTATATGCATATGGAGCTGATTCTTGCATTGCCGCGGTTTTAACCCAACCAAATGATCAAGACTTGGAGCAACCAATAGCCTTCTTCAGCCAAACCTTGAAGGATTATGAGCTTAATTATAGCCATATTGAGAAGAAGTTTTTTCCATCATGCACGCCTTGAAGAAATTTAAAAGCATGATTATAGCTAGTCACGTAAAGGTTCTGGTATCACATCCCAAAGTGTCGAGATTTCATTATGGGAATAGATATTAGTGAGAAACGAGCTAGATGGGTAACTAAAATCATGGAATATGATGTGACCATTAAGGCCACAAAATTGGTAAGAGGTTATGCTCTCTGCAAACAGCTAGCTGAAGATGCGCGGAATGACCCAGAGACTACTTTATTCCTAGAAGAGGAGAGCTACATAGAACCTAAGAAGAATGAAGACATAGTCGTGGATAGCTGGATGAAGATAATGATAACATTCCTCTCCTCTGGTATATATCCTCCTAGTCTCAGCAAAGCAAAGAGGTGGCATTTAAGGTTGCAGTCTTTTCCATATGTGTTGGTTGATGGCATACTATTTAAAAGGAACATTGATGGCATGTTGCTTAGATGTATTGAAGGAGAACAATGTAATAGGATCCTTGTCAAGTTTCATGATGGTTTCTTGGGCGAGACATTTCTCTACTAGGGCTATAGCTATGAAGATCATAAAAGTAGGATATTTTTAGCCTATGTTGTTCATAGATGCTCACAAGTGGGTTAGGAAATGTAAGGAGTGTGCTCTCTTTACCGGAAAGAGAATATTGGCAGCCTTGCCTCTTCATCCAATTTAGGTGGATCATTCATTCGCATAATGGGGTCTTGACTTCATTGGGATGATCAATCCTCCATCTAGTGCGGGTCACAAATGGGTTCTCACAACAACAGATTACTTCACAGGTGGACTGAAGCTACACCATTGAAGGAAGCTACTGAATCAACCATCTTGGAATTTCTTGAAGAAATTGTTACAAGGTTTGGCATACCCCAAACCATTATTTCTGATAATGCTAAAGATTTCTTGGGATCAAAAATCTTTGATTGGGCTCTTCAACTTGGGATTTATCTCAAGACTTCCTCCAATTATTACCCCAAGGCAATGGATTGGTGGAATCTACTAACAAAAATCTAATCAGAATCATGAAGAGAACCATGGACATGAATCAAAGGCAGTGGCATACAAAAGTGAAAAATGCTCTTTGGGTGGACAGGATAACAATGAAGAAGGAAATTGGCACTTCTCCCTACAAACTGGTATATGGCAAAGAAGCTAGGCTTCCTTTGTCACTTGAGTTTCCTTCACTCGAATTAGCACAACAACTAGAATTTGAAGGCATGGATCAAAGAGAAATCAGAATGGTGGAACTAGTGGAACTTGAAGAAAACATAAATGCCACCATGGAAAGGATGGAGCAACATCAGAATTCAACCAAACAGTGGTTTTATAGAAAAGCTAGGGCTCGGACATTTAAGGTCGGATATCTAGTCTTGAAATGGGATGTGGACAGAGCTAAACCAATAAGACACTCCAAATTTGATGTTATTTGGAGTGAACCATAAATTATTACTGCTTGTAAGGAGGTTAATTCTTTTGAGTTGTCTGATATTGATGGGAATGTGTTTCAAATCCCAATCAATGGGATTCATCTTAAACCTTCTCATTAAGACATTTCATTGCATCTTGTACATAGTAGCTTAGGATTTCAATTCCTCCAAGTGCTTTTAGCACATTGTTTTGTTGGTAGTGTAGGTTTCCTTCCCTAAGTTCTTTGCACATGTTTTGTTTCTTGGGGATCTTGTTACATAGGTTCCATGTTTTCAGAGGATGCTATTGTAAAATGAAGTCCAAGAGTTAACGATTAGTTTCCATCAAGTGAAGGAGTCAAATGTAGAGAAACTAAATCAATCAGCTGACTCCATGCCCAATGGATGCCTAAGGCTACTGATCATCCATCTAGCAGGAAGATGACCCTTATGAGTCACCAAAAATTTTTCCCAATTTTGCATCCCTTGAAAAATTTAAGAAACTTGCACAAGTGTTAGACTTAGTAGATATTCAGAGGAAAATTTGAAGAAACCACGGAGGCTTTGAGCATGTTGCTGGATGGAGGAACATTACCATGGAGGATCTACGTAGAATCGTGGTAAGAAGAAAGTTCCACATAATGAAGAAAAGACTCTACGGGTGGATATTAAAAGTCACGCTACTATAAATAGTGCTGCAAGCTAAGACAACAATGAAAGGCAGCCTACGAGGTCATAAGGAAGTAATTCACATCATTGGGGCAAGCCCTGAAGGTTTTCTAAAGCCACGTAGACCTAGGGTGCCACAACACAAAGGAATGATCTATGGATGTCAAATAGTCATGCAAGACTGAGTGGAGAAGCCGCGTAATAAAGTAAAATGATGATTCTTCACGGAAATTAGAAATCGACCAATCTTCAATTCAGTTATCAAATATTTGTAAATTCAATAAGATTTTGTTTTTCTCTATGTGATCAAATCTGATTTCATGAGTCAAATTGAGGAAAATGGGAAAGAGTCAAGGAAACTTTTTCAACATGAAAAAGTGTAGTTCAGTAGTAGCACAATTACCGAGGATTGAATGCAATATGGACACTCATTTGAAGAAGGCATGTAACAGTGGATAAATAGAGCAATGCCCTATTCCTAAGAGAAATTAATGAAGGTGGTTGGGATTGGTTGAGGAATTTGAATTTCCCTCTAATTTCTTCTCTTTCTCCCTTCCATGATTTTTCTATATATTATAGAGCAATGCACATTCTTACGGGTTGGATACTCTTAGAATTTGGGCATCTTGTAATATAAGGCTTCTCTCTTATGTTGTGTGTATGTCCTAAGGGTTACATGCCTTGGATCTTGATTCAGTGAATGCTCGCATCTTCCTCTCATGATTATAATAGTCTATGCATAATTTCAGGCAATATAATTTAATCTTGTGGCTCGTTCTGCCCTCGTATTTGTTTTATTGCAATCCTTGTCTTTCTTTCATTCATAGGTGTGTTGTATGTTTCATTTTATGAATATTTATCTATTGTGTATTGTGAAAGTGGATTCTGGGAGTGATTTTGATCTGTGTCTCATATCTAGTCCTCTTCATTATCATTGCCTTCCCTTTCCCCTTATCTAAATGTATTTATTTTTCTTGCGTTATCACCTCGTAGATTAGGATTTTTGTTTTATACATCTCCTTCTCACCCTAGTCCCTTGGAAAGTTAGAGTAGAGCTAGATAGTTACATTTCAATTCCTAGGAGTAGTTTAGCATTAGGAGTAAGTAGAGGAAGTCGGCCTTCTCTAGAGGTATATCTCAATTCAAGTCCCACAACTTGGAGACAGTCCCATGTTGTCTCAAGCCTCAAATTCTTGTAAGTTGGGATGAGTAAAATTTTGAGCTCCAACGGTAACCTTATTCACTTAGCCCAAGCACTAATAAACATGATCATATTACTTTTGTCTTGTAATTACAATTTTATACCTTAATCATATAATCAAGGATCAAGGTGAGCATCAATCAAATAACATGGTCTAATTACCTCGGCATGAATAGATTCACATCTTATACCTCAATATAATATACGTTAGTGTTATCTTCTCAACCTGTTATAATAAAACATATTACATGAACTTACAGTGCAAGTTAGGACCTAGGATCTACTAAATCAAGTCCATCAACTTAGTTGCATCGTAAAGACATTAGTATCAACATACTAATGCTACATGAGCATGATCAAAAGTTAATGTAACTAATCCATTATTTCAAGCATATTTTAATAATAAAATCAATTATGCTCATGACTCATAACAAAGATTAAGATCTAGACCTAATACACAAGTAAGTCATCAGTTCATCCCTTTCGAGAAGCAGATAGAAATTATGGGATGTGACGGTGAGAGCACACAAAGATAGAGTATTACATAGTATATCATGTATATGATGTGGAAACAAGGTCAAAAGGATAGATATATGGGTACATGAGTTATTTTTTTGAGACCAACTAAGTTCAGGATGCCTAATCCCAAGGCCTAGTTAGAAAAGTGACCTAGAAACGTGAAGTAAATACTTAAGGATGATGGTGAAGCATGTTAGAGACATAAATAACATAATATGACATGGCTAAGGGTCTACAAGGTGAAGAACATGACAGTCATGGTGAGTTGCAATGTAAACTAGCTCAAATTGGCCTAGTTTAAGGACCCAACATGAGGATATGAAGTAAAATACACTACATCGGGATAATAAAAGCATGGGAAGTGTGTAGTGACATTTCCATGAGTCAAATGAATTATAAGGTCATAATTTAACAGTTAAAGGCATATTCAAGGTCATTGGTATGACTACCCTTCAGGACACGCAAGTTTAGCATGCACAAATGAGATTGGCCAAGAAGTTACTTGTTCATTTATGAAAAATTGGCCATTATAGATCATGGATAAGTTATTCATGAATTTGTGGACCAAATTTGAGGACTTGAGGAGGAATTTTGTGCAAGATATTGCATTATCATTAAAATTGGATTAAGTGAGGTATGCTAAAATAACACTTTGATTTCTTAGAATTCAAGATAAATTGTAGAGCCTTCTTCATATAAATAATAAAAAAACATTTTTAAATATAATTGGGATAAAAATATGTTTCAAAATGTTTGAGGTCAAATGGATGAGAAATAATAAAGTTCTATCCATTTTTGTGAAGTTGTCTGAAACCTTCCTTAAACCCAATTGAATCAATGTGGAAAAAATTGATTATTTATGCCTCCAAATGAAATTTGTTTCCTTTAAAATGATTTTATGGTGTAGAGAACTCATCAGAGAATCTTTCCATGGTGGTTTTATCTCATGACTCCTAGTGGACCACACCAAAAAATAGACATTTTATGAAGATTTTAGTGTACAAACAACATTTGTAAAGGCACCTATGCTCATTTTTTTCTAAAGGATGTTAGCGATGTGATCTTAATGTTCATGAAGTTATCACGGGTCATTACTTTGAGGAAATGTGTTGTTTTAAGTGCATTTTCAGTCCTAACATTGAGAAGGCTAAGCATGTGAAAACCGTCATGAAGAATGAGGACGTCATGATTAAATGTCATGGTGTCAAGGTGAATTATAACCATGGACAAGTGGAAAAAGTCCTAAATTAAATTTTCAAGCCATTGATTTGATGAGATGAAGTGATTTCTTGATCTAATTAAAATGATCCAAAACTATCTTTTTAGGACAATCAAGAAATCTTGTAGTTTTGGCACTTAAACTTGTGTTTTATTCTCTCAACCCATGAAAGAGTGTTTTTATCATGAAGTAGAAGTTTTCAATGAGTTTTCCATGAAATATTTTTATTTGAAAGTGAAGTATAGAGTGTTTGATGCAAGAATAGGCAAGACTGGTTTTAGGAAGTTTAAAATTCAGTTTGAGTGGTCTATGAAAAACATGTTTGTTTGAACTTATTGACCTGAAATGAAGCAAGATATGAACACAATAATTTGGCCAAGAGATGGTACCTTCTAAAAATGCTACTTTGGAGTCTTGAAGAAGTGATCAAGTGCATGATCAAGCTCACTTTTCTAAGGTAAAAGTTTTAAGTTTAGATCCCTATGAGTTGCGTGTTCAAATCTGCAAATTCTTTCTTGTATGAGAGTGTTAAAGCTCCTCTTTACAACTTAATTTTGTCTACACATATTAATACATAATCTCCTTACTTTAGAGTGCGTTGAAGTTGTATGCACTAATTTTGTTAAAGAGCTACCATGAGTACGCTGAAGTTCTTGTCTTCTATGGTTGTGTATGAAGCTCCAATGAAGTTGAGAGGAGAAATGACATGTAATGAAGAAGTTAAAGAAGTTGAAGAGAAAGAGGGGGAGTCTTGAAACATTCATAAATTGTTATGAAGTCAGTTACATTGTTTGTAATATGTAAAGGATAAGGAAACTTACCAAATCTAGAAGAGAAACATGTCATATCAGCTATAAATCGAATCTCATAATTGTCATAAGTTGATCAGAAAAGGAAATGTCATATATGCAGATGAAATAATTGTTTTGTAACCTCCTAATATGATGGCATTTAGCCTCCTATTCAATTTGAAGGCTTGGGACTTAAAGATTTAAGTGGAAAATGAAGTGTAAGATTCATTTTTAAAAATTTCTTGTTTTAAAAAGTGATTCTTATGTTTTTATCTTGTTGTTGAAGAAAGTAATAAATGATGTTGTTGAGAGAGGAGATGATTATGCATGAATATTATGTGAAGGAGAATTGGTGTGTGTTTAGGGTCATGAGGATGTTGTATCAGGACTTAGTTTGCATGTGTGAAAAGAGATATGTATGAGTTGATTAAAATTGATTGTAAGAGACAAGGAGATGTGTGTGAGGAGTGTATGACATAAATTTTCTATTAATTAGAGGATGAGAGGAGAGATGAACAAGAGATAATAGAGAATAATAATTAGCTAAAGAGTGATCACAATATGTTATAAAAGACAACACAAGTGATAAAAATATTTTGAAGAAGACTGAATGGATGCTTAGCGAGAAGGAGTTTAAGCTTCCTCATAAGTTGAAGCTTACGAAGTTCAATGGGTTTTTGACTAAACTTGGGAGTTAGAGCTTTCATGCAAGTAGAAGCTTGCTAAAGACCAAGTGGATGCTTGGTTAAATTTTGGAGTTGCAGCTCTAAGTTGAGTGGATGCTCAACATGAAATCAATGTAACATTTACAAGACATTATTGTCCAAACTAGTTCTTGGTTTCAGTGGGTTTTTCTCCCTTGAAGGGTTTCCCACATTAAACTTTGTGTCTCTCATGTGTGCTCTTTCATTTATAGATTTTGAATGATTTTGTGATTTCAGTATCTCTAAGTTAAGGAAATTGAATTGTGGGTTAAAATTTGTATAAGCACTGATTCACCCCCTCTCTGCCTAGAATTTACAACACATAGGGCTACTTAATAACCATTTTTCCCAAAAGTTCTCATTTATTCACTGCCACCTAACATTTTTGGAAATAAATTACCATTTTATGATGGAAATACCAATCCAAAATAGCATATTCATGGCTTCAAAGCATCTTGGTATGGGCTATATACACAACGATGCCTTGCTAAAAATAATTTCCATATAGCCTTAAAGAGTATGCATTTGATTTTTTATACGCTCCATCTAGGTTATATAAGGATAATTCAAGCTATAGATGACAATTTTCTTATTCATTTCTTGATCAACATAGGATAATTATTATCTTTTGTAAAAATCACTCAAGTCAAGAAACAATCCCAAGAAAGGGTTGTGGATTATGTATTGTGATATAAGATCATGCTTTCTCAAGGGCCTACACACATTGATGAGAATGAATTTATTGAAGTATTAAATGTTATACTTATTCCTAATATTCATGAATAATCTACATTTCTTAATTATACATCATTTGAGTATCTATGAAAAACAATCACATTATATGAGACTAATATCATGGCAGCTAATATATTAAATTTTGAAACTATATATTGAACTAGTAATAATAAATTCTAAGAAAATGCATCATACATATGCAATCTAACTTATAACAATAAATTTGAAACCATGAATGTCACACAATAAAATCCTGTAACTACTCTTACAATAGCTCCTATATAGTGATAAAACTATTTTCCACAAGATCCTCATAATATATTATGGAAAATCCTCATTTTAAATCGAATTCAACTACCTCCACCTTATAGTATAAACATAAAAGGGTCACAAGGAATAATTTTTATAAAAGGGTATCATGATTATCTCTAATATTGTGGACATGATATGAATATATGTTTTGAATTACGAAAAAATATACAAGAGTTCATTGATAACAAAATCATTTATATTTGAGACCTAGAGTCACCTGCTAAACAAAAATATCTCAATCTAATCCATGAATGAAATTATTCACCGATCCATTACCAAATCATGGAGAAACCAAAATATATATGAAGTATATATTATTTATCATGCAACATCCCCTCCGCATACCTATGAAGATGATGCCCATAAAATTGATAGTATTATTGGTGCCACTCAAAGTACATCACTAGTTACACCACCTATTACCTTTTATGATTCATATATTCCTTTAGATAAAAAGGAAACATTTATACCTATGTTTTTCCACACACACATTGATTCACAAATAGTTAAAAAAATAATGGAAAACAAAAATATATCCAAAATGTTTAGATAATGAAGCTTATTACATCTCTCAAATATACTACATGAGACCTCATAGGTACCAAAAAGAAATTTAATGTATTTTGTGGTAAATTATAAAACCCACTTGGGGAAATAGGTTTAATATTATATGTTGGACCTAAGAGGATGGCCACATAACTCCTTGTAGTCCATTCTAATGAAATTGACAATATGTTACTTAGATTCCATTTTATTCATGATATGTGCATTATATCATCAAAATTACATAAATTCTTGAAGTATATACATAGGTGACACTAATTAGTCTACCATATCAGTACCCTATTTGATATATCCCAACACTTCTTATGGATCCTACTATAGAAACTACCTCATATCGAGGCACACCATATATAGACTACTAAAATGAGATTCAATAATATTTTTACACATATCCCATGATACTTAATGATAGAGCATCATCACTACAAAACTATTAATCCTAATTTTCCTTGCATGCATCTTTTATTATCTACCTCTATGGGACACATTTTAGTTAGGTAGTATTTGTGTGGGTGGTATCTTCGAGGACATTGATTCACTCTCATTTACATGGAGAGCTTACAATTACTATGACTACTTATGACCTAGGCATGGATTCACATTACACCATTGAAGACAATAGTACAAATTTTCATATACTACATATGGATATCCTCTAGATTTAAGTGGTTGTTATGTTTCCAAAATGAACCCCATACTTCATTTTTGGGTAAGCGATCATAATATTAGACCTCGGATGATCTTAATGGATTATATGCATATTTTTGGGGAACCTTTGTGTTGAAAATCATCAAAATTTGATATCCCCTATGTTTAGAGTGCATATGAGCTGACTCAATAGAAACTTAGAGCCTTTTGGTGGATTTTAATAATGAAACAATCAAATGATGTTCATTTCCTATGGTTTCTCATTCTACAAGGACGTGAAGTTTAATTGATTAGAACAGGGCACCTCAATGACATTTATGAACTTTTAACTTAGTCACTTTTCCTAGTTTTTAGTGCTTTAATGATGGACAAGTGATAAGTGGCATAAATAAAATGTGGTAATGATTGTATTTCCCACATCCTACTGAAAAAAATTAACCTAACCACTTTTCATATTTTTCAACACCCCTAATGGATGCATGACAAGTGGCACTAATTAACATTATACACACAATTAAACCTTATTTTTTTCCTACTTCCAAGACTTTATATAGCACCAATAGTGATAAGTTTTGTTGAGGAAACATGGAGGAAATAGATGCACCAGATTTCCTTAAGCCTTAGTTTCTTGCTTCAAAAATTTCAAAATACCAATGGGTGACACATGGCATCCATTGGAACATAACATCCTCTCAAGCCTAAATATTTTCTCCCAAACTTTACAAGACACCGATGAATCACACGTGGAAAGTTTGGTTAAGTGTGTAATCGGTGATTTGCATTATCTCAAAAATTTGGACCCTACTTCCTCTCCCCACATAGTTTTGAAGCACCGATTGAGGACACATGATGCAAGTAACACATGGAAGAGATCAATTAACTATGATATTATCTACAATTCTTATTTCAATACGTTACTTTTTATAGTTTCACCTAAAGTAAAAAGAGCTTGGGAATGTTAATTGAGATAGAAAAAGAAACAAAGGAATAATTTTTTGATCAAATATTTTGATTATGAGTACCATATTAAAATAATCTAGTACTACGGAAATGTATTTGAAATAGATACACATTATTTCTATTTTTAAGGAGAATTCTTGAGGGATATGGGATGAATTCGTGATAGAGTTCTCGGGTGTCTATAGTTGAATAATCTTATCAAATGGATCGAAAAAAATTTATATGTGCTTCTATATTATTCCATCCTCTTCAGAAGATTATTTTAAGTTAATATTCCAATTATGGCCCCATAAAAACACAAATGAATGAGTTAAACAAGTTATTGATAAAAATATATGTGCATACATTAAATATAGTTTATTATCTTCATAAATGATGATTAAAAATACTAAAAATCACATTAGTAAACTCCCGACATGTGCACTCATAGTGACATCACCAAATGTTGAAGGTCCATAGGTTGCATGTTCAACATAAAATTTTCATTTTAAGATAACATCTCTATATGGAAAACAAATTAAAGCAAAATATTTACTAATTTATTATAAATTTAGACTAGGGGTTGTCGTGCTCGCAAACAAATGTGAGGAAGTGGAATGCGATTATGGATGTGTAGCTTGATCCTAGAAGTTTATTAAAATACACATGACTCATTAATTTTCATTCATAATGAATTAATATTGTTAATTATAAAATTTAGTACGAAAAATATATACTAAATTGCATTTAACTTCATGTAAAATTACATGTTGTTCAACACCAAAGGTCAAATCGATTAGATCATCTATGATGATGATAGTGTCCAACACAAAATCACAACATGTCTCCTCTAATCAAACACCTTACGCAACCTGTGGAGCATCCTAAATTTTAGGACGGAGTAATTAAACATTACATAATAATGAAAAAACATTAAATTATATTAAATACAACACATTAGAGCATATAAAATAAATTACAGTGAACATGGATATAACGTGGAAAACCCTCGAGGGGTAAAAACCACAAATAAAGAGAAATTTTCCATTAATATGAGAAACATAGTACAGTCCAGTAAATCTCCTTCCCTCACTTCTCTCCTGATCAAATTCACCCAATGTGAATAACCAATATGACCCACAATCATATTTATTTGACCTTGTCCTGGTCATGAACCATATTAAGTGACATGGCATGCTTAAATAGCACCCTAATTATATATATATATATATATATATATATATATATATATATATATATATATATATATATATATATATATATCTTAATTATTCAATTATAAACTAAGGTTTATAAGAACTTAATATTACACTCTAACACTCCCCCTTAATATTAAGTGGGGAACATATGCCAACATTACCTATTTATACAACAAGATTTACAAATCCATAAACCATAGTTAAGTTTTAGGCTAGCATATCACATTTGAAGGATTTATACACCTTCATTGTGTTTAAATTACCTTTTGGTACAAAAAGATTTGGAATCCATTAATCATTAGTGAATGATTCATGCTAAGAATGATTTGTGATACTACATCTCACAGTTTATCATGGAAAAAATCACAATTAGCATCTCTAGGAGCCTTGTATAACACAAGGACCTCCTTTACAAACAGGTCCAACACATTGGACTGTACACCGTAAACTTAGAGTGACAAGTTTACAAAGATCATAGGGATATTTTTACAATGCTTTACAATTAGAGTAGAAGTATAGAGGAGAAGGAGATATCAATTGGTTGACCATTAGGAGGTGACATTTCCATGCAAAATCCCCTTAATGGAAACTCTGAAAGGCCAAGCGTTACACAAACTTGCAGAACTTTATAGCACATAAAGGCTCTATAAACATATATGTAACTTGGGCTTCATTCAGGTAGTATTGGAGATCTATATCACCATAGAGAACCTTCTCTCGGATAAAATGCATATGAATCTCTATATGCTTCATTCTCTAATGTTGAACTGGATTCTTAACAAGAGCAATGTAACTCGAATATCACATAAAAGAGGAGTACTTCCTTTCACTTTCATGTGTATCTCTTCCAATAGCCACTTTAGCCACATGGTTTCTTTTGTTGCTTCCATTTCACTTCTATATTCTACCTCAAAATATATGGAAATTGTTGTCTTCTTTTACTGCTCCAAGTAATGGAACCTATACCAAAAACTTGAACACATATCCAGTTGTATATTTTATATCTAACACAACATCAGCATGGTTAGAGTCATAATATCCATATAGACATCATAATAAGCATAATATAAATAATTATTGATTTCAATTTTAACCATCTATAAAACTTACATTGATAGGTTAAACACAAGTTGTATAACAACTTAAATAACAATATGTTTAACAACTAACCATGTTATATTACCAATATGTTGAACAATTTCAAAATATTAATCTTATAAAATATATATTAGATGCAATCAGTATTGGACATCTCCAATACAAACACAAAGGCGTCCCCAAGTGTCATTTGATATGCATATAATAATATTTTTAGTAATCAAAGATTAATTTAATCAAATTAAAAGAGAATATATAATTCATATATGCTTTTTATAAAGACTTTTGTCTCAATGAACAATTCAATATAACATCATCTATTGATACTTCTTGCATACACTAAGGTGAGGTTTTGTTCACATAAGGTATTGAACACATGATTAGGGAGTGGGGTTCTAGGGGAGGCAGCCCCAATGGGATCGAGGGGGTAAGTATTCCCAGAAGGCACAATTTATAACTTACTCCTCCTTTGAAATTGACATTAATCAACTCTTTTTGAGGAAAAAATCAATCTTCTATAAATCATATTTTCCTCAATTATCAATGAATAACCATTCCCTTTTCAGAAAAAATAATGTATACATACATGCAAGGTTATTAATGTCATGTTATTGATACCTTGCCTTATATCAGTTTGTTTTACCAATAGAGTTTTTGAAAGTCACCCTATAGTTTTTCAAGTGAATATGTGGGTCGTATTTCGATGAATTTTTCCCCTTTTCACGTTGAAATTGACCTCTTCTATGCTAAAATAGACCTGTCAAAAAAATAATTGCACAACATATATTAATTTGACTATAAATTTCACATATTCAATTGAAATGTAAATGATTTTTTTAGTTTTCAAAAGATACTTAATCATCGTCAAATCAAGTATAAATATTTATTTTTTAGAAAAGAAACTATAAAATGTTTATTATCAAAATACAAAACAAAAATTCATCACTATATCAAAAATAATATGAATTTTAATATTAAATTTAAAAATTCTTTAAAAACAACAAAAAAATTCAAATTTCTTTATAAAATATTTGTGGAGACTAAGCTCTTTAATTAGGCTAGGCACATAGGCACATATCAAGTGGTCGAGCTATACACTTAACTCGGCAAGTTGAGTTATCATTTCAAACATCTTATGTGTATGTCGAGTAGTTGAGCCATTAATACACCAACTCGCCACAAACCGGACTAACAAACTCACCCACCTCTAAGAAAAAAAGGATACAAAGCATGATCAAAGCCACATTATACATTGGAGGCTTGGTGTCTTATAAATCCTATTTTATCTCATGTCATCCACAATGTGGAACAAAAGGTTCCGAGTTGAAAAGATATGATATGAATCGTATAGCTTCAAAAGTATCATATATGTTGTTTGTTTCTCCATGTATTTAACAACAAAATAAAATTTGAGTGGGAAAAATAGACCCATGTCAAAAAAACCCACCAACCAAGTTAAGCACTCTTCAAAATCCAAAGCAGAACACATCCTAAATGGCCTTTTAGACCTATCATTTTCCTTGCATAATAATACAAACACTTTATTTGAGATTCAAAGGCATTAACCACACTGAAACCTCAGTTAACATTGTAAATTTAGCAGTAATTGGATAGTCACAAAGTGAGTGCAATTGACGTCGAGCTCTACTTTACTAATAATGGTAAAGCAAGGTTATGTACTCTCATAAATTAATAAACAAAACATTTTGGGGAATTGTGCTAAACGGAGCTCTCGCTAATAACCATCCTAAAATTAGTACCATTATGGATTAAATCATCCTTGTACACGGAGATAAATATATAACCCTAATATCTCCACATTTTACTATATACAAATTGATTGATGCGGATGCAGTACTTATATATCGATGTGGGTTCAATTGTCTCTCCCTCGAGAAGAAACTACTATCTACCATTATTTTTTTGTTGTATGAAGAAGAAGAATAAGATTGAGGATTAGGAGGTGCTTCATTTGGGCGTAATGTCTAGTTGTATTAATTTTACCTCTTCTTCTTATGATCATCTCGTGTTACATGCACCTTGTAACCTTTTCAAGAACATTCTTGTGGTAGCAATGGCTACCCCTTTTTTTTTCCTTCTCTTTATATTTTATTTCGAGTAGTTTACTTGATTAAGACATTGAAAGTGCACTTTCCTTCTATCCCACTTATATCTCTGCAATATTTGTCTCTTTCACTCTTCCTCTACGTTAGATAGGTTAAATATAGTTTTTAAATATTTAAAAACATACATAGGCCACTAAGGATATAGGAAGCAATTGGAGTAGGGTTTAAACTTAGGTTTAGTTTTAATGTTTTAAAAAATTATAGTTTAAACCATAGGTTTTAAACTCTTTAGGATTTAATACCAAGGCCATCTTTAGCATATAACATTTAATTAATCACATATTCATAAGCTTAAGTTGAATTTTATTTTGGCCCTATTTAAATTACCCCCTTAAGTCATAGGCCATTGAGAAAAATTTAAACCCCATTTTGGAGGAGGGTTGTCTCTCTTTGGGAGACCTTGAGTTTTACTCGCTTTACCCCGCATTTTTTACTTCTTCCATGCACGTTAGATAATAATACACATTAAATAAAAAAAATCCAAATTTATTTACTTGTACCTTTGCAGAGACTTTCACCAACCATATATAGAACATAAAACATAAGTTTTAATTTATATAATCATACATAGGTGCATAGAATAAAGGGGGAAATAGTTAGGTACATATGTTTAGTATGTTATAAACTATATAGTTTAAATCAATGTGACTCCTTCAAAACAAATTAACCCTATATTAAAAAAATTAACTCTGGCCAATCACAAAAAATGGAAGGCTATTTTCGAGGAGGGTTGTCTCTATTCTGGGAGACTTGATTTTTACTTCAAAAATAACTTACTTTTCCCTGTATAAATACATCAACTAACCAAAAATTATAATATTGGCAAATATTAAACTAATTCAAATGTTACCTCTAAGTGATGCGGGCCCGGAGAGCGATGATTCCAATTTCAAAGGTAACTTACAATTTTTTTATGCTTTGAAAACTTGCTAGAGAGATTTTAAGTGGTTGGTAAAATGGAGGGAGGGGGTATTTATTTCCAACTACCCAACCAACCAAATGGTTACATTGTTTAATTAAATTAATTGAAATATTTTAACCTGCTCTGGTACCAAGTTAGGACCGAGTAATTAAAAATTACATAATAATGAAAGAACATTAAATTAAATAAAATGCACAACACATTAGAGCATTAAAAATAAATTACAATGAACATAGATATAACGTGGAAAAACCCCTAGGGGTAAAAAACCACGGTCAAAGAGAAATTTTCCATTAATCTAAGAAACATAGTACAGTATAGTAAATTTCCTTTCCTCACTTCTCTCCCAATCAAATTCACCCAATGTGAAGAACCAATATGACCCATGATATTTATTTGACCTCGCGGGTCACAAACAATATTAAGTGACGGGGTGTGATTAAATAACACCCCGATTTAATATATATTGATTAATTAATAACCGATTAATTCATAAACAACTAATTTTGTATTAAATAATTAAGGATATAACTATTCTTAGTTATTTAATTATAAACTAAAGTTTATATGCACTTAATATTACGTTCTAACACCGACTAGACTATGGAGCATCACCATCAACCATATAGTTTCCTCGACTCCTACAAGCATGAAAAACTATTTTATATAATGTTTGATGCCTTGAAGAACAAGCCTCGTCATCCCTGGAAGATATGGGTGCCATGCTAAAGTAATGAATGTGTCAAAGAACTAATAGACTCAAGTGTTTAAACCTCCACAGTCTCCTTCACGGTGAAGGATTTGAAACATGTTGAATAAATGGGTGAGCAAGGGGTCTAAGTGGACAGTTTTACAAATGTTGTACCCCAATCTATTCTATGTAGAGCCTTTTCCTCTTCCTTGGAACTCTTGAATATCAAAATAGTTTGGTATTTCATTGAGGATGAACTCACAATAGAGTTTCCTCAAGAAATATTGTGGTACCTCAAAATTGTTGCAAGGTGATTGGTCAAAAACCATCCACCATCTATCCCAAAATTATTTTGATCCCCTCATGGTTACACCAATGGATCGGGAATCTTCTGCAACTCAATAGTAAGGGTGCATTGGTTTTGGGGTCAATGAACAAAGCACACAACTTGTCTTTTGTGATTTTTTTCTTCATCGCATCGTAAGACAATTTGTCTACATAAAAATTGTGACAATTGGTTTTGTAACCCTCCCATGTGCTTATTTGACCCATCACATTATCAATATTAGATATTAATGACTCTAATGATAACACAAGATTTTGGTGATGGGTACTCGTGGCATTGGGGTTTCTTAGGGTATTTATTAAACCTTGAATTTGAGCTTTATTATTCGAATCTCCCGAAAAGGTTTTCTTGGGTATTAGAAAGATGTCAAGGAATTTAAGGAGGTGTTTTAGGTAGGATTTTTCACCCTAGTCTATGGGTGAAGGAGGTTTTTTAGGTGAAGAGATTGGATTAACCAAAATATCAAAAAAATGAATTTATAAATTATAAATTAGTCTATTTGAAAAAAAATAGTTCAATTCAATTCATTTGTAGTGTTTATTAATTATTAGAATGTTTCATTATTACTAGGTTAATTAATTTAACTCCCAACAAATATTATAATTAGATTTAGTAATATATTAAAACTTGTTCTGTTTGATAATTGTAAGTTGTTTGTCTCTAGCAAAGATTTCATTAAATCTTACATTATATAATTATTGGTTTGCAATTACTATTATTTTTAATATGGTTTGTTAAGATATTTTTAGACGTCATTAATTTTAAGGTGTGTTTGTTTTTATTATTTGGTGATTGATATATGAGTTTTCATTTAAATTTTAATTATGATGTCTTTGATTAGGTATTGAGGACAATACTAATTAGTAGATGATGTTGTATGATTGGTGTTCTTTAGGGTGAGAATCAATATTTAGGAGATGATATTATCTGGTTAAGGGTTTTATTTTACTTTTTGTAATTGTTATCCTTGTTGCAATGCAAAGTCTCGCTTATAACTTTTGGATTCCTTTTGTAGGTGTTGCGTAAGCTCATGTTGTATAGACCTACAAAATAAAGAGTTAAAACAATTACAATCACTAAATATGTAATCACGTAAAAAATTGATACAAGAGAGAATGAGAAAGTTTCCATGATATAATTAACAATTATTGCAATCACAAATTTATTTGATGAAAAACATACTTTTGATAGGTATAAATTTATTACATTTCTAACCTTCCCAAACACATATTGACAACAATAGGAATGTCCTTTGTGATTTCACCTAATATTGTGATGAAAGTGGTTATGTTGATTTTCCATTCTTTTTATCTTGTTTGGATTTCATTTCTGATATATCTAGTTGGTGCGATATAAATTATTTTGAATGTTTTTATAGTTAAATTATTTTGAATGTTAAGGTCATTGAAATAAATATTTCAGTCACATAAAATAAATATTGTGTTATTGATATATCATTAGCAATTTTTATTTTGCAAAGCACATTATTAAAAAAATAGCTTTTGTTGAGCGAGTAAATATGTTTTTCCCCACACAAACACGAAAGAATAATGTCTAATATGCATCGCCATGTGTAGTTTTTGAAATAGTTTTTATCCAATGAGCACCAAATTTCGACATGTAAAAATGATTGCAATGACACTTTTAGAATATCCTCTACAAGTTCCTAAAAATTGTAAGACATATATTCAATGATCAAATATGCTTGTCTTTTAATTACATGATTTTTATCTTCCATTGATTTGTATGCAACAAACAATATACCATCCACACCGAGAATCAATAATTTTTGTATTATTTTTGTAGTACCAAGTTCCTTGTTATTTCTGCAATGAGTCAAACATAATTATTTTTAGAATAGCATTATTAATATAGAGATTCAAATCTTCAACAATTATTTAACTTTGTTATGTATGTTGTATTTAGTACAATTTTATGTTTGGAATTTTCATGGATGTAGTCAATTAATTTTTTTAATGTATTTATATTTTCCCACGTCAATGATTTTAAACAATGCCTAAATTCTTTGCAATTCTTAAATTCTAAAAAATGATATTTTCAAGTAAACTAGAATTAAATATTGAATCCAAAAAATTAATTATGAGTTTGTAGATCAAATTGTTACATTCAATCATTTTTAGAAATGCATTATGCGGTCATGTTTGTTATTTTTAAGTGGATAATATTAAATATCTTTGTAAGTAAGGTTGTAAGTTAACAACTTTAACAAAATTTAGTTATTTTTTTATGAAATCAAATCTATGGACAACAAATATTAATGTCTAGGAAGAAAATCTAACTTTTTTTCTTAGAAAACAATTTGTTGTTTACAATGTAGGTGTTGTTGTTTAGTAGATAATATATAACATCTTAAAAGAAATTTATTAAGACAATAGAAATAACGAAATGTAGTTAGTTTGATAAAAATAAATAAATATATGGTCAACAACTATTTAAATGTTGATAAATCAATGCAACTTTTTTCTTTCCGTGAAAACTACTCATCATTCAATTGCTTTTAGCAATGTAGTTGTGGTTGATATAGTCTGAAAGATAATCTTAAATATATTTGGTAGAGCATTATAAAACTATCAAATATAATAACATTCATTTGTGTTAGTGAAAATAAATCTGTGGAAAAAAATTATTTAAATGTATATAAATTAAACGTAACTTATTTTTTTCCTTAAAAAACTTAATGAAAACGTGGTTATGTAGCTAATGCTATTGATATTGTTTTAATATCAAATACATGCAAGTAATAAAATGGGTTATACCAAAAATTACATATCCCACTTAACATTTGAAAATAAGATATTACATTACCATTATATTCATTAATTCATTGGTGAAACCATGTTTTCAATAAATGGTATGATGTAAGATAGAGTTTTAATATGTAGCAAATGAGGCAATAGATTTTCCATCATCCAATTATCTTTTATGTTAATATTTTCGTAGATTTTAGTAATAATCCAATTTTTCATGTCTTCGCAGAACATTTTTTTATAAAGTCATTCAAAATCAAAGTACATTGGTTTTTAAATTTCCAATTAGTATATACCTTGTTCAAAGGTTTTTTAAATTTTGATCGACACTATTTTTTAGTATAGACATATTTGAAGATGTCGTCATAGATATAGAGCCACATTCAAATCAGATCCAAATAAAAATAATGAGATATTTTTCTTACAAATGTTGTCTAAATTTTATTTTATGTTATTAATATTCATTCAATACCATATAGTGACATTGTAATGTATTAAAACCTATTCAATATAGAAATCCAATCCTAGTCTAAAAAAAATATGATGATATGTTGATTTTAATTGAGGCTTTGGACCATAGTTTGAATAACATTTACTATCTAAATGACACAATATGACTATGTTTATATCCATGATTAAGATTTTCCATTTACTTGCCACCCATAGAGATATGATTTTACAATGAGGAAATAATTGGATCAGACATTTCAATTATGGAATATACAATAGTACATAGATTTTGTATACCTTTATTTAAAGTGGTAGAACCTTTACAAGACGTTAATTGGTTTTGAATATTATCTATTAATGAATTATCTAATGGTTTTCTTTTTTTCCTTCTTCTTTCCTTTTGTTTTGTATTGTCAAAAACATCTACAATCAAACAATGTTAAAGTAGTCAATAAAATAATGTCTTTGCTTCACTTGTAACTAAGTCATCTATGAATTACTCATCTAACATGTTCATGTTAACTTTTTCTAGTGGATGTTCTCCTCTACGATGTAATTTCCTATACACTTTTACTAGCCTATCCTATTGAAAAATCAACATTAATTAAGTTTATCACTTGAAATATTCTATAAAAATAGTTTCTGTGAATACCAAAATCCTTTGTATTGAGCTAGTCAATGTGCAATAATACTTTTGATCGTTTTTAGTGCATTAATTTTGACAGAGAGAATTGAGGGTTGGTGATATGTCTCTCAAAGGTACATATTTCTCACAAGGTATATCATTCTCTTGTTCTAAAATGATTTGTTAGTATTTTCTTATAGAGTGTAAGATATGAGTCATGTTGTGTAAGGAGAGTTGTGTTGTATTAATATCTATAGTTGATTGATTTTTCATCTATTGTGGAACATCTTGTTATGATGGTCATGACTTGGTTTTAAATAAGTTTGTTGAAATTTGTTTTTATAATGCTCCACTAGAATGTAAGCATTGCACATCTGCTGATTTAATTTATGGTAACGGATTATAATTATTTTTATAATTAATTTCTATTTTTATCGATAACTACTAACAATAATGTTAGGAGATAGTTTGATTAATATAGTGTAAACATACCAATATTATTGGGACATGTATGATTCTATCATAGCACATGAGTTTATTTCATTTTTGTGTCTACAATGTGATGACATACACAACAAGAAACTTCTCAAACTATATATACAAACTATTTTCAAGACAATATGAGCCCATGCATACACTCTAGAAATATGGAAAGATAAAATAATCACCTCGATAATTTCAATCCACGCCTTTGGTTTCCTTCATATCGAAAAACATGTTCATAAAACTTATCAAATCATGTTATATGTCATCTAGTTCCATTATAGACTTTCATTACTTCAAGAGTCCATTTCATTCATAATATGTAGAAACAATCTTGATTATCCTTCTATATTTGACCTATATTGCTCTTACACCTTCATAGTTCTTACCGACATGTACCTTGTAGCTTCACTAACATTTACTTAACACTTCCAACTCTGTTTCTTAGAAAATAAAAGAGTAGATAATCCTTATTTTGACCTCTCTCAAGTTCTTGTCAAATATTCAACAATGTTCTTAGATAAATCTTCTAGACTATCCTACATTGACTATTCCTCAAGTTTCCTCACTATTTTCTCACTCTTATCACTATTTAAAACCTTTCTTCACAATGAAAAATGGTTTCCACTCTATTGTCAAGTGGTTATAATCTTATCAAAATGAATCTCAAGTTCAAACTGGACTAAATTGTCTTACTACCATGTTTCCTTCTATATTTACTATTTTACCCTTGTTACTCCTTTCTTAAGCATGTACTTGAGCTTTAGGTTCTGATACTCACCATTAATAACCACATTTATATCTTGTATCCATACCCTTTTAGACAAGCACCCATTCAACCATGTCTTCTTACCATGTTTTAGCCTCTAACTACCCTATGTTGATCTCTTGTCACAAATTTGTTTATCTATTCTTATTAACTATGAATTGGATTAGTTTTATAGCTCATGAATTAGCTTTATAGTCTACCAATATGGACTCACAATAACTCTTTGAATCTTCATCATTTTCTATTGTCAATCAGTCATCTTCAACACTTTACAAGAAGATTGTTTTAGTCCTAAGAAGGAGAAGGTTCCCATATTCTTAGATGCAACTTATGTTCATGGATACCTTCTAAGGCTTCCAAACACTCTTATCATGCCTTTCACAAGTATTTTCCATGATCTCTAAGGTCATTCCATGATGAAAACACAAGGAAATATCATAAACTCTTTCTAACTCCCAACTCGCCTATACATAGTTTGTAGCCCTCTCTGAAACAAGGAATTTCATAATAACTTTTAGAGTAAGAGTTTCTTGACAAACCCAAACACTTTCTAAGTACCCATTATCCTATTACACCTTCCCTATCAATTTTATAAGCACTTCTTAAGGATTTGATGCCCAGTTTTCAATTTCCTCTTTCCACTTAGGTCTAATTAGCCTCTAATCTAGATCAGAAGGAAATATGATGTCGCATAACTCCATTTCACTAAAACCCTCCAAAATATCTTATATAATCATGCTCAGATGATATGTAAAAAATTTCAAGATGTTTCATCCACAATAACACAAATTACACACCTTTTACAAATTTGCCCTAGACTACGGTTTCACATAGCCCGAGAGGATGTTTTTCCCATTACTTGCAAAAATGAAGGTTTCAAAACTTATAATTTGTCTCAAAATATCTATAGGTAAATACTACAATTCTCTTTTGCATGCATCAACTCATGAATATCTACAGATCATTCCCAACACCACATTTTGCACATCTTTTCACAAGAAAACCTTGTCTTCCTCATGCACAACCTATTAGAAAACATTCATATCCTTATTTTAACATTATTAAATCCTGGAAATGCATTGTAACAATTATCTACATGATCACAAAAACTAGGGTTAGTTCCTAACTTTCCTTTTTGTCTTTTCTTAGGAAAAAAATATTAGAAAATCTCAAGAAACACTAGCAACATACATATTTAACCATAGAATGAGACATTTCACTTACTTAAAACCCTAGGAAATTCATTCTCATGCCAAATAACCTCCTTCAATCATACTTCATGCATGCGCTATCATTCATTATAACACATTTCACATCTTACATTTGTCATTCATACTCAACTCATGTTTTTACATTAGTTTGCTCAAGAAATCCTCTTTATTAAATGATTTTCGAGTACATCTCAGAATTTATGAGCCTTTCAAGATCTATAACCCTTCCTTCTACCATAATCTACCTTTTTTCTATCTTGCCTCTTCTCCTTATTCTAATACTTCCTTTAAGATACAAATAATATGAGTTAGTTATGAAAGGAATTAGGTTTTTCAAACCAAGGTAGGGCATGGTTAACCTCGGTTATTGAGTGAAGAACACCTCATGTTAACAACATGAAGTTTTTTTATTCATCCTTTACACCATTTATTCACCTTAAGATAACATCTAGATCCCCTTAAACATTGTTGGGAATATTCAAATATTTGAAAAGGGAGTTTTGGAGGGAAACTCCAAAACTTCATCATTACATTGCCATGGAGGTCCAAATGGACACAAGAACTCTAACTCACCAAAAAGGACCCTTAAACACCTAAAACAAGCCAAAAATAAACTTTATTTATATACACAATTGATGTTCCTACACCATTCTCCCCAAGTGGAATATTTCGTGTGCTAGCTGAAGTAACTTTCTTCTTTTTCTTCTTCCAATTGTAGTTTTTCTTTGATTTATTATTTCCTATAGTTGTATCTTCTTCATTCTCTTGTTTTATTTGTCTTCCATCTCTCTCTTCTATCTTCTTCTTCACGATCTTATTCCCAGAAATACAACTAGTCTTTTGTATCTTCTTCATTTGAGCTCTTTTAAGAGCTTCTTCTTTAATTATTTTCACTTCTTCTTATAGTATACCTACACAAACATAGACACATCAAAGATTAGATATAAAACATTAATACTTTGGAGTCTCCATCATTTTCTTTTGCATTTCCTTTAGCTGATCCATCTCTAAATCAACCTTGGAAACTGTTTTATCTTCATTTTTATCTTCATTTCCACCTCCAAGCAATTGATCTTCATCCTCAGAATATGTACAAGCATCATAATAGACTTCTTCAACTTCTTCCTCTTCTTCATCTATGAAAAACTATTCATTTTTATCCTCCTTAAGACAAGCTAAGAATCTTGCTCTTACTTATTCATAAAATTTCTGATTTTCTTCATACACAACCTCTTTGATGACCTCTTTCTCTTGTTTTCTTATCTTCTTCTCCATTTTCCTCAGCTTACTCTCTTCTTTTCTAATCTCTTCTCTCAGTTGCAATCTTTGTTTTCTCAAAAGTAGCCCTATTGGCCCCTTAATCTTTCTTCTCATCACAAATCTAACTTCTTTGTTTGCTTCATCCATACTCATTACTCTCATCAAATCTTCAAGCTTCTCTATATCCTTCATAAGCTCTTTTAGATCTTGTTCAAACCATAAGTTTTGTTTTATTTCTCTGTCTTTCCTTTTTTTTCTTTTGTCTTCTTTCTATCTGCCTCATCCTATTTCTTCTTATAGTTGTAGTTCCCCACTTTCCACGCAATGAATTTGACAAGTGTAAAGCCCGACTCCAATACCTCTGTCAGCTTCCCTCCCCCGCAAGCCATGCCAAATAGTGGGGACGCCAGTGGTCATAGATAATACACAAAGGATTTGATAAAAGACCTTAGAAAATTACAGACTTGATATGGATTAGATTTGTTCCAATGATCGCATCAAACAGCTTCAACAATAAATTTTACAGGACTTGTTTGAGAAATTAATTGAGCTAAGGATTTATATAGAAGGTCAGGAACAACTAACACAGGCTTTTAGAGAAGCCAGTGATGAGGCTATATTCATCTTCATTGACAATGCTCTTGCACAAAGTGACCTCACCAAACTTTTGCCGCAAGACTTGTCATGCCTACCGAGGCACATGAGAATGCTTCTAACCACTAGAAGACTTGATCAGACTAATATTCTTTTGCGAACTGATTTTCAACGCTGTGAATTTAGGGTAGATTCTCTTTCTAGCTTTGACTCCAAAAAGCTTTTGTGTAAAATAGTTTTAGGCAGTGCCGACGCATCATTTCCGGAAGGCATAGAAAGCAGAGATGTGGATGAGATTGTGGAAATGTGCGGCGGAATTCCATTAATTATAGAATTAGTTGGGCCCAAATTAAAAAGGTGTATATTTAATGACGGGTCAGCAGTGAAGGCCTTGAAGGAATCCCTCAAGGAAACCTTAATTGAAGGAGAAGGATCTGAGGTGAGTGAACATGTGGTGGATAGTGTATTTAATATTTTGGATGAGCATTGTAAAAGGCCTTCCTTGATGTTTGTTTTTTTAATAAAGAGAAACGGTGCAGTGTCAGTTACGCGGTTGGAAAGGTGGAACATGAAGCATTTTTACAAAGTTCCACCTATTGGTGGATGTCTGTTGGAGTACAGGTTATATCAGAGCATACAAAAATTGAAATGATAGGCATGGACAAGCCATTGTTGGAAAGTCAAGTCAAGATTTTGTGCAACTAATATTTGTCTTTTCCAGATTTAGCTCCTTGACATATCAGATTTGCATTTAATTATGACTGCTGCACATTTATTTTTGGTTGATTATTCTCCCTAATTATCTCTTGTCAGAGATTTTGTGTTGACTTGTAAGGCAAGTTTTTATGTAGGTGTTTATTATTAATAGCATCTTGTTTTATTGGGAGAAGTAGAAAGAAAAAGAAGGAGAAGAAAAAGAAGAAGAAGAAGAGAAGAAGGAGAAAAACCAGATTTGGGAGAAGAAGAAAAGTGTGCAGTCCCAGCTCAAGTCTGGACTGTTTTTGCTGATAGAAAAACTTCATTTCTAAGTTGTTATTGTATGAATGAATGTTTTGTGTGCAGCTGTAGCTGCTGTTCATTATTGACAAATATATATGTATTGCTGAAGCAATTTGAAGCCCAGATCTGTGTTATTTGCAGCCAAGTGTTTTATCTTATTTTGTTGTTATAAATTTCGTAGCTCCTCTTTTTCCCTGTTCTGCATCCTTTAAATCCGCTGCATTTTATTTTCTATTGTTGTCTAAAGATTCTGTAGTTTCTGTAGATTCTGCAGTTTCCGTAGATCCTCGTATTCCCTTCATCTGGTATCAGAGCCAGGCTAAACCCTGCTTCTATTCTTTTTCTGGGTTTTTTGTTTTGGCAGCCATTAATGGCTTCTACATCTGGTGCATCGTTGGTTAGTGTGCAAACTCCAATTTTCACAGGAAAGAACTATGAGTATTGGTCTTTGACCATGAAAGCTTTGTTTCGGTCTCAAGACATTTGGGAAATGGTTGAAAACGGTTACAGGAACCAATGAGACGGGTGCAAAGATACAATGCTCTTACACAAGCTCAAAAGGACGTCTTGAAGGAACAGAGGAAGAAGGATGGGAAAGCATTGTTTTATATCCATCAAGCAATGCATGAGAGCATACTCCCAAGAGTTGCAGCAGCAAAGCAAGCCAAGGAAGCATGGGACACACTCCAGATTGCATATCAAGGTATGGACAAGGTTAAAACTGCTAAATTATAGCTCCTTAGAAGAGAATTTGAAAATTTATCAATGAGAAACTCAAATTCAATAGAGTCTTTCTTTACTCATGTTGTTGGTCTGATAAATCAAATGAAGTCCCATGGAGAGGTCATAGAGGATAGGAAGGTTGTTGAGAAGGTACTTAGAAGTCTCCCTACTAAATTTGATCCCGTAGTTGTGGCTCTAGAGGAAACCAAATATTTGAGCCAGTTTAGTGTTGATGAACTACATGCCTCTCTTATCAATCATGAATATAGACTGAATAGATCAAATAGTTCAGTTGAAAATGCATTTTCATCTCAGATTTTGTAAATCGTGGAAGAGGAAGGAGGAGTTTCAGTCCTAGAGGTAGAGGGAGAAGTTCTCCTAGAAGTGGACGTAGTAGCAGTCATGCAAATGCTGGTGGTAGAGGTCAAAATCAGAATTTCAGTCACCCAAGTGGCCAAAGATTTGACAAATCACACATTCAATGTCACTATTGTAAGAAGTTTGGGCATTATGCTCATGAATGCAAGAAAAAACAATATGATCAGCAGAAGCAAGGTCAAAATCAGTCAAGTAGCACTCCCTCAGGAAACATGTTCATTGCATGCACGAAGATTGCTGAAGCAATCCCTACAAACTCTCCAGTTGAGTGCAATGTTGTTCAAGAAAGCCCATGTGACATATGGTATTTAGATTCAAGCTACAAAGTAATCACATGACAGGTAATAAAGATTTGTTTTCTAGCTTGGTTGAATCAGTTCAAACTGATGTTACACTTGGTAACAACAACAAAGTCACTGTTTTGGGTAAAGGTATGATTAATATTCTAACCAAAAAGGGAGCCGAAATTTATGCCTGATGTATATTATGTTACTAGTCTAAAACACAACTTGATGAGCATTGGACAGCTGATACAAAAGGGCTATAGAGTGTACATGGAAAACAATGAGTGTGTTATTTTAGACAAGCTTCCAAGCAATATGCTTATTGCCAAGGTACAAATGACTACAAACCATGTTTCCATTAAAAATAAGGTCGGCTATGAAAGGAAAAATAGCTCAAGTTGTTCATGAGACACATAATGTAAATTCTGGAGCAGCTTTTAAGGTAGAAGATACAAAATCAGTAGTAGCCAAAGATAGCTATGGAAAAGTTCAAAACAGCTACGGAAATGTTCAAAATAGCCACAAAAAGGTTCAAGACTGACTATGGAAATGTTCAAGATAGCTACGGAAATGTCCAAGACAGCTATGGAAATGGCCAGAACAGCTCCAAAGAGGAAAAAGATGTTTTTGTAGAAACTCAAGCGTTTCAATCAGTGGTAAAGGATGATTCTTGGCTATGGCATTTTAGATTTGGGCATTTATATTTTGGAGCGCTGAAATTACTACATATGAAGAATATGGTAAAAGGTTTGCCATTAATTGAGAAACCGGAAAGAGTTTGTGAAGGATGTATTATGGGCAAACAACATAGAGAGTCATTTCTGGTTGGCAAGACAAATAGAGCTACAGCTCCACTGGAGATTGTGCATTCAAATATTTGTGGGCAAATGCAAACACCGTCTATAGGAGGCTGCACTTATTTTCTTAATTTTATTGATAATTTCACAACAAAAACCTCGGGTTTATTTCTTAAAACACAAATTTGATGCATTTGCTTATTTCCAGTAGTTCAAGGCACTTGTGGAGAAGCAAAGTGGCCACTACATCAAGGTTTTAAGGACGGATAGAGGCGGTGAATTTATATCTAATGAATTTATAAATTTTTGTAGATCTCATGGCATACACAAGTAATTTACAGCCCGCTATACACCTCAGCAAAATGGTGTGGCGGAGAGGAAGAACCGAACAATTATGGAGATGGCTCGTAGCATGATGGCAGCCAAACATCTACCAAATGAATATTGGGCTGAGGCAGTGGCAACTGTTGTTTACATCATGAATAGGTGCCCAACAAAGAGCGTAAGAAACAAAGTCCCTCAAGAGGCTTGGACAAGAAGGAAACATAGTGTTTCTCATATGAAGGTATTTGGATGCATAGCATATGCACATGTTCCAGATGAGTTGAGAAAGAAGTTAGATAATAAAGGACAAAAATGTATATTTTTGGTTACTCAAAGGAAACAAAAGCATATAAGTTGTTTGATCGTATCAATAGGAAAATTATAATCAGTCGTGATGTTCGGTTTGTGGAGGATAAAGCATGGGATGGAAGCATGAGAGGACTATCAAAGTGCAGCAGCTGCTGTCCCAAATGATAATATGGCGGATGAAGTGTTTCCAACACCAAATATAACTCAAACAAAGACAGCTCCTTTCAATCCCGAGATGGTACCACAAGTTGCAGCTCAAGCTACACCTTCATTCACACCAAGGAGATCTTCAAGGTTGTTGTCCACACCAACAGGACAGCAAACTTCACAAGCATCTACACCGGCATCTACATCAATTAGTACCCTTGGAGCAACACCATCTAGCACTCCAAGTAGTTCTTCATCTCTAGATCCAACTCTAGCAAGCATGATGCCACGAAAAACAAGGAGTTTGAGTGAGTTGTATAATGTTGACACAACAAATTCATTTTCAGTTTTTTCTTTATTTTCTCATATTGATGATCCATTAACATTTGAAGAGGTTGTGAGTAGTGATATATGGGCACAAGCCATGGATGAGGAGATTGAATCCATTGAGAAGAACCAAACATGGGAGTTGGTTGATTTTCCTAGAAGGCAAAGATGTAATTAGTGTCAAATGGATTTATAAGACTAAACAAAATGCTGATGGAAATGTGCAAAATCATAAAGCAAGGCTAGTTGCGAGGACTTTACAAAATAGCTCGGTATAGACTTCAATGAGACATTTGCTTCGGTTGCTCGTTGGATACAATTAGGACTGTTTTAGCTATTGCTGCCCACAACAAGTGGCCTGTATATCAAATGGATGTAAAGTCTGCATTTTTAAATGGCTATTTAGAGGAGGAAGTGTATGTGGAACATCCACAAGGCTATGAGCTACCGGGTCATGAAGACAAAGTTTATAGGTTGAAGAAGGCACTCTATAGATTAAAGCAAGCTCCAAGAGCTTGGTATAGCCGCATTGACTCCTATCTCATTCAAAATGGTATCCAAAGAAGCAATTGTGAACCAACATTGTACATCAAGGTCAACAAGCAAGCTAACATTTTGATTGTTTGCTTGTATGTGGAAGATCTAATCTTTACCAAAGTGATCTAAACATAGATTCTTTCAAATCAAGAATGAAGAATGAATTTGAAATGACTGATTGGGGTGTTATGAGGTATTCTTGGGGATTGAAGTCCATCAATCCAATGATGGTATATTTATTTCTCAATCTAAATATGCAAATGAATTATTAAAGAGATTTAATGTGGCAGGTGCAAGGTATCCCCAACACAAAGTTATGATAGGGATGAAGTTAAGCAAGGAAGATGATGGAGCATGTGTGGATTCTACATTGTTCAAGAGGCTGGTTGGAAGCCTCATGTACTTAACAGCCACAAGGCCGGATATTATGTACGGTGTAAGTCTAATTTCAAGTTTATAGAGTCTCCAAAAGACTCACATTGGCAGGCCAGTAAGAGGATATTGAGGTATGTAAGTGGTACAAAGGATTTTGGTATATTGTATTCCACTTCAGATGATTTCAATCTTGTTGGGTACACTCGATAGTGATTGTGGGGGCAGCATAGATGATAGGAAAAGTACTTTTGGGTATACTTTTCACTTTGGTACAGGTGTTGTGTCATGGGCATCAAAGAAACAACCCATTGTGACCCTTTCTTCAGCTGAAGCTGAGTATGTGGCAGCCACTAGTGTTGCGTGTCAAGTTGTTTGGATGTGAAGGATGTTGAAAGATTTGATGCATGATCAAAAGGAAGCCACTACAGTATTCTTGTGATAACAATTCAGCCATAGCATTATCTAAAAATCATTTGTTTCACAAGAGAACTAAGCATATTGATACGAGGTATCATTTTATCAGAGAGCTTGTAAGCAACAAAGAAATTTGTCTTGATTTTTGCAGGTCTGAAGAACAATTGGCTAATATATTTACAAAAGCATTGGCAAAAGAGACATTTGAGTATTTACGAAGTGGCTTAGGAGTTTGTGACTTTGCACAAGTTAGCAGCTCCGAAAAATGTCAGTTAGCTCTGGAAATGCTACAACAATTTTTGAACAAACTTGATTCAAATTTCCATGATCTGCAGTTGTTCATAATTAAGTGGGAGTGTTGGAAAATCAAGTAAAGATTTTGTGCAACTAATATTTGTCTTTTTTAGATTTAGCTCCTTGACATATCAAATTTGTATTTAATTATGACTACTGCACATTTATTTTTGGTTGATTATTCTCCCTAATTATCTCTTTTCGAGATTTTGTGTTGACTTGTAAGGCAAGTTTTTATGTAGGTGTTTATTATTAATAGCATCTTGTTTTATTGGGAGAAGTAGAAAGAAAAAAAGAAGAAGAAGACAGAAGAAGGAGAAAAACCAGATTTGGGAGAAGAAGAAAAAGTGTGTGCAGTCTAGTGCAAGTCCTGGATCATTTTTCTTTGATAGAAAAACTTCATTTTAAGTTGTTATTGCATTTAATGAATGTTTTGTGTGTAGTCAGTAGCTGCTGTTCATTATTGACAAATATATATGTATTCTTTGAAGCAATTTGAATCCCAAATCTGTGTTATTTGTAGCCAAGTGTTTTATCCTATTTTGCTATTATAAATTTTTGTAGCTCCTCTTTTTCCCTGTTATGCATCCTTTAAATCCATTGCATTATATTTTTTATTGTTGTCCAAAGATTTTGTAGTTTCTATAGATTCTGTAATTTCCGTAGATCCTTGTATTCCGTTCAACCATGGCTACTTTCAAGTATTTTTGTTCTTACAGACTTGGGAAATAATGTTGTTGAGGTTGAGGTGTGGACACATAACACAAGGGTTGCGTGTATTTTGTATGTTACTGATAAAGCTATAGGTGCAGCAATTCATGATCAAGAAAGGCTTTCAACAATAGAAAATGGTATCTAAGGTTATCAAAATAGATAATGACATACAAAGTGCCAAAACTGTAGTTTCCATGGGGCTTACTCTCACTGAAAGGCATCTACATGAAATGATGTTTGCTAACATAGATTTTGAGTGAATGGAAAGAGTGGAAACATTGCGTGATAGTGTTAGGCCATTAGTAACAGTTTATAATTGTGATGAGGAAGGATATTATGTGGTTAGTGCGTGGTGCAAAGATAGAGAAAAGATTATTTTTGATATAGTTTGCACATTGAGAGACATGTAATATGTAGTTTATCATGCTTCCATCAATTCACAAGGCCTAGAAGCATATCAAAATCTGTAGGATCATTACATTAGACATACAGATGGCTAAGCACTAAATTCAAAAGTGGTGAGGTAGCGTGTGATTTAGTGTTTGGAGGCAACAATAGAAAGAAGAGTCTTAAAGCAATCGTGTTGGTCTGTTTTGTGATGCAAAATGGTCCCATGGAATGCCATGATTGTTGGATATGCACGAAATGGATTTGTGGAAAAGGAATTGGAAACTTTCAACCAAATGTTTTTTTTTAGTCAAGAGCCATGGTGAAAATCCCCTAGCTGATGTCTCCGGCAAGCGTCAGAAAAATATATGGATTTCCCTTCCTCTTGCATCGAAACTTTATATTTTATCATTCTTGTTTTGGGTATTAAATGTGTAGAATAATATAAAATGAAGCTCGAATGAACAATAAAACTCTTACCCTACGTGAAAAAAAAAGTTGAACTCAAACACCGTACACATCCAACACCATGCCAAACCGTCTTACCAACTAAAACTATAACCTAGTCCATGTTGATCTAGGACACCATGAAGGACCTTATATGACCTATCGAACTCATTTTGACAAATTTTTAGACGAGTTTCAAACCCATTATGTTTTTCAGTCACTTCTGGTGTCATTTCCATTTTAGGAAAATGTAATCAATTTTGGCTTATGGTTGTCGTGTCAATTGGGTGAAACTGAAAAATACTCCTACCTACCTATAGACCTCCATTACGAGTATTGAAACCAACTCTCAATTTTGTGAAAACAGTTTTAAAGTTAGAGTTTCAAGTGGGTTTTGGAGCCCACCGGTTGTTTTACAATAGTAGTGTTTGACGTGTTTATGATAATTGGTCTCAGAGTCACCTTTCTATTTTGAGCCCTATTTGTCGTAATCGACTTCCATCGAATCCGATGAGTTCTTTGTATATAAGGGAGTAAGTAGGAATCATTGAAATTTATGTTTGAACTTAAAACGAGTGTTTTCGGGACCTAGATTGTAAGCACTTTAGTTGTTTTAACTTGAGCTAGAAATTCCTCCTAAGGCTCCCATTTGACTTTTTAATACTCATGAACCCTTTTCATATAGTTTCATTGTTGTGTAAAGTATGCTTTAATCAAATTACTTTCTATGAATGGATTTGGTAATTTATAATGTTTTCTCTCTCTCTCTTCCCTCTTCTCTCTAGAAATAACTATGAAATGTTGGTTGATCTTGAAAACGTAAATGATTTGAAAATGTAGATGGGTTGAAATAAAATGAAAATGGATGCGAATGTAAAATGGTTATGATATTGTGAATAGAAAAGAAAATGTCTTCTATTTTTTCTCTCTCTTCCCTCTCTCTCTCTCTCTTGAATTAAAAAAGGAAAAGTGTAAATGAATGTGGAAGTGTGAATGTGTGAGGAAATTCTCTCTCTAAAATCTAAGATCTCTTTTATGAGATTAAAGCACCAAGTAATGGATCTAAAAAATTAGATTCAATACATAGGAAATACAGAGATTTACTAAACTCAAACTCCACATAGAAATATTATTATTTCGCAATCATACAACCACTCTGATTACAAAGAACTCCATTAAATAGAGTGGAAAAATAACAATCTCCATAACAAATTATGTTCCATACTCCCGAAAGGATTAACAAACCAACAACATTAATAATAATAAAATAATACTATTGTTTTATTATATCAAACCATCTAAATTTACCTTTTTAACTTTTACCGCTAACTATTACATTTTACTATCATCATTGTGGAAGGTGACTCAATGAACATTATCAATAATCTTTCTAAGACCCAAATTCCTAGTAGAAGCATAAGTGAATTTATCAATGAAGCCCTTTCTATATGCAATGATATTAACATCATGTTTCAACATACATATAGAGAGGGGAATAAATCGGTGGACATCTTGGCTAATGTAGGGGTATGTAATAATAAGTACACTGAATGGTATGATTTACATGACACCCCTCATGAAGCTCGCCAAATCATCATTAAAGAAGAAAATGCAAATCCCTAGCTGGTGGCTCTCTCATGTGTGGAATCCTTGGCATGGATTTCTGAAGCGATTTGATATTAAAATTTCTTACCGCCCTTCACCTCAAAAGTTCAAGTGCTTTTTATTTTTCAAATAGATTTGGGGGAAGGATTCGGGGTTCATTTCTGTAACTACCAAGCTTTTAGGCTACTTGCATGTTGTTGGTAAGACTGTTTATAGTTCTTATCAGTTCTACGCTTCAAAGGGCATCTAATTTCACTATGGGGGACTCTCCATGTCATGTTGAGCCTATTTTCGATCCTCAATGGAAGGAAAATGTAGAGCTATGGGAAACCCTTAACATTGGGGGTTTTCCATATTTTATTCAAAGGATCAAGGGGCACGACCAACACATTTCTCTCCAATTTGTGGAAAATTGGAAAGGGAGGAACATCTAGTACAGAGGAAGAGATTTCAATATCTCATGAAGTTCATATCTTTTATAACCGGGCTTTAGCATGGATGGCAACAAGTTCTTCAAGAATAAATTTGATAAAGAAGCTAAGGAAAAAATCTTCCTTGATGATGGGGAACACCTGGAAATTAAGAAAGAAGGCATTGTTTGTGACTCAATTCGAAGCCCTTTGATGATGTAGCTCGTATGATGGTTCGTTATATCACTCTCAAGGGGTGGTTTTCTACAATCCCGCTTCATCACCTAGTGTTGCTAAATCATTTAGGTGCGAGGCCAAGGTGAGTTTGTCTTACTACATCCTGTAATCTTTGGAAAAGTCGGTTGAGGAAGTTCAAGCTCATAAAAGGATTGTGCCATTACATCAGGGGGTTATATATCTCATTCACCAGTATATTATTGATGTCGTGGCCAATGATCCTCATCCCCCACTTGCCCCACCACCCCCTCAACAACCTCGTATACAATCCAAGAACCCCATGTATCATGATCCTGTTATTGAGCCACCCCCAAAAGGGTTCTTAGGAGTAGCAAAGGCAAAGGATTCATGGCGGTTGGTAGCTCCCCCACTATTATTGATGTCTGTGATTAGGACATTGTCCTAGAAAAATGAAATTTCAAGTTGAGACTCTAAAAACACTAGAAGATAATGTGGATTTTCTTCTCAAATCCGACATTAAGAACTCACTGCTAACTCCATCTCAAGCCTCAGAGAGGAGTTTAACACCCTTGCCACCAATTTCAAAACTCTGGAAGATAAACACAACAACTTCCTGGCCATCCACAGGGTAGTTCTTGACCTCTTGCAAGTGCACATCTGGCATATCTGTGATGTCAGTGGAATACCGACTCTACATGGAAGAATGGGAAGCTCACCAAAAATTTCAAAGCCTCAAATTGGGATCCAAACATCACTGTTGCTTTGAATCTGTACAAGGCACTCATAATTGCTATCAAGGTCTATAAAAAAATTCATCAATTAATGTTTGTGTTTTTATATGTTTGGTGTGCATTGTTGTAATGGTGTAATGTTGTTATTGTAGTGTCATAGCTTTACAATTTTGATCGTAGTAGGGCTTATTGTTGGTAGATGGCCCCTGCCCTAGTACTTTGTTAGTTTCTGCTTTTGGCTGGGGTGTGGCCCCCTTCTTTTTGTTAGCCACTTTGCTCTTTTTTTTATCTTGGTTGTTGAGCCTTTGGTTGTACTCTTGGGTAAGGTCCCTCCAAAACATTTTACCGATAAATTTAAAAACTATTACATTTTACTATCTATCAATATAAAACATATGAGAAGCAATAAACCATAGAATTCCCAACATTCCCCCCCTTAATGCGAACATGGGGAAAATGCCTGTATATTGTAACATGCCGCTTCATAGCTTACTCATGATCTGGATGGTTTCAAGGACAATACCAACAACCTCTAGATGGTTTTCCTAGTGGTTTACCAATAACCACACCAAATATAGTTTTCCCAATGGATTACTAACAACCACAACTATAGATAGTTTTTCCAATGGATTACTAACAACCAAAACTATAGATGGTTTTCCAATGGATCCAACAACCACAATATCATAATCTTCGCATTACATTTCTCACTCTCGTCATTCATCTTGATCTTTAAGAGATTACATATTAGAATCCATGATAGTGCATAAATTTATTCACCCACAAAAAACTGAAATTGTGTCATTTCCCCCACAATGTGAAGTTTCCATAACACAAAGAAATCTGAAATCAACACACCATGCTAAAAGAAAAAAGAAACACACACACACATACATGTCACCAAACCAGTGATTCGGCTCTACCGTAGATGATTGACAATAAGATGTTGTTTTTCCTCCATCCTCTATTACCTCTAACCTCCAATGTAAGGCTATTAAATCAGCCTGATTTATCTTTGAGGCTCATGATGCAAAAAAATTGATGATGAAGCTATGGATCTAACAAAAACCCACTTCTAATGTTTTGATGATAAATTGAGAACCATAGCTTTGTTTTACAAACCGCAAAATGCATTATAAATCTAGTTTTAAAATATTTCTAATGGTGTAGATATCGATTAGAGATTTCTAAGGAATTGTTGGCGATTCGAAAAATCATTGTTGATTTTCCCTAATTCTTTGGCGATTGTGTTTTATGCCCGAAACATTGGTGATTCCTGTAAAAATTCAACATATCTTTCCATATCCACATTTTTACACGTGTTGAAAGTTGGTTAACTATAGATTGTGAAAATTTTGAGGAAGGGTCCACGAAAACTGCACAAGATGACTTTTTTCAACCTCAATGAATACTAGTCGTAACTTCATATACAAATGCTAATGAAAAAACTTTATCAAACCAAATTTGAATGTAGAAAAAATCACTCCACTGTCTTCTTCACACTTTCTCTACAATAACAACATAGAAAACAAAATAACAATGGAGATACAATTGATATTAAAAATGCCTCTCTATTCTAAAACATGTATATTCTCTGAAAATCTCCTATCATTCCGAGGCAATAAACAACAAGGTGTGTTTCCCCTCAATTCATATTAAAACTCCATTATCTCTTGAAAATCCTACTCTGGTACCAAATGAAATATAATCTCTCTTTTATGAGATTAAAGCACCATTAATGGATCTAAAAAATTCATATTCAATACACAGGAAATACAAAGATTTACTAAACTCAAACTCCACATTGAAATATTATTATTACTACAATCATACAACCACTCTTTGATTACAAAGAACTCCATTAAATAGGAGTGGAACAATAACAATCTCCATAACAAATTATGTTCCATACTCCCGAATGGATTAACAAACCAACAACATCAATAATAATAAAACAATACTATTGTTTTATTATTATAACAAACCATCTAAATTTACCTTTTTAACTTTTACCACTAACTATTACATTTTACTATTTGTAAATATAAAACATATGAGAAGCACTAAACCATATAATTCCTAACACTCTGCTTCTCTCTCCCTATCTCTATCTCTCTCTACTTTGTTTTGGATTACTTAAAATGATGAATGTGTTGGTTTTGTGCTAGAGTGTAAGGGTTTTCCATAATAGTTCTAGGATTGGCGCAACATTGGTTATAGGTACTATGAAAAATAAGGATTAAGAGTGTGATATGTTGTAATTAGTGAGATGACATTGAAATATTGTAAATTGAAACAGATAAAAATGTTAAATGAACGTGGTTTAAATAGAATTCATTATTTAAATTCGGTGTCAAAATTATTGTGTTCTTGGAATCTTATGTTTCATGTTTTGTACATGGAAAACTACATGGTTTGAATCTGAATTGTTTTAAACTAACTTTTCTATGTCAATAGGAGAGACATCGAATGAATATAGGATCAACTATGTAGAGAACATGTTAATTTGATTAACAAAGTAGATAGTTGATAATGTAAATTGGAAATAAATGGGGTGTACCATTTACTTCATGTGTTTCATGACTATATGGATTTAAATGTGGTGTTTATGGTTTAGATATTTGAAACCATCATTTGTTAGGTAATTATTTTGGTTCATTCATAAACTCATAATGTTTGGTAGAAAACTTATCTTATCTTCACCATCGCAATGAAGTGAGTATATAACCTTGGTTATACCCTCCCTCTCAAGCAATCCTCATCCAATTTTGTAACACCATTATGTCCTAAGAAATTATTTAATCCTCCCAATTTGTCTTCTTGTCCTACCCCTAAGACAAGTCTTATAAAATACCTTTCCCTTAAATATTTTGTGAGGTGGTGACTATGTCATGTGAACCCTATCATATTTGGGTGAGTGGGACTTACATTTCTAGGTGTGGTAGTTCGATCATATCATGTATAAGTTTAAACCTCATGTGCATAATTTCCTTGGTACCCTAGTGAGTGGAAAAAACCTTGTAAAGGTAGTTGGTGATATTCCTACGATTGATCTCATGGTGAGATTTAAATGACATGAGTGGAGTCTACATGTCAAAGTACTATGCATTAAACTCTTGTATTTGAACCCCTTTTGTCCCTCTTAGATAAATATGTTCCCTTAGTGAGTAGTAGTAGATTACCTCGTGTTTCTTGAAGGTTTTGTGAGTTAAAAATATTAGAACTCTCTTGTATTGTCTTGTAGTAGGGTATAATTTCCCCCTTGAATGATTTTGGATTTGAGAGACCAGGGGACCTCTCTTAAGGTTATTGGTGAAAGAAAAGTTGATGCATAATTATCCAACAATTGAAATAGTTCCTTGGAATGCATTTGAAATGCATAAAATTGTGATAGATGTCTCACTTGTAATATGTATTTAATACTTGAGTGTCTAAGAGCAATGAAATGATTTGTCTTGTGCAGGGTCACACTCTTTATAGTCATGAATCCCTAAGTGTAAATTATGTGTTATTTGAATTACAATTGTTCTAAAACAATGCCAATAGTGAGACCAAAGTATGACGTAAGTGTAAAGAGTGTAAGAGTAAATGAGATTTTGGTTTAGGAATAATGTCATACTTAAAGTCCTTATAACTTAATTAGGCATTCTCATATTGTTAAAAATGAATATGAATTGCTCTTGGTGAGATCAAAATTTCAAGAAAACATAAACTCTTATATATATATATATATATATAATTTTAGAATCTGGAAATGTTGAATTGAATCAAACCACTTAGTGAACTATTTCAACTATAACAGGAAAATAAAGGTACTATTTTGGAGGGAAGTTTATAGGAAGAGGTAACTTAAACCTTGTTGAATTGACTCAAACCAGCTAGTGAACTATATCAACTATAACAGGAAAATAAAGGTACTATTTTGGAGGAAGTTTATAGGAAGAGGTAACTTAAACCTTCATCTCCTTAAACTCATAATATTTCTTCACCCTTGTCTTCATGTTAGTTCCCTTGCATAATGACAAGTAAAATTAAATTTCAATTAAACATGTTTTGAGAAACCAAACCCTAGCATAAGAATGGGTATCATGAGTTTTGTGTATGTGTCAAATAAAAATGGAGTTATGGAAAATTATTGTAAAGGAGAAAAAGATCCAAATTAAGTGTACTTTTATTAAGTTAAATCTTAAATGAAATTAAAAATATGTTGGTTGAGAATGAGAATTTATGCTTGCGCAATAAATGCTATTGGAATTTTAAATTGTAAATAAGATGTAACTAGGGTGATGATGTGTTGTGGAACATGCCTATCCTTGAGCTCTTTTATGGTTGGGTTGTAAGTTGTAAACGCGTCCATTTGGAAAAATTTCGCATTGATGTGTACTTGGTGTTATCATGTTGTCTATGTGTGTCGATGTTTGTGTAAGAGTCTTATGTGATGTTGACTTTCTCTATTTGGGCCCACGTGGTGTCGTGTTACGAGAAATGAAAGGAAAAAAATTATTCCATAAATTTTACTATTGTACTTTGGTGTTAAATTTGTGGACATTATTGTTGGAATTAGAGCTAGGTTTATAACACTTGAGCCTCTATGATAACTTGGTAAGGATATTGTGTTCTTATTGTCATGTGGGCTTTTTGTGATGAGATTTATCGGTGTGTTATGGGGATCCTATGGTATTTTACTTGGTTTCATTTGTTGTAATATGCATGTGGCTCTTAACGAGCATGTTGGAAAGGATTCCTAACCTTATGTTATAGTTCAACATTGTGTCAAACCTATATAGGACATTGTTGGATGGTTTTGGTTTTTCTTGGAGCTACTTTTAAGAATAGTGCTTTGGGTGTCACTAGGAAAACCGTTATGGAGAATATATAGAGATTGGTGGATCATTCTTGAGCCTTATATCATCAAGTGGTTAGGACATTTGGTTTTGGTATGTGACAACGGCTATAGATATGGTCTAGTTTTGGTGCCTTAGAGGCTTATTTTTCCACATGAGAGAGAAGATCTCATGTCAGATATCATATTGGATCTATATTAATTATTTATTACG
The DNA here is from genome assembly GCA_018340775.1 of Taxus wallichiana var. yunnanensis. Classification (NCBI taxonomy): domain Eukaryota; kingdom Viridiplantae; phylum Streptophyta; class Pinopsida; order Cupressales; family Taxaceae; genus Taxus; species Taxus wallichiana. The sequence goes on along the minus strand of CM031240.1, from coordinate 333,801,601 downwards.
AGATGTGCACTTGATGATTTGTACCCCTTCATGAAGCCATGAAAGGTTGCATAGTATTTGTGATGTGGATTTTTCATGTGTTATATTTGTAAACTTGGAATTTTTAGAACCAACGTTTTATTTATTGAATTAATAAAAGCTCGAGACTGTACTTGTTTTTGTTGTGAGAATTTGGAATGGCTACTTAGCCATTTATTTTTTATTACTGAGATTTCATGGATTTTATCTCCTTTTGGTGACTTGGAGCCTTATGGATTTTTTTTTCCACTTGGTTATAATGTCGTCAAGACATTACATGGTTTTTGGTGTTTGGTTGTGAGTTGGTTCTACTTTGTTCGTGTTATGTGCTCTTTTCATATGGGGGTATGCCCAAGGTTTCATGATTGTATGCTTAGGGTTGCAGGACATACCGTTGGTTTTAAGGTGATGGGATCTATGAGTTTAGGACCATAGGAGTGCGATATGGCCTCACCGATATTGGACACTTTTTCCTCCTTTGGTGGAGTGACACTTGTGATATTTGGTCCTCCTTTGGTGGAGATACATTCTTGATTCTGAGTCCTCTTTGGTTGAGAGACTCCTATGATTTATTTGGTCCTCTTTGGTTGAGATACCCCCTTGAAGATATGTATTCTCTTCAGTGGATTGGATTTGATGATATGTAGTATAGATCAATGGTTTGGCCTTTATGATTATGCAGTATTGATCAGTGGATTGGGAAGTGATGTGTGTTTCTCCTTGTTTTCTATGATGATATTCTTCACCAGTGAGATGGATATGGTAATTAATTTAGGATTTATGGATTATGTGTGGGATGTTTCACTCCTTTGTAGCTATGGTTTACTTGAGGATAGTGTACTTATGGGATATGAGAATTCACTAATAGAAATACTAGATGTTCAAATGCGGTGATGTTAGTCTTTTTTAGGAGAAGATCAATGTTTGAATCATAATAATTCCTTTGGTAAGTGTTGATATACTTAAATTCCTTGGGAATTGAGCTTAAGAAAATGCGTTTAGGTCATAGGGACCCATCTTTAGAGGGATATAGGTCATACTCTCTTTGTTTAATTTGAATTTTACCATGCTATAAACCCTTGGTGTCAGGTATAGGCATTGATGGTTGTGTTTGAGTAAATTGTTATGATCTCCAGACTTGGTATGGAAGTGTTTTCTTGGCAAGAAAGTGTGATATATTTAAAATAATTTAACTATTTCATCTTTGAATCTTAATTGGCGATTATGTTTTGACAAAGTGATAGGGTTGATAACCACTCATTAAGTGATTGCATATTGGGGGTTAGTCCATAAATGCTCGTACCTCTCTAGAACTGTAACAAAACTCCTTAAATGCTTAAAGACTAACTTTTGGCTCCTTAATTTAGCCCTCATTGAATCTCCTGTAGTGACTTATGGAAAAATACTTTGGGATGCATAGGTAATGCATGTAGCTCTTAATAATTCCTATATAAGCTTGGTATACGTATTTTATTTAAGGATCACTTGTATAATCTACTCAGCTTTGGAGTTATTTTGGGAGGCTTATTGAGATTTGGGAGGCATTTGGGAATGATATGTATGATCCATGAGTTACTCATGTGAATCATGTTAAGTATTGTGAAAACATGACTTATCTTGTAAAAAAATTCATATTGAATCATACCGTCATGAGAAAAGGTGTGAAAATGATCTTGTGTAAAATAATCATTAAGGAAATGCTTGTAGCCAATCATTCTTACTATGTCTTGAAAGACACAAAATAACTTTTTATAATTGAAAACCACTTATCAATCCTTATGATGAAAAGATTCTTATCATGATAAAAATAAATAAACATAACCTCGTATCATACTCTTTGCATCTTATTTTTGTATGTGTTATTTCACTCCTCTATGTATTACCACATGTAAAAATCACTATCACCTCCAACCCTTCAACAATTTGAAAACATGAAAAATAGTGGATGAACAAACCTCGAACTCGACATTTTATCTAAAACATCACAGTAATATCCTTTATGTTATAGAAAATCCTTAAACCCCCCCTCTAATCTTGGATATTATATCAAACTATGTGCTTAAACAATGAAAACTTACTAACTTATGGTATTTGGTTACTTTTTGGATGACAGTGGCTTTGTTGATCATGATGTTGGGAGGTGGCATTCATGCTTGGTACCTTGGGTCAATCTAGATTAAAATCAATGACATAATATTACCATTATAGGTTTTACATGAATAAATACTTCTATTTTTGGTTAATATTTATTTCATGGTAACGAGGATTCTTAATGATCCGCATAATATTTGATTCATTTGAAAACTCCAATTTTTAAGCTATAGTTTCATGGCCTTTTAAATATGACTCTCATATAGGAAATAACAACCACCTTAGAGTGGCAAGTCATAGACCCAATGGGAAATATGTGATATTAGAATGTGGTTAGAGTGTAGAAATGATGGTTGAATTATTTTGTGGATTTTTAGGGACCATTTTATGTGTTGATTTCTTAGAAATCCTAGGTAGAGTTATGATTAATTGCATGAATGCATCATGGAGATTTATTCTATAAACCCTAAAAAGCAATGATCTACCTTTTATTATATTAAAAAAATCAAGGTACCCCTTGCATGATCAAGAGATATATTATAACAATGAGATGTGAGAAAAATGTATATGCTCAATATTGATGTGAAACTTGCACATTGATATATATAGTAGCTTGTTGTCAAGAGTTGAGATACATAGATACATGAGATTTATAAGAACATTGTGGATTTGGAACCACGGATAAATAGGACATTCAAAATTGGAAATCTCAAAGCTTAAGAGAACAAGCAAGGGCACAACCATCATATTGGAGGAATAATTTTATTGCTCTAGGATCTCTCAAATATATGAATATGTGGATATTATATTTTGATCTAAGTAAATCCTGAGTAAAATTTTAGGTATGTATTTTTCATTTGTAGTATTATGATTTTTTCTATGATATTTAATGTATATGTGTATGTAAATATACATTTTTCATGTATACATTAGCATGTACGCTTTTATATATATATATATATATATATATATATATATATATATATATATATATATAATAGAGAGAGAGAGAGAGAGAGAGAGAGAGAGAGAGAAATTAGGTGTACCTTAAGGAGTGACAAAAATGTAATTATTCTTTGGCTCTATCGGAATGATTCGTTAATTGTTGATTATTTCCACGATGACGTGCATTACTTTGAAAATTTGTGTGTAAGCTAATGATTTGGCATGAATTTTTATTCCTAACCATATCTTTTGAACATTATGATATTCTTGGAAAGGTATTATATGAATTGTCTCTCTCACATCTTGCCTAGTGATTAGAATTACTAAAAATAACATGATAACATCCAATGAGTATATATACTTGATGAATAGTTTTGAATAAGGAAATCAAGGCAATTTTTTTGGCAAACATGCTTTATATGTAGTAGGAAGAATTCAGAAAGTTTGATATTAAGAAGTGATTAAAATTTGACTATTATTTGGCTCTTTTTTATTTAACAAAAATAAACTTTTGTAAAACCCTAATTGTAGAGTAACTAAATGTAAAATATGATATACTGATTGCTAAATAAAATTTGACACAAGCAATAAGCTAATAAAATATAAAACCCTAAGTGCAAGAGAGAGAGAAGAACTTAGTCAATCTACGTTTGATTTGGGAAGGTTGCAAACTAGGAAAAATATTGAACAAGAAGATAATAGTGTCGCAATCACTAAGGAAAATTCTCGTAACTTTCAAACAAAGCTAGACTAGGGTGCCTAGACCGGGAGAGAGCGCTTGGACGTTAGAGACCTCTACTGGGAACCTGTAACTATGCAAATGGTTGGAATTTGTTTTTTCTTGTGTCACAAAAGTATTGCTGATATTTTTTTTGGTCGCATGTGTGTCACAACTTGATCATTGGATGTACATATAACCTAAAAAATAGATATTCACCTGTAAAACCCACAAAACCACATCAAATCCAAAAATAAAGATGCAATATGGGGAGACGGACTAACCCTGGTGGTCACCCAACTGAGTGAACTTATGACCAAGCATTGTACTACATCTCAAATGTCATGTAGTTCTTGTGAGTATGAGAAAATATTGCCCTAGGATGCCCTTGTGCAAGATACACTAGATAACGGGCTATATTTTCTATAAGATGCAAATGTGTGTATGGAATAGAATGAACTTCCCCTTCTTATGATGTATGTAGAAAATGTAGTCCCTTTTCCCTTGTATGGATGCTAGATGGATGCCTTTGAGTGCTTTAGATGCAATCTTAGGTGATAGATAGTATGCTTAGATCTTGGTCCCTTATTTTAATCACATAACCATGTATTTATATGATTCCCTTGTTTGAATTTCGTAATTGACAACTGGAAGGTCAACCCATAAGAAAATAAGATGCCCAAAAGATAAAATAGGTCTAAAAAGAGAAAGTGAGGTAGAAAGAGGTCGTGGGCGTCAGAGGGAATGAATGCACTGGTGATTTAACAAACATAGATTTAATGCTAATCCCTAGATATTGCAGAGTCATGTATAGTAAATAAACGCTAAAACATAGATTATACGTAAGTAATAAGCTAATAAAAATTGAAACCCTAAGTGCAAGGTAGGAAGTATAAGACTTAAGCGATTTCACAATAAATCCCGAAGTGTTATGGACTAGAAAACTGATTAAGAAGATAAGGGAATTATAGCAACCACACTCATAAAATTGTGGATTTTTGAAATAAGCCGGATCGGGCGCCTATACTAGGTCAAGGGTGCCTAGGCACTAGAGACCTCTGGTAAGTGCTTATGACTACGTAGAATATCATAAAATGATTCTTATTATGTCATTAACCTTCATTGTTGGTCGCTTGTATTTCACACTATGTCTGTAGAATTCACCTATAACCTGCAAAACAAATGATCTCTTGCAAAACCCCAAAACACATCAAATCATAAAAAGAAAAATATGCAAATGGGGATTCATATTGACCCCAGTGGTCACTGACAGAGTGAACTTACAACGGAGCACTGCACTACATCTCATACTCTATATAGTTTTATGCACGTGTGTGTAGAATCGTTCCCTAGGAAGCTCTTATGCAAGGTGTACTTGATAGCGAGCAATAGCTAGATATAGCAATGTAAGTAGATGTGTGGATGGAAAAATGAAATTTCCATCCTATGAAGTGTATGTAGAGAATGCATTCCCTTTTCCCTTGAATGATAGTTAGATTGATTCTTTGATGTTCTTAAAATTTCTTTAGATACAACATTAGGTGATGGTAGTAGATGCTTAGAGCTTGGTCATTTACTATGATCACGTAGATTTATATATATATGATTCCCTTGGTTGAATTTCGTAATAGACAACTAAAAGGTTGACCCAAAAGAAAACAAGATGCCCAAAAGATAAAAGAGGACCAAAAGGGGTGGAGAAGATACAAAGAGGTCGAGGGCATCCAAAGGGGATGAGGGCATGCGACGTCCTAGATGGGTGCTTTGGTGTCAGAGTTAATCAATATAAAGCAACAAATATCAAGCTAGGTTGTGGGGTGCACAAGACAAAAGAGGAAACTAGAAAGACAAAAAAGAGGCCATATATAGATGGAAATTACTATTTTTATCGCTTAGGAATCATATGAATAGTGGTATGTGATTAGGACATGGAGAAATGTACCCAAGTGCATGATTTGGTGTCTACAATTGGGTGTGGGCATCCTAATCGGGTGTTGGTGTCCGAAGTCATAAAAGATAAGCAAGTAAAGTTCTAACTGGGTTGTAGGGTGTGTAATACCAAATAGAAAATAAGAAACATAAACAAGAGGCCAAAGATAGTTATCAATTACTAGTTTTCTCACTTAGGAATCATGTAAATGCTAGTATGCTTTTAGGACCTAGAAATGTACCCAAGTGTGTGATTTTGTGTCTACATTTGCCCCAATTTATGTTGTTGAGTGAATACTCGATAACATAAAGTAGTTAGAATATGTGTACCTTTTGTTCCTATAGAGTGTGATGGCGATAGCATGTCTAAGAGACAAGTGAAAGTGTGAAGTGATAAAAATGAAGTGTGGAGGCTAAGAAAGAGGAGGTGACCCTAGGGGTAAAGTGCATGCATTGATTTTTACCTGTTGTTGTGCTTGAATTGCTGATATAGGGTTGCTTCTTGTTTCATATTAAGGACGGACTTGCAAAAGAAGAGCAATGTATTATGAAAACTCTATAAAAGTATGTAAAAGTGTGTAAAAGTATTTAAAAATTAAAGCGTCCACTTGATGTATAGAAGTGTAAAGGATAGAAAATGTTCGAAGATGTTGTGAAGAATGAGTTTTTAGGCGATCTCATGCCAAAAGTGATATTTTTGGGTGATATCATGCCAAGTGCAAGTTTTTTGGGTGATCTCAATACAAGAACATGTTTTTGGGTGATCTCATGCCAAGAGCAGTAAGAATGTTGGGGAGAGAGGTCTAGTGTTACTCTCCTTCCATGATTGCTTCTAGATAAACACCACTGTAGATGGTGTGTCCCCTCGTTTTATTCTCGGTTTTTCCAAATTTGTTCCAAATTTTTTCCGAGTTGTATCGATTGCAATGGATATAGAATGCATTTTGTTGTTAGAGGATTGTGCCTAACACTTTGAAAAACTACTCTAAATACTTATGTGAATTGTGTTGATATGAGAAAATTATTATGTGTGCCCCAAGACATTAGTGCTCATGGGAGACGCAAGCACTTTGGAACTCTTGTCGATGTTAGGTGCTAGTGTAAGTGTTGTGTTGATGACCCAAGTCGATTACAGTCCAGTTATGTGATTTGTAAATGTTATGTTCTTATATTTTATTATATTGTGTTGTAGCTATGAGTTGTTGTATGGGGTGATTTTTTCACCCAATGTATGCCCCCATTTAGGGTACATGTGACATTGATAGGAACGTGCGGTTTAAAGGAGAGGATTTGAAATTGTGCTAAAATGAATACCCTACGGGAGGAGGGGATGTGCATAGTAGAAACCAAGGCACATGCAAACAAGAAGGCTAGAAACATGTGTTAGTGCAATCAAAGCTAGTATGCAAGTAGAATACAATGTGCAATCAAGCAAGCAAGAAGACAAGATAGACTATGAAAATTGGGTTTCAAACATGGGACATTGCTCATAATGTCACAAGACAATCAAGGCCAATGCATCCAAAAGCAAATAGTATGCACACAAGACAAAGGGCATACAAAGAAACAATAACATACAAGTAAAAAAGTAATGACAAGAAAAGTGTAATAGATAACCATGGTGGCATATAGTTCTATAAAGCAAATGTTGCACGTGAAGCACCCGTTAGCATGTCGAAAGATAGAAAGTATGTCAAGATATGTATGTATCAATAAAATAAGTAGTGTGCTAGTAAGAGTAGGAAGTAGTATATAATGAAACAATAACACATGTGATGTGTATGAGTAGTAAATCTAGATGCCCCCAGAGCCTTAGTGGGACTGGTAAGAGGTACAATGCCAAGCATCATTGTTGTGTGGAAAGATCTGTAGAAATTTTGCATTCACAACTAAAGACCAAGTGAACATGCATGTATATATAGAAAAGATATTGGCGTACTACATATTTTTCTAGCATGGAAAATAAAGTGTACATGTACATATAAGAAAGCAAGAGTATGTGCAACCAAGATATGAAAATGATGTATGAGTGATGTGATGGTATGCAAGATGTGAATATGAGAGGAACAAAGTGCCCCCAATGGATGTGTATGTATGAGATGAGATTCATTTATAGAAGACCCTCAAAAATAAAGAATGAACCATATAATAAGAGTGCATTATCGGGAAATGGTTTGAAAATGGATATCTTTGGAAAGATGGATCATGAAGCGCATAGCCTAAAGAGTGAATGGGGTGAGGTTCATTTTAGATTTAGACCCTCAACAATTGAGTATGAACCATGGAACTAGAGTGCATCATAGGGTAGTATGTTGTGTGAGAATGGAATGTTAGAAATATATATCGTGAAGCACGGAGTGTGAAATGTGTAGTGTGTGAGGTTCATGGATGTAGTATGCCCTCAACAGTTAAGTTTGAACCTTAGCATAAGAGTGTGTCATAGGGTGGTGATGATAAAAATATTTGTATCAAGTTGTATAATGATGCTTAAAGATAGGAAGTATGGAGTGTAAAAATAGAAATGATAGACACTGGATGATTCTAAGAGGGGGAAGTAAGCGTGGTGCCCCCAATTATATGATGTAGAGAAGAATCAAGTAACATCATCTAGGAGATCATCATTGTCATGGTAAAATACAAACAGAGTTGGATCATAAATGTGGTAAGCAATAATATGATGTTGATCATATAAAGAGCCATTGTGGCATAGATTGTACATGTCCATTGTGTATTCTTCATCAGTGAAAGGTGGTTGTGGACAACCGTGTGCATACTAGCATATGAGATTTTGAGTATAGCTAAGAAATGAATCATTGCAAATAAAAACATGGCCAAAAGGCATGTGAAATGTGATAATAATTTCATTAGGATCCAAAGTTCCACCAATGTAGTCAATCCAAGAATGCCCGAGTGTAAGTGGAGAGGAACAAGGAGTACGGGAAAGGAACACTAATAAATGGAAGACCTAGAGGCCATAAGCAGCAGTAATAAAGACACATCCATGATAAAGGTGAGGAGAATTAGGTGATGGGAAAATATTGTCAAGTGTGAATCCAAGCCAAGCTAAGCCATCGTGCATGCAAACAGTGTTAGAGCAAGTGGGATCGAATGGAATATGAGACCAATAAGAGTTATGTATGAAAAGAGTGCATGTAAAAGGAGGTAGTTTTAAGGTAGAGTGGGGTGAGGCAGGTGGTATGATGTCCAATGTATTAATAAATCCTTGGAGAAGAAGAATGTCGGTGGTAGAGGCAAGATGTTTCGTGAGTTGGTAATCATCAGTGAGATATGTAGGAGGAGTATGGGGATGTATGGCATCATGATATAGATTTGGAGTAGGTAGAGCAGTTAGTGGGTCTAGGTGGCAATATTTGAATGGTCGCGGTTAGCAACAATAGTATATGCATAGCCAACATGTAGGAATTTAACGCCGATGAATTGTAGAAGGTACTTCCTACATAGCGTGAAGCCGTGGCCTACCAAGTAAGAAATTGTACAAGAGTTTGGCATTGATAACAAAGAATACCGTACAAACAGTTTTAGGACTAAATATGAGAGGTAAGGTGATGGTGTCCATGTACGTACGCGTGTAAGAATCATAGCTACGGATATAAATGGATGAGGGACTAATATTAGCTAAGGATAGACCAAACTGTTGAATAAATGTGATATTGCAAAGATTGAGCTCGAGATCCATTGTCGACAAGTACTCACCGAATGCCTATGTTATAGATGTGAGCCTGGATATAAACAGGAGGATAATTATCATAAACATAAAGATCAATAGCTACATCAGATGGGAAAGTAAGTTGTTCAGAAAATACAGCTACGAACAACTAATATACATTATCTAGAGGAGTATTGGAAGGAATGTAAGTATTATCTAGGAGGGAGTTATCCTTACAATCAGGATTATCTTGTAAGAAGGTGCGGATGGAGATATCCATGGTGAGAGGATCCTAGGATAATGAAATTAGGAAGAAGTGATGATCTAAGAGTGTTCGAATGCGGGTTCACCAAATGATTTAACAAAAATAAAATTTTATAAAACCCTAATTGTAGAGTAATTGAATGTAAACTATGATATACAACTGCTAGATACAATTTAACACAAGAATAAGCTAATAAAATATAAAACCCTAAGTGAAAGAGAGAGAGAGAGAAGGACTTAGCATATTTGCTTTGATCCGAGAAGGTTACAGACTGGGAAAAGCGATGAACAGGAAGATAACATTTTTACAATCACTCAGACAAATTTTGGAACTATCGCTAGTAGCTGACTAGGGCGTTTAGAGGGAGGGCACTGGGTGTCGAAACCTCTATTGGGTGTTCGTGACTACATAGATGGTCAAAATCTAAATTTTCTTGTGTCGTTGATATTCGTTGTTGGTCACATGTGTGTCACACCTTGATCATTGGATGTACCTATAACCTGTAAAATAGATATTCACCTGCAAAACCCACAAAACCGCATCAAATCCAAAAATAAAGATGCAATTTGGGGATTTGGATCCTGACCGACAATACCACCCAATTGAGTGAACTTGCAATCAAGCATTACACTACATCTCAGACTCCATGTATTTTTTTTTAGTGTGTGAAAATGGTGCCCTAGGATGCCCTTGTGCAAGATGCACTAGATAGCGGGCTAGATTTGCTAAAAGATGTAAATGTGTGTATGAAATAGAATGAACTTCCCCTTCCTATGTTGTGTATGCAGAAAATGTAGTCCCTTGTCCCTTGTATGGATGCTAGATGGATGCCTTTGAGTGCTTTTGATTCCTTTAGATGCAAGCTTAGGTGATAGATAGTATGTTTAGAGTTTGGTCCCTTATTTTGATCACATAGCTATGTATTTATATGATTCCCTTGTTTGAATTTCACAATTGATGACTAGAAGGCTGACCCATAAGAAAATAAGATGCCCAAAATATAAAAGAGGCCCAAAAAGAGCGAGTAAGGTAGAAAGAGGTCAGAGGCACCCAAAGGGGACGAGGGCGCCTGGGTGCTAGTGTCCAAAGTCTTAAAAGATGATAAAGTAAAGTTCGACAGGACTGTAGGGTGTGTAAGACCAAATAGAAAATAAGAAACATAGACAAGAGGCCAAAGATATTTTTCAATTACTAGTTTTCTCACTTAGGAATCATGTAAATGCTAGTATGCCTTTAGGACCTAGAAATGTACCCAAGTGTGTGATTTTGTGTCTACATTTTGATTTGTCATGACTTATTGATTTGAGAATTTTTATGATGGAACATTGTTTGGAAAAATATTTTGAGTGTATGTTAATGATTTGGTATGAAATCTAATTCCCAACCCTATCTTTTGAATATTATGATATTCTTGGAAAGGTCCAAGATATGAATTATCTTTCCCATCTATTGTTTAGTGATTGGAATTACTAGAAAATAGCATGATAAAATCCAAAGTGTATACTGAGACTTGATGCATAGTTTTGAATAAGGAAATCATGCCAACATTTTTGGTGACCTCTCACATTGACATGTTTTATAGGTAGTAGGAAGAATTCAAATGGTTTGATATTAAGAAGATCTTTTTATATTGAAAAAATAAAAGAATGTGTGTTATGTGAACCCTTTACTAAAAACTTGTGAGGGTAAAAAATCGGTATTTTTGTATTATATGAATCTAAGAAGGATTTTGAAATGGAAATGAAATGTTGGAACTCTTGTTTGTATTATATATCATTAGTTTAATGAGAAAAGGAAGGTTGCAAAATTGTGTCTCTTCTTAAAATAAGTGTTTGGTATCTAACTTACTTGACTATAAAACATGTTGTGTGTGTGTGTGTGTGTAAAATTTCATGTACTAATAAAACTTGTCTAAATTACTTCTAAAATAAACAAATGCCTAAAAGAGTTCATACAAAATATTTACAAAGAAAAGTTTATAGACCTCCTTGAATATTGAAGTTCAAAAAAACACTCAATATAAACAATAAAGTATATTTCACCCTTTTTTTGTAAACATGTCCTTCACATGCACATTTTAATTTATAAATGATTTATTTTTTTGAATTGTTGATTTTTATTATAAAATTTAAATTTATAATTAGTGATGAGATTGTTTTCTTGAAATGATATTATTTAAATAATAATACTAGTTATTGTTCTATTAGTGTCTTAAAAATGATGGTAGGACTATTTTACTAATTATAATAATCATAGAAAGTATGAAATTTTAATAAAATTATTATTATTTCAAGAATAATAATATTTGGTATTAATATCAACCTTTAATAACACTCGATAATAATAAAAATGATCATGATATTAAAACGTTGATAATAACAATGAACAATTTTTATTATTGAAATAATAATATTTTTATTAAATGTTCAAACTTTCTATAATAATTATATTTGTTTGACAACACCAAACTAGTTGTAGTAGTTTTATGCTCTATATAGACGTAGGAATTTTTATTGTTGAAGAATCCTAATATATTTTTAAAATTATTTGAGAGAGGAAAAATGTTTACCCTTTGATGAGGGTTGGTTATATCTAAAAGTGTATAAAATCATTGAATTTACATTTTTGTATTTTGAGGGATTGGTCTAAATCATTATGAACATATGATCAAATTAATGTTATATTGAGAAATCTAATTTGTGTCGATCTTAATTCACTTCACGGTAGTTAGGTTTTGACCTGCAGATAATAGGCATTACTAAACATTCTTGCAGATATTTAGTAAGAAGACTTTAGTAATAAGAAATAAGAATGTGTAGTTATTTTATATGGAGGAAAAGAGTTCATTTATCTACCCAAAGAATGAACTTACATATCTTATTCCTTATAGTTGGTATGGTATATACTTTGTACAATGATATTTTCCTTCTTAACTATTGAGAGACAGTTATTTCTACTACTTGACTATGTTTATAATTGAGAACTATTAAGGAAATTACATATGAATTGGTTGTCTATAGAAAATCCCAATACCTTGTAATATGAAGGTTTTATTACGAGTATATAACTTATTTTTCTTAATTAAAGAAATGGAAATGTGCATTTTCTATTCAATCAAGGCATTTCTCGAGAAATATGAGCTTTCCTTTCTCTCTCCCTCACGACTACCTAGAATGAATCTCATTGTCTGTAGTAGCTGCAAATAGATATGACATTATGATTTTAATTGACTTATATTGTTGGGTTTTCATTAAAATAACTAATTGAATGGTACTTTATAAGTCATTGAAGTGTAAAGTAAAGATGAAATAAGATGTCTTGATATAAGTATATTGTATTTATTGAAACACTGTTGATACTTTATTTGGACACTCGTGTCTTCTATAAGCTACAATCATAGAATTTTATGGGTTGAGAGCTTGTTTAGTCATTTAGTAAATATATAGAAGAATGGTTTCAATATTATGGGATTTCCTCTAAATTATGAGGATTAATGTTGATGTAATTTTAAATATAATGGAAAACTTGAATACAAAGGAATAGTCTCGAGAATAAACATCAATTTACATTTAATTCGATAAAAAAACATATTTATTGATATTTTTATGGGTTCTTGGTCAATATGTATTGACTAGTCTACAATTCTATAAAAACTCATGAAGATTTATGAATTTCTAGGTTGATTACGATATATCTAATATTTGATATGGTTATCTTATAAATGTATTTTCTTCACTATATATGTTTAGAGAGGTAGGGTTAATGCATGAATCACTTGTATTAAATTATGTTAAAATGGAAGTAATGACTAACTAGTCCAGAATATTATAGGTTTATAGATATGGTTAAAGGAATTATAAAATCCCTACATGAGTGATTCATCCAAAAAAATTATTTATTGCCATGCATTGGAAGTTCTCATTATGTTAGATTCTATTGAAGGAAGATCGGAAAATAAATTCAATAATATGAATTATTATTGATTACATGACTACTAAGGAAATTCATATGAATTGTGTGCTCTTTACCTTGATATATTACATCAAATCTTCTTTCCGCATTTGGTGGTGTAAATATTGATCCTAGAACCATGATCCTTCATCTTCATCTTACCTTTACTCCTTATGGGTTATAAATTTTCCATTATTGATATGCCACGAGAGGAGGTAAGATGGATTGCATAATAAGGAAATTTTACATCAAACATATCAAATATTAGTGATAATAACTCAATGAGTTTGGAATATTATCTTAGATGAAATAGTTTTTCCTTAAATTCCATGTTTATTTATCCTTCGGGCCTTTAAAAGGACATGACGTTGTCCTAAAATACCCTTATTAAATAATTAGGATTTTAGGTTATATGAAATGGATCAAGGACTAGTAAAAGAATGTTGATGAGTTATTCAAAGAATCTTGTTTCCATATGTTCTTACATGAAACGATATTTAATACTTATACATTGTGAGTTATTAACTCTCTTACTTAAAAATAAAGAGATAAACAAGGGTTAAACATGAAATTTAAGGAAATAAGTATGTTCAAGGCTAAGTTGTTTAGGGTTTGGAGTGAGTGTTAATTAAGGAATGAGATTATTGAGTTGGATAAGTTGTAGGACCATTAAGAGCATGTTTTGATTGGAGAACATGATATATTTAAGAAGTCCTCAACATGCAATTGAGTAGGGTAGTTGAGTCAATGGTAATGAACTTGAAGCATCAAGAGTAGGCGAGAAGAATTGCAAAATGAGAAATCTTTGGTGGAACCATAATCCATAGGTGAACAATTGATGATTAGATAAAATAAAAACGGGATAAACCTATGATAAAAATAAGTTTTACAAGTGAATGATACTTTTTTAAGAAGTGTTTAGTGAAGTTGATTGAAATAAGTTATGCTCTTTTTATAGTGACTAAAAAAATTTGGACCATTTTCTCAATTATCATTGAGAATCTTAGTTGTTATATTTTTATAACAAAGATAAAGTTCAGAAAGCACGTGGACCTAATAGACGGTATGTGGTTTCTACAAAACTCATTTCATGATAAATGACTCTAAAGAGCATAATCTTGAATTTCTTAAAGAAACTTGAGAGTTTAAAAACAATAGGTGGATATGTGTAGGTTATATGTATTGAGCTATAGTATGGTTTTGAAAAAATGTGCCATGGAAATAAGGACCATTTTTTCATGATTTTGTGTAAATATGAAACTTAAACCACCATAGGTGGTTTAAAATGTTTACATAATGTAATGGAGATAGGTGTATCCATTTTCCATACATATTATGTTGTACGGCTACATACTAGTCAAAGTAGTTAGTAAATGGAGGGGGTACCTAGTTCTATCCGATAGGTATATATGTGGTGGGGATATACATAAGTACACATATCTCTTCGATTTGCTTTGAGGAAGTATATTCCTCTAATTTCTTCTTTATAAGAAACTTAGGTACACCAGTTGGTAAAAATAGTGAAGGAAGACATGTTATTTGTAATTGAGTTCAAAAATACCTTGATGACTCTATTACCATTACACACAAGTTGAACCAAAATTCATACTCACAATTAAAATTTCTTACTTGGATTATATTTATCTACCCAAGCTAAAGTGATTACTCGGAATTACTTGACTCACTTAGAATTTAATTGGATATTTGAATATGAATTAGATAATTAAAATTTTGACCTCAAATTGAATTTATTTTGACTACTTAAGATGTTTCTTAAAATAATTTTTATTTCATTTAAGTTGATTACAATTAGATATGATTATTTGAGATAATTTAAATTATAATTGTTTCATAAATCTAATTTGACTATAGAATGTATTTCTCTTGAATTTTGAATTTTTGGTTTAATTGTGTTGTTTTTATTGACACTACATAAGAATGTTGAAATTTTAGAAATGATAAATGATTTTGACTAGTACTATAAAAATTGGATTGATGTTCTCTAAAATTTTAGGAATCATGATTTGACATCATAATTTTAACTATGGGAGCCCCTCCATAAAACATAATTTAATGTAGTTAGCTAACCAAAGATGGAATATTTTGCAAGTGAAAACTACCTAATTCTATGATATGGATATGTATTAAGACCGAGAATGGGAAATTAGACCATATCAACTTGGAATATAAAAAACATGAGGTGAGAAATTCAAAAAGGGGGAAATATGAGAGTATAATGAAAAGTTACACTCTCTCATTTATTAACACAAGAGGATGAAAATTGCATAGACAAATGTCATGGTAAAGTATCTCGATTACACATCATGATGATGCTTCTTTTAAAAGGGAATGATATCGGATCCCACTTTAACTATTTCCAAATATGATTATTGGAGGATTTTGAACAATCTGTATCAAACTCCAAACATTTTTATGACACATAAATACATATTTGTGTGAGAGACACATGTCAAGTGATCAAAATGTAATGTCTTCTTGAGACTCCTTACTCTTTTTGTTATGTATTTAGTCCTAGGGGTACATTTCACTAAAAAGGTCACCACATTTTACTATGCCATGAGTTAGATGTTGATATGATCTCCCTCTATTATTAAAGAACTTGGTAAATATGACATCATAGTAGCATTATTTGAGTGAATTTTTACTCGATTTAAGAGGTCTATTGAATAACAAGGTGGTAGATAACTTTATAGTGAGGGGTTATTGTTTAGTGTTTTGAAATTGATAAAAATTGTAACTTGTAAACATTTAGAATTATGGAATACGGTTATGATTGGTGATATTATCACATAATTATTATGGGGCATGTTTTTTTCTATTTATTTACATTGATAAGTGACATTATGTGTTTTGATTCACCCCTTGCATCATACAAGGATGGTGGGTAGAGACTTGCATTACAACTTTTGTGATCTTATGTTTTCACTCAAAAAGACATTATATATTTGAATGGTATAAGATCACCAAGTGGCTTGAATATTTATCTATTGAATACTATATGGGTTCACTAGGCACATGTGTTCATTTATTATGTCCATGATGGGATTAGATTGGTATGAAAATACTTATTTGATAGTTACTTTCCTTGACTATACGAGTGAGATGTTTGCTTTGGGACGTTAACATATATAAATATGTTTTAAACCATTACAAGGCCATTAAAAGGTACTTAAACCATGTCTAGGAACTTTGGCTAGGTATAGTAGTGGATTCTTACTACTAAGATGGGGACATTTCTTGGAAATAAAACTAATGACCTTTTCTTGGCATCCATTATGAGACTTTTGTGCATGGAGTTAACACTAGTTAATTATAGGACATTATTATTGACCCTTATTTATCTAATAATGCATGAAACGAGATTAAATTTATAGGTTTTACATGAATACTTACTACTTTTTGTGGTTAACATTTATTGCATGAATACTTGGTGATTATCATTTCCTCGTTTGTTATTTTATGTATTTGAAAAAACACTTTTAAATTATAGTTTCATGGCCTTTTGGATATGATTACCATATGGGGGAACACCTTATGGTAATGGGTCATGGACTTAACAAGAATTTACTTTACGGAGGAAAGTTTTGAGGATTTTGCACGTTGGCTTCTTAGAAACCCTAGTTGGAGTTATAAGAAATTACATAACTATTGTGAGGATTTTTTTGGAAACCCTAATGGTTAGTGTTGTGCCTCTAATTTCGTGATCATGTCAAGTTATCTCTTTAGTGACCAAGAGAAATATTGTAACATCAAGATATGAGGAAATGGATGAGGTCATAATTGATATGTAAATTATAGTTGTAAATCTATATGCTTTTCTTTTATCACGAGTCAAGATATATAGATATAGGGATTTAGAAGAAAAAAATTGGACTTGGAGCCATAGATAACTAGGAAATTTGGAATTAGAAACCTTGGATCTCAATGGATGAATTTATGTCACGACCATCATATCACAGGTAGAGTTTTCTTACTCTAGGTTTACTTGCCTATAAGGACATTAGATTTTGATCTTTTTAAATCCTACGTAATATTTAAGGTATGTAATTTTAACTAGTGGCATTCTATGATATTTATGGATGCATGTCATGAGTATGCTTTTAGACACTCAAATTTAGTAACTTATCCTTTGGTAATGACAAGTATGGATTTTTTCATATGTTAATACAAATGTTCACATTCTAAGACCAATCAATATGTGTATTTATGCATGTGTGCCTACATGAGTGTGTGTGTGCGTGTGCGTCTTAGATTGCTTATATTTAAACACTTATTTATCATTCATCTAGAGAATATTAATTAATTAAATTAGTAATTCACCCATATAAATAATTCCTGAAATTTATCTTTTGTGTCCTTAATTATATGTGCAAAACCATACGACTGGGGCCATACTTGAAGTATGGCCCCGTATGACTTGTGTACCCTTCCATCTAATTAATCTTTTTAAAACTTGAATCTATTATGCATATCATTTCATCTTCTTATGTTGTCCTTGACGCAAATGTTTAAGATATGGAATCCTTTATAAGCAAGTCCATTCCATCTCATTACTCACTTGGCACTCTCAAAATATCTTGTTGTAAATATCAACACTAAAACACTCAACAATATCCTAAACCTTCCTAAAGTAATTACACATCAGTTATAACATCCACCACATAGGTCTGAAGCACTCAAACTAGGTTAAAGAGTCTAGCTTCCTCAATTTCCAATCAATCAAAGGTCTTAGCAAGAGAAAGTCACTCAAAGCATTGTCAAAGGTATTTAAGGGATAAAAGTGATACTATAAGAATATAAGGCACATGACACCACACTTATACTATGTTGGGTACGTTCTCTACTATATAGTTATCCCATTATCTTTGTGTCAAGATACACGAGGGCAGCAATTGGGGATTGTTTTAGATATGCATGCACACTTATACCTAAACAAGGAGAACTACATGGGCTTGATCCCACTCAAGAGGATGAATTTATGCACTTGGATTGGCTCATCGGGGATTGATAACTAAGGGTATTCCAACCTCGCCCACACACTAATTTTTCATTTGATTATTTAATGTTTTCGTGAATTTTATTAGAGGTGACTATGTTTTCAACTTGTTGTTGGTTATTGTAAGAGATGACAAAGTTGTATGAGTCCTAGTGATAGATAGTGACACTCATTATAGGTAAGTGAAGGGTAGGAAATTTTTTAAAACTATATTCTTGCACAGTCTAATACCATATAAAATAAGGCCATATACAATCACCAATACCATTTAAAATTTGTATGATTCTCGGATATGGGTAGTTTCCAATTCTAAAACTAGAGACAAAGCATTTCCATATGTATTATACATCTTTCTCCCATTATACACACCTATATTATCTATGTACCATTTATAGCTAAGTACTTATCCCTTTATATGTTTTAAGAAAACATCATATCATTTTGGCATAGTTACAAGTATCAATTATTTATTCTAAATGTACATGGTTAACTATGATTAGTTAAGATAGAAGAATCATCTTTTAATATTTTTATTTTGTTCCTAATGCATTTATTCTTACCTAACTAATTGGGAAATGGTCAAAACATTTCGTGAACTCGACCTCTATTTCAAAATATCAAACCTAATTTCACCCTTTTTATTTTAAAATGTTTTATTTAACATACATAAAAAGGATGAATAATGTTACATGTGATTATTCGATTTAATTAACTTCCAACATTAATTTACACAAATCATAATAACACTTTTCAAAGTGACTAGCTACTTAACAAATGTCAAAACATAAGGGAGAGAGTGCACTTAGCTAATTTTGTATGGATCTAGAGGAGTCTATAAAATAGTGACCTGAAACTAAGCCTAGTCAAAACTATACAACTCGGTGAGTAGGGTCTATACACGGTCCGACCCATCCTTCTATATGGTTTTATACCTACTTGAAATCTAGTTCTATAACTTCCTAAGTGATTTTCCTACTTAGAAATGTGTGTCACTAACTATTGGTCTTCTTCGCTCACTATTAAAATGACTATGTATACTTTGCTCAAATCCTCAAGCACTTATAGTGTGAGAAGGAATTCATACACAACAAAGTTGTTTGGGTTGTGGGCACCCTTGTGCACTGTTGACATATGCACTACTCCAAAGAGGTCTCAAACCACATGTTGTTCTCCTAGCATGTGATATATATTATAGTACAATCAAAATTTGACAACCGTGCTTTAACAATGCCTTGTTTGAGTTTCACACTTGCTCAAATGCTTGGGAAGGGTCACTTTGCTTGCTTGTAGGATGATAATGGAGATTCCTAAACCTAGAAGGATACTTTAGACCAATTGAGGGTGCTTCCCTAATGGATGTGCATGAGTTATTTCATTGTTTAGGGAGATTTGAGTGCCTTTAGTGCTATCTTTTACATGAGGAGTTCATAAAGTTTGGGTCCCCTAAATGAGGTATGATTTACTTGCTTATATATGCTTTTGGAAGGGTGTTATGAAAATAATAGCCACCTAAAGGGGTGTGTTTTTTTCATGAAGGTGACAGAATTAAAAGAAATAATGCACAACATGTTAGTCCAAAACCGTATAGTAGGGTTGGTATGTATATTTTCTACAACCCAACCAAGAATGGTGGTTTGGACCAGGAGAGATAAAAACGCATTTTGAATATATGGGCATAAGCAGGATGTTTCTAGATGTATTTTTGTAATTAGATTTTAGAAATTGTTAACAAAGAGGTGTGAAAAGATAATAAAGTGCATGAAGTGCTATTAGGGTATTCTAAGCAAGAGTGAGGTGAACACGTTTTTCCATACAAGTGTGTAATGTTAAGATCTACGATGTTAAAGAATAGATTGCCAAATTTGAGTGTCTACATTTTCCCCTTTAAGTATGAAATTGAAAATTACATTCTTAAAGGAAAATATACCTAAGTGTGTAGATACACTTTGTCTTTGCTTGTAGTAACTTTATTTAGTGTCCCATTGTGTTCGTGTTGGCACGCTCCAAGATGAAACATGTAACATAGAGTGTAGTCAATTCCCAAGATAGGAAATTGAACTGTAACTCAAATGTAATGAAAGTAATGTTAAAGAAATGTGCAACAAGAAATGCCAAAAGAGATGTAAAACATGGAAGGAATACACTTATTTTCTTTGTGGAGGGAATGTGCTCCCATTATTTTACCTTATAGATTTTGAATTTTGTTGAATTCTAGTGGAGATTTGGGGATGATCAGTCCCCAATTGTGTCAAGGATATGTCAATGCATTAGGTTTACAAACCTAACGCACTAATTCCAAAAATAAGAACCAAAAAAATGAAGAGTTGAAGCACCAAGCAAAGGAAGAAGATCGTGTATCAAAGTTATTCAAAAACTCTAACATCTTCCCCCGAGTGCAAGAGGATAGGAAGGGCTTCCTACGAAGAACTCAACTACTTTGATACCTTTCATAACCCCATGGACCATACCATTGTAGACAAATATAAGCCCAATTTTGTAAATTAGGACACATAATAGAAAAGATAATAAGTTCCCCCATACTCTTCCCATGTGTGCAAATGGAGTAGAAATTGAATAAACCGATGTATGCTGAAATCTAATTGGAGAAAGGAGACACGTACCCCAATGTGCCCAAAAATGAGACTGAAAATGAGTACCATGGAGAGAGAGAATGATATATTGCATGTCCTTGAATCTATGCCAAATTGAGTCAATCTAATTTTGAAAGCATATGAAAACTATGTGTGAATGGTGAAAAATATGAAACTACTAAAAATATAGAGAAACGGTGCCCCTAGGAAAAGTTTTACAATGGGGTCAAAATAGTTTGTACAATCTGACCAATCTATACATTTCTAACCCTTTGTAGATTTTGTTGAATTTTTGTGCCTGAATCCAATTTGAGTCATTTATGTCTACCTATGCATATGTCTATCCCAAAAAAATGTTAATATTTCTGGGAATGTAGAATAAACCTAGGATGTTTTCCCCTCTCTTTTGAGGTGGGTGCGATGAAGAATGAGCACACCGATCAAAATAAAATACGTATACCCATGTATGAGAATATGTGAATCTATGTATAACTTCTAAAATATTGATGTGGTGACCACCAAGAAGAAATTGTATCTACAAGGGTATATGCATGGTAGAAACCATGACGCAAAAAAAGAAAAATAATAACAAGAAGTATGATAACCATAACAATGTCAATGCATCAAAATAGTAATAACAGTAGTAGTAAACCATGTGTCAATAGAAAACAAGTGCATATAATGTAGAAATAAGTGTAAACATGTCAAAAAATGTCACACAAAAGGTGAAGTTCCTGCAAACATGGGACACCCACGGTGTCACAAGAAAATTAAGGCCCTTAGGCTGAAAAATAAGAGATGCACAACCACATACACAACATAATGTTGCAAACATGGGACACCCACGATGTCACGAGATAATCAATGTCATTGGGCCACAATCGAGTAATAAACAAGCATAAGCACACACAACTAGCAAGCATGTATGAAGAACAATTATATCCAAATATGATGAAAAAAATATAGCATATGATATAAAAGAGCTAGTGAAGTAATAACTATAAGCGCTACACAAGACACATGTGTTAGTCTTATTAGTCCAAAAGATAGAAAATACACAATGTGTGTGTATCTATGTAACCAAGAATAATGAGGAAAGAAATGAACTATAATAGAAATAAAACATATGGATATAGCATGTAAAAGTAAATACCCCCATAGGTTAGCATTATGGGTAAATTTTATTCTAGCATCGGTCCTCATGTATCACTTTATGTATGTCATGCATTATGCTCAATATACTATGTGAGCATATATGTGTAAAAAAAAGGCTATCTATCAAACCAAAGGATAAGCGGGATGTATAATGTAAATTACAAACAATGTATGCTATAGAAATAGGTCTTGATTTTGTTCTTTTAAAAATGTTTGATTGTTTTTGTATTTTGAAAATATTTCAGTGTTTTGGAATTTGCATAGCTATGTACAGTAAGAAGGGGTAACACAAGAGCTACCATAAAATAGTGTCAACAAAGTGAGGGGAGAACCCTATAGAGTCCAATATCCCAATTGCATAAGTAGTAAGTGTAATGACATAAACAATAAGAGTGTGTTCATTAGGAGAAACTAGAATAGGTGGAACATTGGGATTATTGGAAATAATGGAAAGAGTAAGTGAAAACATAAGGATCAATGTGTGATTCAAGATATGTGCAACATATGTAGTGTTAGGAGGCTCATCAGTATCAACCTCAAGTAATGGAGGGAGAGACACAAGACTTTCCATAACCAATAGGTGCAATATGGGAAGATTGGAAGCATTAGAACCGTATGTAGTAGCCCATATGACTATAGGAGAAACCATAGACATAAATGTGGAAAGAGGGGGATTGATTGCCCCCATTGATGCAACAAAATGAGGTGTAGCTATATTATATTAGTCATGCATGTAATTTTAAGCATCATCAAATCAACACATTGTGTTCCTACTTGTGGTGGGGAAGTTGGATCAAGTGATGTAATATTGGACTTAGTGAGCATAATATTATTATAATTACATCGAGAGGTGTTCCAAGAAACATATTTGAAATCTATGGTCATGGTGACATTTTGAAGGGGGTATAAGTTTATCCCAACAACTTAGGTATTGTAGATGTAACAACCACCATATGGGAAAAAGCTGTAGATATAGGTAAATGTATAGTAGTATGCATTAGGGGATGGACATCATTTATATGAGAATGAGGCATAATGAGGGGAGTATCATGAGTGTCAATAGAAATTTCATCATGTAAACTAGTAGCATTGTAGTCCATCACAAGAGGAGAATGATGTGTAATGTAAGTAGTGTCTTCATTATCATGTATGAGAGAGATATCACAAATAGTAGCAACATGAGGTGTGGAATCTATTATAGCATTATCCATGGAAGAAATATCAGTGTTAGGGTTTATCAAAATATGTTGGAGAGCCTTGTCAAATGATGATTGATAGGTAGGATCATGCTTAAGATAGTCATAAAGGGAAATAGGGGGTCCATGGTAACCCTATCAATTAGTTCGACTTAAAAATAAAAAAATTGAAACCCTAAAGCAACTAGGGTTAGGGCTAGGATGTTTGATTAGAGAGGGTTAGGTTCACCAAATGATTTCACCATTTTTTATTTTAAGAATGTTTTATTTAACATATGTATTTAAAGGATGAATAATGTTATAGGTGATTATTATAATTTAATAAACTTTTAACTTTAATTTTCAAAAACTAAGTGTAGGAACATGCAGATATGTAACTTGAAATGCTTCATCCGTGAAAGCGTGACCTAAAAGCGAGCCTAGTCAAAATTGTACAACTCAATCAATAGTGTTTGTGACGGGCATGTCCCTTCGTATGGTCTTGGATGTGCTTGAAATATGGGTCTATAACTTCCTAAGTGATTCACCTTCCTAGGAATGTGTGTTATTTTCTGTCAGTATTCTTCACTCACCTTCAGAATGACTCTGTAAACTCTACTCAAACCCTCAAACCATTGTAGTGTAAGAAGAAGTTCCTACAAAACAAAGTTAGTTGGGTTGTGGTAACACTTTCACACTATCAATGTATGCACTAATTTGAAGAGGCCTCAAACCACACGTCATTCTCCTAAAGCATGTGATATCTATTGTAGTGCAATAAGAATTTGATAACTCGTGCTTTTGTAATGCCTTGCTTGAGTTTCAAACTTTATCAAATACTTGGGAAAAGTCATCTTTCTTATTTGTATGATGAAAATGGAGACTCTTAAACTTGGAAGGAGACTTCAAACCAGTAGAGGGTGTTACCCTAATGGATGTGCATGAGTTATTTCATTGTTTAGGGATCTTTGAGTGCCTTTAGTGTTATCTTTTGCATGAGGAGTTCATAAAGTGTTAGGTCCCCTAAATAAGGTATGGTTTACTTTCTTATATATGCTTTCGAAGGGTGTTATGACATGAAAGGATGACCAAAGGGGTGTGTTTTTTCACATGAAGATGATGGAATTGAAAGAAGTAATGCACAACATGTCGGTCCAAAACCATATAATAGGATTGGTATGTAGAATTTTACAATTTGACCGAGAATGACGTTTTTGACTAGGAGAGAGAAAAACATGTTTTGACTTTATGGGCCTAAACATGGATTTTTCTAGATGTATTTTTATAATTAGGTTTCTAGATGTTTCCACTGAACCTGTGGCAAAATACTTGTACTGGGGTATAACAGAGGAAATTATAGAGAGCTAAGGAGAAGGAGGGAAATTAGGAAAGGGGAGTTACTGTCGTGAGTAGGAAAATTGTAGAGTTCACACCTAGTAACCAGAGTAGTTCAACATTCAATATAGAAGAAAGAAACAATGAAGCGGTCAGTGAGACAAACAAAACCCACATAGACACAAAGTTCTTTGAGGCTCATTCATCGAAGATACAAAGCTCTCTTTAATCACCATGCTTACAAAGTGCATATAAAAGGGAAAAGAGGAAACATGAGAAGGGGAAATAGAAGAAATGTAGCTTTCATTTCATATATATTGATGACACAAAGTCCAACAACTACAATCCACAATTGCTACAGAGTGGAAGTTTTCAAAATATAGGATCCTTTGGAATGGAGAAGCCATCCCAATTTATAGCAATTTGAATTGACCCCTCACCTCCCTCACATGACTCTTCGTGTTCCATATTCCACTTGTGACTTTTCATTTTCCATTTAAGTATTTCTCTTATAATTTTGAGAAAATACTTTTACATTTTTAAAAATATGTCACTTAAGTGAATAGGAAAAAATATAATGATGAAGCCCAACAAAGAATTAGAAAGGAGAGAGAAGGAAGAGGGAGAAAGAGAGAGGAAAGAGAAAGAGATGCTCTAAAGTGTGGATGAGGAACACTCCACCTCTGATGTAGATCAACCTCGTTAGTGAATCGGTGAGATGCTCTAATGCAATGATGAATTGTGAACCATTGAACCATGAAGAAAATATTCCCGAACAATATGTGAAAAATTGCCACTCCTTTGAATACCTTTGAACATGTTTCCCTTGCCGACGATGATTCATGATTTCCCTTTTCATACGATACACGGGCACTTTGAATTGAGTGTTTAGAAATGCTATTGAAAGATACTTCTGATGACCATGGGCATTACCCATGAAGGTCCACTATGAAGAAGGAAAAGATGTAAACCAACCCCCTCGTGATGACATCTCTGCAATGGTGCAATGCTTATTTGGAAGTTCTGATGAAGCTTCACCCTAAATAATTTGTTAACAATGATCACAAACTCTATGATGCATAGACCCCTTAGACCAATGGACGAGTGTTTAAAAATATTGTTTGAGATTTCTCGATGTTAGTCCTAGATGGCCTATGAGTGTTGCTCATATTGATTCTCTGTGACACTAATATGTTCCATTTGATAGAGATTGTCCCCTGGAAAGATACATTTGTAAGCCATGAAGTGTCATCATTCCATTGTTCTTCGGTTACACATTTGGATGAGAAACTAGAATAATTACTCAAGCATTAGTAACCATGATGATCCTATCAACTTGAACACAATGATGACTAAAGTTGAGACTGATTTGGCATTTGCAAACTTGAACTTCATTTTTGACCTAGGCACTATTCTGCACATGAAAAGGGGGTTACTATTTTTAGTAAGTGGAAATTTCCACCCTTTTCAGCTCCACCAATGAGATTAGCTTTCTAGATCACCCCGTGTACACTGCTCCCACCTAGGCTACTCTTCTGTGTGGCTTACTAATAATGACAAGTTTCCATGTAGGAAACTTACTATTTTTAGTAAGTGGCAATTTTTACTATTTTCGACACCAACCACTCCCTCTAATCTTTTGGCTGTCCTTGGTGCACATTTTTTTTGTCACAACTGCCTTCATGATGACTTACCCAAAATAGCAAGTGCATGTGTAAGAGGGCTTACTATTTTTGGAAAGTGGGTTTCTGGGCCTCGGTTCGCTACGAAACAAACTTTTATAATATGGGTTTTTCTCTATAGTGCACCTCCTGAATTTCACGTTAAACCGGTTGCTAGATTGAGAGATTTTTAATTTACAATTTTTACCACGAGAAACCTGGGGTTTCTTCACTACAAAAAATCCATGTTGTGCATGCAAGAGATTTATTTGGGAGATTCAAGGTGCCTAGGAAACTAGATGATTGCAAAAAACAACATGTCGATCCACTTTTTGGTTTGTGAGATATGAATAAATCCTCTTCACGGACTTTGAGGTTTTCTGGTGAGAGATTTTGTTTTTGTTCTTCATAAATCTGGTTTTTTCTTCCATTTTTATTCTTTCAAATCATGGAGCATGAATAATATTTTTGAAGGATGTAAAAAAATTTTGGATTAATATCTAGAAAAAATTTGACAACATACGGAGGTTGTGGGGGTTCGAATGCAAAAATGGCTAAGTGTTTCATTATTTATAGCCTTGGAATGTGAAGGGAGAGGGTGGGGTGCAAGTTTTTTCACCTGTTGTCCCTTTTGTAAGGTGAAATAAGGACATAAAATTTTTCCTTTCCCTTATGATGATAAGTGGCGGGTGTTTATTCGTTGAGTAAAGTGAAGGAGGGGGCTAGAATGAAGCACCTGGAGGCCGAGAGATGGTCGCATCAGGGTCCATAAGGGAAGAAAAGGGTGGGGTGCATTTTGTGTCCCCATTTTCTTTTCTTTTGGGATAATAGGTGCAAGAAAATTCTCCTTGCTTGTGGTTTGACAAGTGGCACACATGCAAGGGTAGGTGGAGGAGCAGGTCAAACCGGTCAAAGGTGCTAAAAGAGGGGCGCTGGGTCATATGAGTGACCAAAAGGTTAAATGGGGGAGGGCACAATTTTTTTCACCTCTTGTACCTTTGGTAAGGTGCAATGGGGACATGAAATTGTGCCTCATCCTAGTGATGCCACGTGTCCCTTTGGAAAATTGGCTAAGTACCAAAGAGCGTACCTTGAGAGCCGACTTGGAAAGGTCATAACTTGAGCTCCCGGATGAGTTTCGGGATCTTATTTATATGATTTTTCATGAAAAATACATTTTGAGAAGAATGGCTGGGTACAATAGCTTAATTATGACTAAAAAGTCTCTTTTTCTCGAGATCGCTCATTGTGCATGGAAAGAAGGAGTTGGCCTGGAAAATGCATGGTGCTTGAAGATGATCTATTTTTTCCACCATGTAGGGGACTGAAATTAATTTCTAATTATATATTTTTGGATCTTAATTTATTATAGAGCTCCTATAATAACTCCTTGAAGATTCGGTACTTTTTATGGTGCAAGCTCCTTCGGTCTCGAAACCCGCTTGCAAAGTGAATTGGCTCCAAAACCTTCAAAGCTTCCCAAAATCTTCCTAAATCAGTTCCATGGTGTTTTTAGCTCTTGAATACTCCTTTGTAATGAATTTTATCCTTTTTATCCACTCCTGGGGTTGTGCACTTAGCTTAGGAAGGTTGATGGTAGCCCCTCCTAAGATTGCCTAAAAACTTGCCTTGAATGATTTTGATTTTTCCTAAATCACCTAGGGGGACTGATTACATTCACAAATGGACCACTGATGGACAAGGTTGGATCTGAAACCGAGGGGTAAGTTGATCTGGGGATGTTTGGAAAGGTATGACATGAAAAAAATTGACAATAGGGGTGTAGTTGTCCTATTTTTAGGTGAATTTTGCCCATGCAAAAACACAGGACAACAAACTGATAACATGTGCTACATAACTATAGCTTTCAACATGCTTAACATGTTGTATGGCATTAGTTGGGCAGTATAAAACATCCTACATTTTGGTGGCATGGGTCTCGCCACATGGATAGGTTCCTCATCCTCTATAAATAGAGCAATTGCACTTATTTTTTTCACTTTTTCTAGAACCTCCGCCCACATCCAAAAAAATAGACCCATGCAGTTCCCAAAACAAAAAAAAAATCTTATTAATAGAAAATATCCTTGATTGTTACTTATCTTTGTTTAAATTCCTTGACAAAATAAAACCAAAACCCCTATCAAAACATTCCTCAAATTCACATACAAAAACCTCGGCCTTTCCACAACTAAGAAAGCTTTGGGAAGATCCTAATTCCTTTTCATAATGTGTCAAAACAATTAGTTTCAATGGGCTTGTCTACATGCCTCAATTTGAAATGAACAAAAAAATGCTAAACTACCCACTCTCCAATTATGAATGATCATATGGTGATTTTCTCATTCAGCTCCCCTCTCACACTCTCTTCTTTGGCTTGTCCTAGAAGACAACCACCATTTAACTAGACTTCCCCATAAAGATGTGGATCATGTCATCACCAAAGCATTATGTGATGGAAAAATATGTAAAGTATTTGGAGTCTTACAACTTGTCAATTGATCTAGCTATTGGTAAGTTTTTTAAAAATCTTATTGTGACATAGTATAATTTGGTTTTTACTCATGATTAAATAATTTAGAAAAAAAAGATTTCAACTTCCCCATTTTTTTTCTAAGAGGGGAATTTAAAAACAAGAATTCACAAACTCGTTTCCACATGCAATAGTGGAAATTTTCTTTTCTGGATTGTTTTTGTAGGGAGGATATGTAGATATTCCAAATTAGGCCTTGGTTTACATGCCTATACCCTTAGTAATAAAAAATATGATTGGTGCACCTACTTATCCTCCAAGATAAGGGGTGACCTGAATAATTCTCTTGTGAATGACACCACTATCTTTACTTAATCAAATTATATACTTTGTTTATATTGTGAATCTTTACACAATTTGTGCAACATTGTAGTTCCCACTTGCTCCACATAAAACATAGCTCTTTTTCCTTGCCCCTTGAAAAACTGGAGGTGAGTTGAAACTTTACTATTTCTCAATTCATTGATTCAAACTACTGTCATTTTCTTATTTTATTGTAATTTATATCAGCTATTAATAATTTGTTCAATTTTAACAAAACATGATTATGGCATTTGCCTCGCAAAGAGAAGTGTCCCTAAAAATACTTTACATAGGTGAGGGCTCTAGAGATACATTAGCAAGCAATATGAATCAATTTCTAAATCAACCAAAACTTCCAAACGTGTGAGGAGATCTCTTAATCCTCTTTAAATTGAAACAATAAATATGCCCCTTATTACAGTCTATGACATTTTAATTTGTAGTAATGAATCAATGGTAAACATAATTTTCATTAAATGTAAGTTTTTATATATATTTTTAACGAAATTTCATATCATTGTCAATCCATCTATACTTGATCCTTCCAATGAGATATCATTGCACTACATTGAAACTTCTAGTGAATATTCTTATGATCGCAGTCATGATGAGGATAATATTGTGGATCGAGACCAAGTGGAACTAATATCTAGCTTATGTACACAACTCCATGCCAATCCTCATAACATTGAACCTATTATTAAGAATTTTCTTACTCCCAAGATTGCTAGTGATCATAAAGCTAATGAAGCAGCCCTTTTCATCGAAGAAACTAATTTTTCATAGGCAATATTTCATCTCCTCATTTTAAATGGGAATATGTTAGAGTTACTAAAAGCTTTATACATAGTCTTCTTCCTTCACGGGGTGTATTGGTACCTCTCTCTACTTTTCGATGCTTATTGCAAGCACCCTATACTCTAGTTTCTCCTTCGAATGATTGGGATTGCTCACCCCAATCCTTTAACAAAGTTCAACAAAAATAATCAAAATCTCCAAATCTCCAATTATAAGCAAGGAAAAGGAAAATATTCCCTTTACAAATCAAATATGTGTACTCTTTCTATGTTTTACATCTCTTTCTTTCACTTTATGCAAGTCAAATTCTACAATTATTATTGAGTTATAGTTCAATTTTCTACTATGGACATTGACTACACTTTGTGTTGCAGGTTTCATCATAGAGCATACCAAAACCAACACACCTAGATAACAAAAATCCAAGCAAAGACAAAGTGTGTCTACATATTCAAGTATCTTTTCCTTTAATCATGTAATTTTCATTTCATACTTAAAGGGGGAAAATGTAAACAATCGAATTTGGTAATTTACTCTTACAACATTGCTTATTGCAATTATAATTCTTGGCTAAAACAAACACCCACATCCTATTCCCACTCAATTTATCTTTCCATCTCTTTCCTAACTTGTTTATTCTTATACATTGAAGTGTCAACAAAATATGAATACAAGTCTATAAAATCAATACTTAAGCTCTTACCATCATTGTGCAATTTTTAGATTTGGTTCATCTTCTCCATGTCCAATACCATATAATTTAGTTAGGTCGTATAATCTAGTCCTAGATGACCTATATAGTCTTGCATCGACACATTCTCAAACCTTGCTTTCAATGTAATATCAATTGTTGGGTCCTTTGATCCATATGGGTCATCTTTTATAATAATAATAATTTACTTTTGGAACCCTAAATAATCAAATTAACACTAATTATTTTATTCACCTAACAATCATATGACATTTTATTGACATACTCTATTGCAACACTCACAAAAGGCACTCAATAATCCCTAAATTTTCCTAAAGATGATGTAAATCCATTAGGGAAGACACTATTAAAATTTTGAAGCACTCAATTAGGTCAAAAATTTACCTTACCTCACATCCAAGCACACCAAGTTCCTATTTCCAAGTCTTAACAAGAGCACAATACAATCAAACATGATTGAAGGGGTTCAAGTTGCCAACTAGTTGCATCCATATAG
Organism: Taxus wallichiana var. yunnanensis; assembly: GCA_018340775.1. Classification (NCBI taxonomy): domain Eukaryota; kingdom Viridiplantae; phylum Streptophyta; class Pinopsida; order Cupressales; family Taxaceae; genus Taxus; species Taxus wallichiana. The sequence goes on along the minus strand of CM031240.1, from coordinate 333,770,241 downwards.
ATATCACATTCTAGGTGGAGAACTACGTGTGGTTTGATTCCTATTCGAGTAATTCGACGTAGGCAATACATGGGGTGTACCACAATCCAAACACTAACCTTTTTGTAATGAATTCTACCCAAGGTTAGGGTTTTGGAGTAGTTCATCGATTACAAATAATATCAAGATTGTGCAACAATTTGGGTTTGACAATGAAGTACAATTCCAAGCCACCGAAGGACCTCGAAAGTCACATAGATAATTTTTTAAGGTGTCTAAGACTATACATAAGGGGTAAGACCGCATTATACGTCTCGACCAAACTATTGTGTCCTACACCAAGAGGGTTTCAAGTCACAGTTTCAATAGTGAAGCTTTGCCAAGGTTTACACTTCCATATTCTCTATTTTGTCTTCATAGATTCTTCATGTACAATTGTGTATAGCTAAGTGTTTTTTCTCTCTCTCATATATTTGAACTTGTATGCATGCATTGAAATAACCGAAACATTATTATGATTTGGTACAATTAATGTTAGAAGTTAATTTATTAGAATAAATCCTAATTTCCTAACCTTACATACCTTTTTATTTGTTGTGTATTACATAACTTCAATATAATAAACTTAAGAAGGGTGTAAACACATTCTAGTGTTGTGTGGACTTTCGGAAATGTTGAGCACATTTGCATGTTAATTGCTCGTAGATTTCTAGATCCCAAGATCCCGAAACCTTGCGTAAAGGTATACGATGGAGAAATCATAATGCACAAGTAGGACAAAATCGTTAAACACTACGACAAAATTTTCAAGTGCAAAAGCAACCCAAAAGTTCACAAAGGACTTGTTATCCATATTTTTTCCCCAACAAAATTGATCAGCCACGACCCCGCACAAGAAGAAGCCAGAGAATTCACATTCAAATCCTACAATCAGGAAATAGAGGAACTCTACAATGGAGTGGCAAGGCCTGCAAAAGATCAAACAACCCCGTGCAAGAAGAAATTCAAAAATGGTTCTATCGAACGCAGCCCGTGCTTCAAATCCAATGATAAGTAAGGAGGAACTCGTGCAAGCTCTAAAATGGAATATCGTGGTCATGGAAGGAAGACAAGTAGTGTCAAAGAACCAAAGGATCAAAGGAAAAGAAACGGTAAAGATTCAAAGTCTTTGGGCTTTGCAAATGGTTCAGAACGGGCCCAAAAAACGACTTAGTATGGAGGAGACAACGAAAGCCGCCAACCTGTCTTAACGATGCACATTCAAAAGCGGGATCCAGTGGAGACTCAAACTTGCGCTAGTGTTCCACGTAGCAAATGGTCAATAGAGGTCAAAAGGAGAGCGGGCCCAAAACGACTAAGTATAGAGTGCAAGCGGAAGGCACCACATGTCTTAACGACACTCCTTTTAAGGTAAAATCCTGAGCGGGTTTTCAAATGAGCATGGGCCTTCCACATGTCTCAAAGTCCAAAAGGGATGGAGTTGGGGTTGAATAGTGAAAGCATTGAGACACATCAGCGAAGGGTGCTAAGTGTCAACACTTTATTTCATAGGTAAAATTTTGGGCGGGTTTCCAAACAAGTGCTGAGACCACCACGTGTCCAAGGTTAGATTTTTGGACCCGCCAAGAAAATAGACTCAGGAAAAATATAAAGAAGCCCAAGGAGGTCACGAAGCCACCACATTTGATCGACATGATTTCAAAAGTGAAAGGAAGGGGCCGAATCTCAAGGTACGTGAGGCTACCACATGGACCCGGTACGACAAACTCTTTAAAATATTGCGCGCCCGTGACCCAAATATTCAAATGGCCATATCTTTTGACTGGAGACTCATATTTGGGCGAGAGAAGACTTTTGGAAATTTCTCAACACCCTCCACACCATGGAAACATAAAATATCATTCTTAATAGGCTTTGGTGGGTGAAAAATGGGAAAACATCTTCCAAGCCATTAATACAGAGCCCGATTTCTCCAACTACCAGATCTGATTCGATTTGATCCACCAAGGAACTAGACATGACAGATTTGGGGTGGATTTGAGAAAGGCATTGATTGATAGTGGTTGAGCTTTCAAAGCAAGATTCAATGTGTATCTCTAGGTGGTTGAAGTAGGATTCAATTTTTCCCTCCTCTCTCTCTTATTCTTCCTATATATTGTAACAGAGGGGCATATTCAAAAGGTTGGTCGTTATTTCTCTACCGCCCCCTCTCTCTTTCTTCCTTAGGGTAGAATGCAGAGTCTAAGCCTCCTCCCATGGCTCTATAATGGTGTTTTCTTGCCTCTTGCCCACTAATGATGTACTGTGTAACATTTTGGAGCAATAGAATATGTTTCATGATGCATCTGTCCATCCTTGGCTTATTTTGTTGTCTCTTCTTACCTCTCATCGTTATAGGGTATTATGTGCATACTCTGATGTTCATTGCAGGTCCTAGGAGTTGTGCTTAATGGGTTTCGAAGTGGTGTCTGTGTGAAATCTATCTTTGGTCTGTGGTGCATCTTGTCCACCCTCTCCTCTGCTCACCTCTCTCCACTTCAAGCGGTCGGGTATGTGATTCAACCACTTCCTTTTCTAGTGTATCACCGCTTAGTGTAGGCTCTTTCACCCTCTCTCTCTCTTCTCTTTCCCCTTGGAATGGCTAGATTAAGATAGAATAGGTTCTACCTGCACTCGAGTAGCTTGTGGCAAGTAGATTAGGAAGAAAGAACTCGGCTTTCTCCAGAGGTCCATCTCAAGTTTTGCAATTCCACAGCTTGAGAGATAGTCCCATGTTGTGCAATCACACCGAATGCCCCGCTTCACTCACGGGCCATTCGGGGATGTTATGATTCTGCACTAACAGTTTTGGCATGCCGGTGGGACAGGTCTGAAGCACCTTACCACTTCATCTTAGCAGGTTGGTGTGTTCATGTTAAGGTTCAACCTTTTGAGGCACATGCAAGCACATCTGGCGACTCCATCTGGTCAATAACCCATCCTCTGAGTTGTAGACCTTTTCCATCCATTTCCACTCATTTTCATCCATTTTCTTCTTCCATCTCTTTCATTTTTTCTTCCATTTCATGAAGTTGTGTAATCATGACTTCATTCCCTTCATGGAACTCACACTTACAACAACAATGCAGTTCACCTCCAATGCATTTCCCAACTCCTCCAAATCAGCATTATGATCAGATCCAGAACCATTATGTTTACCCATATGAGCAGGGTCAAAGTCAGTTTGGCTATGAAGCTTATTAAGAACAAGGGGGCGCATACAATGGTGACAGATATGTGGAGAATGTTGATTTCTTTGAGAAGATCCAAAAATGGAGGATGGCATGGTTCAGTCAAGCACCATAGCAAAGACGAGATGAAGGCATTCAAGATTGGTTACAAGGCACCTTGTCCATGGGGAGGACCTTTTCCAAGACATTACATCCCTCAGGAGAAGCTTGACTTCATGGTTGAAGTGTTGCCTCAACTTACACAGTGGATTGAGGACAATGAGGCTTATGAGCAAAGTGCGAGACAACCTTATCAATGGGTAAGTCAATCACCAGCTCCCTATCCTTCATTTCCTCTTACCCAAACTTTATCATTTCAGCATGATCAAGAGTCAAGCCCCTCAGTTGCTGCCCCAAGTGTTAGTTTCTTTCCTCCATCTCCTGATCTTCCACTTCACCTCAGTTCCTATGTCCTTTTCCCTTCTAAACAGTCATCTCCTCCAAACAAACAAGAAGTTCCACCTCCCTCCACACCACAAACAATTGAAAAATTGGTTGAACCCCAACCTCTCACTCCTCTTGTTTTACCAAGTCCATGTTGGGAAGAGACTCAAGAATCCAGTCAAGAAACAACAAGAAGTGGAGCCCAACAGAGAAGAAATGACAGACAATATGAAGAGTTGGGCTGCCAAATTTGGGTTTACAAAGATCCCCTTGATGGTCAAGCCAATAGAGGAGGTCAGAGTTGAAGAACTAGTGGTGGTTGAGGTTGAGTTTGTAGCAGAGGAGGAGGACCATATAGTTTCAGAGGCCCCAAGTGTGGAGCAGCAGTTATGAAGAACCTTCAATTCTTCCTCCCACTTCATCCCCTTCAAGCTCTGATGTTGAAGAAGAGTTTGATCTTTCAAACTTCATGTTTGAGGAAGAGGGAAACCATGGTGAGCAAGTTTCAGATCAGGAGGACACCATGGAGGAGGTTGAGCACATGCAATAGGACAACAACGAGGCAGATTATTTGTCTGACTTGGAGGATTTCTTTGATGGAGAAAATCCCATGGAGATCACATCATTTTCTCTTCCATCATCCATCTTCCAAATATATGAGCATGCTGACATGAAGGAGGGCATTCAAGAGTGGTAGCCTATGTCTCACAATGTATCTTTGGAACCAAGGTTAGAAGATATGAGTCTTCCATGTTCTTCACAAGAGAAGGAAGAAGAACAACTAGCTCCAAGCCCAGTTAAAAAAGAGCATATGGAGGTGACCAAGACAAATTCAGAGGCATTGAATCAAGAGCCAGTTTCACAAGAAAATACAGCCCCCTCTCCCATTCAACCTCTCCAAAAGTCTGATTTTTTGGAGGAGCCTGAACTCATTAGCTTTATGTTTAAAGACAAAGCCTCATATGGTGAAGATAACGAAGATTTTAAGATCACCATGCAAAAGAGAGAGACCTTGTTACAATAAGACAATAAAGAGTTTGATTTCCTTCCGACTCAAAATAATGTTTTGATAAGAAGGAGCTAGTTGGAATTGCAATCTTTTATCCCCCATCATTCATTCTTCAATCACAAGATCATGTTGCCATGGAAGAGAGCGTGCAAGCACAACCTGCAGTTTGCAACATGCCTCCTGAATCAAAGTTGGAAGATTTTGATCTTACAAATGTCACACCGGCTGCGAGAGGAAGAGAAAGAGTATTAGGCTATCATTCCTCCACACCATCCATCCATGAGGGTCAGTCGGAAGACTCCATTTTTTGAGTTAAGAATCAGAATAATGGGCACATCCAAAGGATCAAACCATGCCTAATCAGGTACTTGGCTTCATTAGATCCAAGGGAAAAGCCACAACCAGTCATGTTTGCTTCTAAGCATGAGGATGAGCTCCAAAGTACCAAGGATCAATTGCAATGCCTCTTCAATCCAAATGAAGAGCAACTTAAAGAGGCGTTTTCTTGTTTCTAGAAGACACCTTGATGATCTCGGTGGAGGACCGGCTTATTGTCAGTTTTTCACTCATACAGGCAGCCATATTCAGTGTCAAATCATTTGCATGGCTGCCCCTCTTGAGAAAGGGAAGCTACTTCTCCTTGCCAATTGCAGGATTTGTTTGAGTCCCTTTTCTCTCTAATTAGTTTAGGAGTAGGAGTAGATTTTCTTTCAACAGAAGAAGTGCTCTTGCACACTCTGCATGTCTCATTTGAGGCATGTATGATTTGATCTTTGTACATAGTGCGTGTTGTTGTGTTTTTTTCTCGAGGTTGTATCACCATGCAGTTTAGCATGCCTACAGTCCATTTTAGGGACAAATGAAAGCCCCAGGTCAAAACAATTTTCTACTCTCAGAAACTCTGTTTCCAAGATTTTCTTATGAAAATTGAGAGTGCAGATGTAGAGATCGTGATCAATATCAGGCCGTCATTCTCCACTCCATGCCCAATGGATATAACAAGGTAACTAGTCCTCTCATCTAGCAGGCAAATACCCCTGAGAGTCACCAAATTGTTATCCATATTTTGCCCCTCGGTAAAATTGATCAGCCACGACCTCGCACAAGAAGAAGCCGAGAATTGGCGTTCAAATCCCTACAATCAAGCAATAGAGGAACTCTATAATGAAGTGGCAAGGCTTGCAAAAGATCAAACGACCCCGTGCAAGAAGAAATTCAAAAATGGTTCCGTCGAATGAGCCCATGCTTCAAATCCAATAGACAAGTAAGGAGGAACTCATGCATGCTCTAAAATGGAATAAGAGAGTCGGGAAGGAAGCGAAAGCAGTGTCAAAGAACCAAAGGTTCAAAGGAAAAGAAACAACAAAGATTCAAATTCTTCAGACTTCAGTAAATGGTTCAAAACAAGCCCAAAAAATGACTTAGTATGGAGGAGACAAGAGAAGTTGCCAAGTGTCTTAACGACACACATTCAAAAGAAAGATCCAGGCTGGAGACTCAAACTTGCACCATCATTCCACGTAGCAAATGGTCAACAGAGGTCAAAAGGAGAGCGGGCCCAAAATGACTAAGTATAGAGTGTAGGAAGGTGCCACGTGTCTTAATGACGCTCCTTCAAAGGTAAAATCTTGAGCGGGTTTTCAAATGAGCGTGGGCCTTCCACGTGTCTCAAAGTCCAAAAGGGACAGAGTCAGGGGTTGAATAGTCAAAGAATTGAGACAAGCCAGTGGAGGGTGCCAAGTGTCAACATGGTGCTATTTCATAGGTAAAATTTGGGGTAGGTTTCCAAACAAGCGCTAGGCCGCCACGTGTCTAGGGTAAGATTTTGGACCCACTAAGCAAAGAGACTCAGAAAAATATAAAGAAGCCTAAGGAGCTTTGCAGAAGCCACTACATTTCGATGCCGGCACAATTTCAAAAGTGAAATGAAGAGGTTGAATCTCCAAGGTGTGTGAGGCTGCCACATGGACCCAGACGTCAAATTCTTTAAAATATTGCGCCCCCACGACCCAAATATTCAAATAGCCATGTCTTTTGACTGGAGACTCAGATTTGGGTGGGAGAAGACTTTTTGGAAATGTCTCTACACCCTCTACGCCATGGAAACATAAAAAATCATTCTTAATAGACTTTAGTGGGTGAAAAATGGGAAAACATATTCTAGGCCATTAATCTGAGCCCGATTTCTCCAACTACCAGATTTTATTCAATTTGATTCGCGAGGAACCAAACATGACATATTTGGGTCAGATTTGAGAAATATATTGATTGATAGTGGTTAAACTTTCAAAGTAGGATTCAATGCGTATCTATAGGTGGTTGAAGTAGGATTTGAATTTTCCCTCCTCTCTCTCTTATTCTTCCTATATATTGTAATCAGAGGGGCATATTCAAAAGGTTGGTCGTTGTTTCTCCGCTGCCCCCTCTCTCTCTTTCTTCCTTAGGGTAGAACATGGAGTCTAAGCCTCCTCCCATGGCTCTGTAATGGTGTTTTCTTTCCTCTTTCCCACTGATGATGTACTATGTAACATTTTGGAGCAATAAAATCTATTTCGTGATGCATATGTCCATCCTTGGCTTATTTTGTTGTCTCTTCTTACCTCTCATCGTTGCAGGGTATTCTGTGCATACTCTGATGTTCGTTGCAGGTCCTAGGAGTTGTGCTTAATGGGTTTCAAAGTGGTGTCTATGTGAAATCTATCTTTGGTCTGTGGTGCATCTTGTCCACCCTCTCCTCTACTCACCTCTCTCCACTTTAGGCGGTCGGGTATGTGATTCAACCACTTCCTTTTTTGGTGTATCACCGCTTAGTGTAGGCTCTTTCACCCTCTCTCTCTCTGTGGAATGGCTAGATTAGGATAGAATAGGTTCTGCATGCACTGGAGTAGCTTGTGGAAGGTAGATTAGGAAACAAGAATTGGCTTTCTCCAGGAGGTCCATCTCAAGTTTTCAAGTCCCACAGCTTGAGAGATGGTCCCATGTTGTGCAATCACACCAAATGCCCCACTTCACTCTCGGGCCATTCGGGGTGCTGTGATTTTGCACTAACGGGACTACAATGGGAAAATCATGTGAAAAAGTAAGAAAAAAATCTATTAAAAATTGTGTCACACTTTTCACATTCACATGAGATACTCGAAGCCCACCCAAGTCTAAGGAAAATATTTCAAGTGAATGTGTAACATTGTAAAACCCCACATAAGACCAAGGTGGATATTTCTAATTGTGAAAATATTCTAAGATAGGCCCTAGGATCCAATCGACCATGTTATTCTCCTCTCTCCCTTCTCTTGTGTCTCTTTTTCTATAAAAGATAGACTGGGCTTAGTGTATAAGGGTCCTCTCCTATTGAATGCAAGATTAATTTACTCCTTTTGAGCTTTAAGTATCCCTTTATGTCTTAGACCTCTGTTTTAGGATTTTGTAAATGCTTTCAACATGGTTGTGATAAAGCTGTACATATGTTAATCATTAATACAATGTTATTGCAACTCATATTTGCCCTATGCTTTTTGTGTTATTGTCTATTGACTTATTATTTATTTTGTAATATATTGTATGTGAGTTGCATTTAGAGGGTTTTTATGCATTGTGTCAATCATGGACAAAGGGAGAGTGATCCACAATTGATTTGGTGCATAACCATGTTTTCTCCCCCTTTTATCTTATAAGTGTTAGTTTAGAGTAAATTAGTGGTAGTGTTATAATAGTTAGGATAAAAGCCATCTTTCTTTGAAGGTCTTCTCAAAGAATCAAGGTTCCACACCTTGGAGGCATACCCATTATTGTTAATTAGACACCAATCCTCATTTGTTGCTCTTAGGTGCACATTTTTAATAGCCAACAGTTTGAGGATTCTTTAGAGTAACACAACACATGCGGTGTATGGATTGAACTTCAATCCAAACCCTAATTTTTTGTAGGGTTTTACCCGAGGTTCGGGTTTGGGTCAAATCAATTGATTTAGAGGGTTTTGCTCATTCTCGAGATCTAATATTTCACAATAAGGCATTTTCCAATCATTCACAAAGGTTTAGAAGTTGCATAACACCATTTACTATTTATATCAAACCATCTAGTAGGATAAAATTGATAAATGGTTTGGTTTGAAAGGAATGGTTTCGTTCTCATATACAAGGAGGATCCAAAATTAGAGAAGAATTAGAGATGAAGCATATGTAGGAAATTTCAAGCCAATTCATCAACGTATCACACCCATATCAGCCTCTAGACTAGTCAAAAAGCTAAGTGCACTCATCCTCTATTGTCTTACTTTATTTAACACATGTTCCAATTGATCAATCTTGCGATTGCCCTATATGTATATTCGGAATCTCAATGTTAATATTTAATTAATAATTTGAATAATACATCATGTATCTAACCTTAATTTGGAATTTAAATAAGTAAGAAGGAACCATCACATATTCTCTTTACACACACTTATTTATTTATCCGAATATAATCACTATAGGACCATTAGGCATCGCCTAATGGAGGGGGTTATTGCAACTATTCTTATATTGCAGGGGTCTTATGCAACTTTTTTAATTACAAAACTTCAAATAATGGAATCTTTTCCTAAATTTTGAATCTAATACTTTCTCTTCCAAACCGAAATGAATTAGAATGCTTGGACTGGTCCGTTCTGGTCCACTTTCTCTGCAAATTTCAGGCTGTAGCCGCTCTTTCCAGCAGGTTTAAAATTAAACATCTATTTCCACAGAATAAAGGTAAAATATTGACTTTATCACAGCTTGGATTATGACGCGATTATAGGAATTGAAATGATTTGTGATTGCAGTGGACGAGTCTCTTTCCCTCTCAGATAATTCCTCCAATGTTTCACTGCTTGAACCATACAATAAACCTCTCGTTTATACGTGCGGTAGTTGAGCACATCACTAGGAAAAAGATTCTGATTGATAATCTGTTGGCCTGCCCTGCTGCATCAATACTGCCCATGATGCATAAGCATAGGCACTACCATCAATTTTAAATATGGGTGTGTTGCAACACCAAATCAGACCAGTCCACCAAGCAGCAGGACTGGAGTAATCATCGGTTGTGCATATAGCGCTAGAATAGGCCAATAAGCCAGCATGCTGTAATAAATGAGTTGATAAGTCAAACACCGAGTTAAGATTCAATCAGGGCCATGCACACAAGAGTCAGATTCAGTTTGTCAAAATTAATTGAACTCAGTTTAAAGAATAAATGAACTATTAGAGGACAGTTACGGATTAGTTAGAGATGATTGAGGAGTTTGGGATAATGTCATATAGGTTCAATTCGGATTTCTAAGTTGTTTTCATTTTGTCTAAAACCTTTCTTTCAAAGTTGTAAAATAGGGTAGAACATTTTATGCCTCAAGAGTGCTTCTATCTTCTAATGTTATATTTTATTAAAAATTTCAATGTAGAAATTTGTGAAGTTTATACCTCAATATTCCTTATGAAAGTCTTTCTATTCTCCAACTACAACATCTTTACTCTAGCTGACAAATTCTATATCACATTTTGTAATTCAATAAGGACTTTCAAATTTCTTTGTAAACTTATCTATAACATATCAAGGTCCATGAACGCACCTCCAACTACAAGTCGAAGCTCTAAATATTCCTCACTTATAGCTCACCTATTTCCCATGCATTTATCTGGAAACCATGATCAACAATATACTTCATAAAAAGTAAGCATTCCTTGTGTCCCAAGGTCCTCCGATAACACCATTTGATACTTCCTTCCATTCAAAGCATTCAACCAAATGCCACCACAACCCTATAGTCACATTTTCATATCAAATAACATCTTACAAATTGAGCAATAGAAGAATAATCTTGCAAAGATAACTGGTCTGAAAATCGCTTAAGAACTTACCTGTTTTCTGAAAAACAAGTTCAGGGCATCCCATCTTGACATGGGAAGGCATCCATCCATGAATCAAAACATTACAGAGAAATTCTTGACAAAAGGATGGCAAGGTTGATTCAAGTATCCAACATTATGTCTTGTAATGTTCCACCCAATATTATTTTTAATGGATCAAAAGTCTGTATATTTACACACCAAAAAATAAATTAGCGAGGTATTATTATATTCTGTAACCTAAAGCCAATTCTCAGGAAGTGTCAAACAAGTAACCTATGCCTATCAAATAGATAGAAGCTATACTACCTTTTAGAAATAACTCCTACGATCATAAATACAAACAAAAACATGATACATAGCTAATCATTGTGGTCATCTAACCTATTCTTGAGAAATCAATTTCAATATCTCACTTTTAACACATATAAGGCTTTAAATGATTATAATCGAGTACAATGGTTAGTAGTAATGTTAAAATGCATAGTGAGAGAGGAGTGACTAAGACATACTTGTAAAACCATTTTTGAAGATGTTGACTGAACTCCGTGATGAATGGAGAATGATGATGACAACATATGAATAGGATCATCATCATCTTCAACAACTATAACATTTCTTAACCCAATGTTTTGCATGGTGGTCAATGCCCTTCCCTTGTCTGCTTCAGAGTGCCCTAGTCTTAATTCCAAATCCCGATTCCGTTTTTGACTTGACCTAACTCTGTTCATGATGTTCTATGAAGTGCAGACAACAAACAATTAATGAGAAACAACGCAATTGATCTCCTTTCTCCAATCAATTTCCTGATTGAAGTGAAGAATCAGTCGTTATTAAATAAAACATAAACCACTTGATACATTAATCTCTCCCACTGATTTACTACAGTAAAGGATTTTAAGTGATCCTCTAGAGAGCATGGTATTTTCCCTAACTACCAATGGTGTTTTATCAAGAAACTTGGTTAACCCAAACATACCAACCAAATAGGTCCAAGGATTACACACCAATGGTGGGGTACTTATAAGAGAGTGATCCGGAATCAAATACCCCTAGCTGCAAAAAGGATATCCATAAAATGGTGTATAAAAATAAGGGTGCAAATGTGAGAAGGCTAATGATTACATCAAATTAATGTGAGACAGGTTTAATCCTCCTCTCCTCGATAAGGCAACACATAAACCTAGAGGCAATCCATTGACGCAGGTATGCCAAGTTGTGGTTGCATCACTACGTAAATTGCAAAACAAAGTTCCTCAAGAAAGCTCACTCCTCTATGAGGTGAAAGACAAGCATTCCGCAATTCAAGGAAGTCAAAAGCTGGAGCATACAAATGAATTTCAGTATGTCTCTTGACCATGTTACCATATTTATTGTGTACCCTTCATATTTTGCAATGGAGTTGATTGGTATTTCTTTATCCTTTGTATTTTTGTCATTCAACACAACATCAAAAGGATTAAGCCAGAATTAATTCTTCAATTTTTCTTGATTCTTTGTATATGTCATTTATTGGTATCAACTTGTCAGTGTCTTTGTTAAAAATCATAGTCTCTCCTACATATAATATGGATTATGAGCTATCCTAGACAATTTGTTTCCTATATTTAGCATTGTTTAAATTTTTATGAGTATTATTATCTACTGTGTTTTGTGACACAAAGATTTATCCTACAACAAAGAGTTAACTGGCCAGATCCCAAACTCCATCGGTCAATTGCTTCACCTCGATACATTGTAAGCCTGTAAAATTTAATCTTTTTGCATGGGTTTAGCATCTCACTTCAAAACTGAGAAACACATCTGATCGACGCTCTGTTCAGGATCTTGATGGGATGTGCTTTTATGGGATCCATTCCCAGTGAGTTAAGCAATTTGTGAAATATAACTTTTCTATAAGATAGTTACTGCAGTTTGGGAAATCTATCCTTTCGTAAGATAATTATTGCAATTTCCTCCCCACATAATCTTTCTAAAGAATCTTCTTTGGCCAAAAAATACCTTATAATGTTGTATCTGTTTTGTCAGAGCATTGAACTCAAATAAATTGAGTGGGAAGATACCGACGTCAATCGGCAATCTTGAACAAGTTTACTAGTTGAACATCATAGATAACCAAATAGGGGGAAGGCTTCCGAATTTTAACCTTTCAGAATTTTGTTTTGGTTTGTAGAGTGATGGAAAATGTGAATTTGGAAGGACAAGTTCCCCCGATCTTTTAGCTTGCCACAACTTCAATTAGTGTAGGTATCAAGAATGATATAACTCCTGAGCTTTGTTTTCCATTAGTATAATTAATGTTTGTTTTGTCATTCTCAAATTTATCAAATGGATCGAGGTCATGTTGACATGAAAAAGCACAAATTTAGGTCCAGTATGGTTCCCCCCTTTGTGGCATGATCAAAACATGCCTTTATAACATTCACTTTACATCCAAACTTTCGCCCCAAGAAAAGAATATTCGAGGAATACTTTGTTTGTTACAGATGTGTTCAAAGAAAGTGACATCTAACAAATTTGTGCTCGAGAGCCGCCAGGTGTACAAATAATCATTCCTTTCAATCATATCCACTCGTTTTTTTGGCAGCATGCTTTTCATCATTACTCGTGTAACTTCTTCCTTATCAGAAGATCAAGAATGGCAGAAAAAGTGCATTATATCGCGTTGCCATTTGGATTTTTGGTTCGTGGAGGAGCGCTCATGGTGGAAAAACTAGATGCATTCACGTCAAGGCCGTTGCAACTGTTTTGTAACTTTGAATTTGAGCCACTCATCTTGCTTTTGCAAACTTTAAATATGAGCCATCCACGTGGAAGAGATTTAGCTAAAGGGGCTCGGGGAAAACTTTTATATTTTATGACCTTTTTGAGGAAAGGAATTTTGGAGCATTTTGGCCCGCCATTTCACTTTTGATATAGGCCTGACACGTGGCGTCATTTGAGTGGCGATGGAGTCGCGACTCATTTTTACAATTTTTAAATTTTAAGCAAAAAGCTCAAAAACACAAATTTCTCTGCCGACCCGCATCCGGTTTTGACTTTTCAAAGGCGGGCTCAAGACTCAATGGAACTATGGATCATTTTATAACTTTTACTTCATTTTTTGGAAATAAAACCAAATTTCCAAAAGTGCTCCGATGGCCCGCTTCCCCACTTCCCTGCTTTGACTCAATATGTGGCCTTAACATTTGACTTTTCAATGGTCATGAATGAGGCAGTGGGTGACTTTATAACTTTAAGCCTTTTTGGAAATGAATCCAAAATTCTTAAAGTGTTCCAATGACCCACCTCTCCATTTCTTTGACTTTTCAACGCAGGCATTGACACGTGGCATCACCCGGGCGCAAGCGGGGTTGCGCTTCATTTTTTACAACTTAACTTCTTTTCACCACAATGCCTCAAAACATGAAAAGGGGCCGGCCACCTCTCCGCCTCAAGCCAAATAACAATCAAGGACCTCCCAAAGTGGAGCCATGCGGGGTCAATACGCCACTTTTGCTGATTAAGAAAATAACCCACTATAAAAAAGATAAGTTCATAAAAGGACCGTGCCGCATTATTTCATATCTCGAGCTTATTCACCCATGGTGAACAATCTTAGGGATCCATCAGGGGCCAATGTAACACTTTTGCAAAAATAACAAAAATGATAAGTTCGCAAAAGAACCCATCCGCCTCAACCAATTACATATGTCCACGTACCTGTGGATTCTGGGGCTAAAATTTGATGGGGAGGATACGCCCGTCATCCACGACCGTGGAAAAATGCAGAGAAGAGGAAAACTCCACCATTTTACGCCCGATTTTCAAATTTCTTTCACGAACAAGAGAAGTTGTGAACAATACAAGGCATGACGATCCATGGCCAAAGAAAAGATTGGCAATTTCGTTCAAGTGAAGGCAACAATAAAATTTTCACAGACGGAAACGGAAAATTTATCAAATCACACAAATTGGAGAATTTTAACAACTTCAAAGAACAAATTCCTCCATCTTTTCAGACCTCTTACTTCGTTTAATCATTTCTCAAAGGCACAAACTCAAAATTTTCAATTTAGACTCGGAAAATGAGGGAAATTTTGAGGGCGACAACATACCTAATGATTGTTACTTGATGAACACTCACAGGATGCTCGTGTACGAGTTTGTTGACAATGGCAACTTAGAGCAGTGGCTTCATGGAGATGTGGGACCTTTCAGTCCTCTCACATGGGAGATCCGAATGAGAATTATTCTTGGAACAGCCAAAGGGTAATCCATCACAATAATAATATATAGGATTTGTATTTGTAGTACACATATCAACATAAGGCTTCACATTTGCAGCAATGTATGTTGTTGACAACAATGTGGGAAATCCATCTGATTTATGATCATGAATGTTGTTACAGGCTAGCATATCTACATTAGGGGTTAGAGCCCAAGGTGGTTCACAGAGAGATAAAATCAAGAAACATTCTTCTGGACAGACAATGAAATGCCAAAGTTTCTGATTTTGGGTTGGCCAAGCTTCTGGGAACCGAGAAGAGCTATGTTACAACTAGGGTAATGTGGAATTTTGGGTGAGTACTTATCCCAATCCTGATTTATGGCTAATTCTGTAATTCAAATCCCTCACCTTTGTAAATGTGCTAAATCATAAAACTAGTAGCATGGAAAATTTCTTTCCATGAGAAGAATTCCAACACATAAAATCAAGTGGCTCATTGGGCATCCCAACCTTATTATCAAACCATGGAAAAACTTTGATTGGAATGTTGGGATGGAAAATCACTTTCCATCAAAAGAATTTTAACACAAAAATTGAAGTGGCTTATTGGGCATCCCAACCTACCATCAGACCATGGAAAAAATTTGATTGGGATGTTGGGCATTTGGGATCTCTCTTGATGGAATTTTTTTTGGTGGTTGGTCTTTCCTATCCAGGTATGTGGCACATGAGTATGCCAACATAGGAATGTTGAATGAGAGAAGCGACGTGTACATTTTTGAGTACTTATAATGGAGATAATTTCAGGAAGAAACCATGTCGATTATGGGAGAACTGCTGGAGAGGTATTTAAATTCACAAATCCTTTCACTCCCATGTTTCTGATGTTTTTCATACCCTGAATTTACAATAGCAAATGACTTAAGTTAGATAAACAATTTTTGTATTAAATATATTATCATGTAGAAACCTAAACTGTTATTTTTGTAAAGTGTAATATTTATCTATTTTGTCACATTCTCCATGTTGGGGTGAGCCCTTTTTTCCCTTCTATTATTCTACTTTATTTTATGGTTCATTGAAAACTACCCTCTACTTTGATAGCACGTCCACCACTACTTTACTCAACACTTCTTGTATCCAAAGCGGAATTTCTGTTCAAGGGGTATAAAATGTACTCATGTTTAGTGAAAATAAAATTGGCCACAAAAGGCTACCATTCATGATATAAAATCTGCAAATGTACAAAGGTCTTCATGTATACATGTTTAGTTCAGATGTCATGATATAAGATTTGCAACTCTATATGTACAAATTTGTAACAAATTTAAATGTACACATAGAACAAATCAATGTAATGTTTAATCTATATTCTTACACTACCACTATCAATCACACCCCTTATCGACTATACAAAAAGGTTTTTTCAACAAACGACCAACCAAACAACCGATGCAACACTAACACAATTACCCGAAAATAATACAAACCACATCAACTACAAAAAGAAATTAACTATCCAAAACGGTATCAAATGTATCCATGTTTAGAGAGAAAAAAATTGGCCACAAACGACTACCACTCATGATATAAAATCTGCACATGCACGGAACTCTTCATGTATTCATGTTAAGCTCAAATAATATAGTCAGCAAAATGCTACCACTCATGATATGAGAATTGTAAATGTATATGTAGGAATTTGTAACAAGTCTGAAATGTAGAGAGAACCTTTAAATGAAGTGGTTCATCTATATTTCTACACTTACAAAATCAATCACACCACTTATCAACATCAACTACAAAAGTAATAACTATCCCTCTAAATCAAATAACATATACCAGAGCGAGTTTCGGTGAAAGTCTGTTTGAATTTGCGCGAGAAAAGTACGATCCAGGCGATGCAGCCAACTCCAAAATGCTAATGTCGGACTCTTCCCTTGTTATCGCTCACAGGCCACCTAGGTACGTACACACTTTACACACACTCCTTTAGAAGATTTTAGAAGTTTCAGATGTCCATGACTTTTCTTCCAGAAGATTCAGAGCTCCACGGGTTTTCTTCCAGAAGCTTCCTATCGTTTTGCCAAATGCATTTAAGAATTTAAATACTGTAAACCTTGTTTCTCTTAGGTTTTATTTTTACTTTGCGATGAAGTAAAACACTTTTGAGTTCAATTATGGTGCTCTCTTAGTTTGAATATGTTCTGAAATGCATGTGCATTTCATGCCCGCTTTGTATTTTCTGATCATGTCTCTTTTAAAGAGAGGCCTAGGTAACTTTCTAAATTGACTACGGGGTTTTCACATGGGCGAAAATAGGGTTCCAGGAAGAAATTTCCCCGCAACCGCCTCCTCCACAACCATTACATTATCAAACTGAAATTTCACTGGAGGCTTTATGAGAATACCAATTGCGTAGGGAAAACTCTCGTGCCAGATATCATTGTTTAGAGACTCGGAATTGCCAGGCATTTTTTAGATTCTGCTTTAAAAAGCTTGGCAATGAGTAGGCAAATTTCAGGGAGTATTTCAAATTTTAATTAATAATTCTGATCATTATGCATGTGAAAGCAAAATAAACGAAGTATTATTTAACATAAACTGAAACATGGTTATGAACTAACAATGATAGAAACTGCTATCATGTGCATCGGTACGGCTTGCTACTGTGTTACCTCCTTTGGCTCCATTATTATTTAGTGTAAAGAGTAACATTTTCCTCCCCAAAGAGCACACTGCCTATGCCTCTCAGTCTGATTGATCAATCCGATCCATAACCATTAAAGATTTAAAGGCTAGAGCTTCATTGCTTGCTGTTGAATGAAACTGTAATCACGCACAGCTTACAAAGACTGCCATTTAAAATTAATAATTTAATGACCTATTACTAATCTTAAAGCTATAAAAAATAATTTCAATGTAATAAGCTTTCCTTGTTGCAAATTAAAACTTTATTCACAATTGGTTTGAATCAGACAGTCTTCAAATTTTTCACTCCCCTACAAGCATATGTCATCTGAAGCTAGCTGTTTTCTTTAATATAATCAAAAGATACCTAAGCATATTAGGATTTTGTTAAAGCTTTCACACTTTACCTGTTTTTAATTTAATCTATGCCGTTATTCCTAAGTTACCGAAACGTTTTGGATACGGGAGCGGGAGCGGGGTATCCGATACTGTGAAAGCGGCAAATTTTTTTGACCCCGGATACGGCGTAGGATACGGCAGTACAAAAACTATATAAAAATTAAAAAATATATAAATTTCAGCCTTCTAAATAGGAATTTAATTATTAACCACATATTATGCATATGAAAGACAAGTTATAAGCTAAATAAGTGAATAACCACAACAAACAAGCTAGGATACCGATAAAACTTAGAAACTTAAAAGTTTAAAAGTTAAATTAAAATTTAAAATACTTAAATCAAACACAATGTGAATGTCATGAATCTCATGATATATTAAATTCAATCATAGATCAATATTCAAAGCTCAAACTATCTTTCATTGTCAATATTCATCATATTCCTCTTCATCAAGAGGATCAAAACCAGCTACATCATCATCATTATGTGGTTCATTAGAACCACATGGGCTCGAACCACTCGCACTAGGGCCACTGCCAGTTGCACCCCCTTGTGCATGTAGGTCTCGTGGTGCCACAGAACCCGTCTCATCATCATATGCTCCATGGTGGGAAATGGAAGCATCCAAGTCAACTATCTACGGATCAATGTCCGATGTTTTGTTGACCCTTCCTTGTACTACACATTGCTTGTGGGATAAAAGGCGCAAGTTGGAATGTATGTATACCAAATCTTGACCCTTTTAGCCCCCGATACTTTGCTTACGTGAGTGGATGAAATTATACGTACTCGGTTGCGCTCGAGAGGAAGATGAACTACTGACCTATTAAGGCAACCCAAACTTCAAAGTCAATGCAAAGTTCAACTTGATTTAAACACTCAAACTTAAATTTTAAAAAACTAAAAGAAAAGAGAATAAAAAAATTAAAAACTTACCGTGCAAGACCTTGATTGCGGAGGTTGCGAAGTAAGCCGATGAAGTACCATGGAGGTACCACCACATATGTGCATCCATCTTGTATTTGCTCAGAAGAGCGAGAAGGCTATGACCCGTTTCTGTATGAAATTGCCAAACTCTACCATAACTTTGGTCTTGGGCCTCGGGATCGGGAAGAGCCTAGCTAATGCCACCATATATCCCTCATCGACTTCCGCATCCTGTATGGTGCTACCCTCCTGTGAGGAAAGGATCTCTGTCTTTATAAAATCTAGGAGTCAATGCAAAAGCTAGTAGATGTAATGGGGTGGTCATTTTGTTCCACCGCTCAATGAGGATTGACTTCACTTGTTTGAAAAATATTTCCTCGGGATCTTGTTCTTTTGCATTTATGACGGCTTTTATCTTCTCGATCATTGAGTCGATGCCGTCATATATCTCTCTCTAGACATGGTTGATCCGTGTCGAGAAACCGGATCATGCTCATAATGGGCTCAAGTAAATCTCAACAGATAACCCACTCTATCCCACCAAGAGTCCTCTAAGATCAAGTTCTTCACTTTTTGAGCCCCTTCGGTGTTTGATTGCCTCCATCTGGACCAAAGATTGGATGTTACCATCCTCATGAGTGCCTCTCGCACCTTCACTAGTCGTCTCAAGACGATTGTGTGTGATGCAAACCGAGTCTCAGCAACCTAATAAGAACGAGGAACAAAAATTAAAAATAAAATTTAAATTATGAAATTGAAAGCTAAAAGAATATTAAAAAACTTATATTAAATATTAAATTAAAAAGAAAGAAAGAAATAAAGCTTGTCCTTACCTTCGGTAGCTCCAACTGCGAGAATGATCTAAAAATGCCCTGTGACATGTGGTGGTTGGTGACAAACATTTGGATTTCTTCAGCTTCCGCATACACTTGCCGGATCCACTCTATTTTGTTTGCCATTTTCTTTAGCATTAAATTCAATGAATGCACAGCACAAGGTGTCCAAAAAATATGCCCATACCGTGCCTCAACTAACATCCCCTGACTTTGCGATTTTTGGCATTGTCCGTTATCACTTGGACAACATTTTCGAGCCCCACTTGCCTCAATGGACTCAAAGAGAATGTTGGTATGAATTGGGCATCCTTCACTTTGCCCCTCACAATCAACCGCTTTAAAAACATTGCCCCCTTAGGGCATACTGCAATCACATTGATTAAAGGGCGGTTTCTTGCATCTTTCCATCCATCAGAAACAATGGACACACCAGTTTTGGTCCATGAGTCCCTAATTGGTTGCAAGGAGGTTTCCACATATTTTTTGTCTATCCAAAAGGGTGGTGCGGATCTTCTCAAATCCTGGTGGTTTATACCCTTTTGGTGCCTCATTGATGGCTTTCACCATCTCATGCCAATAAGGTGATCTCACAACATTAAAAGAAAGACCATTAGCATATACACACCTTTGATGCATTCATCTGCAATCTCCTGTACTCATTACAGAAGGCCTTTTCCAATGGCCCTTTTGTCTTACTTTTCTTTCGTGCGAGGAAACATCCTCATTTGTGGAGATAGGAGCCCTGAATGGATGTGGCATGGCCACGATTGGGGATCCACTAGGTGATGGAGCAAGCTGGAGGCCTTCTTTGAGCGAGATGAACCTCCTCTTTTGGCCAATGGATGACCCGCTCTCAGAGCCACTCTAGCCTCTGCATCCTCCTGCTCTTTGATAAATGCCAAAACATTTTCTCTTGGCTTTTGACATTATTCCTCCCCCTACATACTCTTATACCATTACCCGTTATGGCACACAAATGGCTTTTCACCCTACTGTAAGAGCCTTTGAATATTCCATCACACTCATTGCATTTCCATTCAAAACAACCACCACCTACAAGTTGTTGAACTATTGTTACGTGCCTCCATAACGGTGAATTTGGGTCAAAGTCTTTGGCCAAAGATTGCCCAGAAGAAGCAGAACTTGTTGCCATTGTAGAAATACCTACAAGGTTTAAAAAACAAATTAAGCAAAGAAAACAATGGCATGCAATTGCATTGTGATTGAACAATGAAAATTAAAAAAATTAAATGGAAAGAGCAAAATAAAAATGAACAAAAAATGTAATGTGTGAAAGATTAAAAAAAAAAAAAAATAGAGGAACAAGGCTAGAAATTAAAAAAAACTTACCTTCACTTAGTAAACCACAAATCAAATCCTTCACAAATCCTCCTTTGCAGCTCCTCACACTCCTCCAAGCTTAGCAATAGCTCCTCACACTCCTCAAAACCCTAGACAAGCACAATGCAATTTTGGAGAGCCACAATGTGAGTTTGTTTGCTTTATGTTATGTTTGTGTGTTGTTCTTTTGTTTTATTGTTTAGATGTAGCTTTTAGGTTTTAGATTAGAAGAATTTATTATTTTTTATTGATTTGCGAGTTTAAAAAAGTGGAAAAAATTAAAAAAAAAATTAAAAACGCGTGTTTTTGCACGCGGGAGCGGCCAGGGAGCGGCCCGGCACTGTGGAAACGGCCGGGTACGGCGCAGGCCGTACCCGGCCGTTTCCACAGTGCCAGGCCGCTCCCTGGCCGCTCCCGCGCGCTCCCGCTCCCGCTCCCGAACGCTCCCGCTCCCGCTCCAGGCCCCAAAACCGGCGTATCCGGTAACATAGCGTTATTCTTTTTGTCATGTTAATTAAATCAGAAAGCCCTGAATATTCTTTTAATCTATGCCCTTACTTTTTTTCCATCTTACCATCTACTCCAATCAACTTATATCCAACCAAACCAGGCTAGTTGAGGCGGTGAAACTCGCCACTCATGGTTTGGCTTGTGACTCTGCGAGTCTGCTGTATTGGTCTCACATACAAGATGATCTTATGGTTTATGGACACGGTCAATGGATTGGTTATCACTCCAGCTACTTTTCTGAAATGTTAGCTCTTCAGGTAGGATTCCATATAGCTACACAAAGATCAATAAGCAAACTGCGTGTTCAAGTTGACTACCATATTGTGATCGAAATTCTTCCAAGGAAAATAGCAATCCCATCTTTTGGCAACAATTGGAAATTGAATGCTATAATAGACCAGATCAGTTAAGATTTCAATAAAAGGATGACATTCAGGTCCAAACTTGTTTGAAGATACTTCAACAAAGTTGCTGAACTTTTTGCAAATGAAGCCATCAATAACAGACAACAGGGCCAGTTACAAATATATACCTACAGCACACAAATTCCAACAGAGATTATCAGGGCTATAACAGGGGAATAATCTAAATTTATCATCACAATGATCTATAAACTGAAGGGCAGTCTGTTACTCATGTTTTTGATTGCTTACATGGCAGGTGTAACAATCACCAATTAGTACATTGGAAAAAAACCAGAGGAAAGTTTTTGACAGTAATAGCGAATTCTAGTTTCCCCATATTCCCAATCCGTACATTAAGAAGAAACCCATAGAAATTTTGCGTTTAATCCCTTTTCTCAAGCAACACAACTAAGATTCCCAGATCTACGTTTAAGAGTTAGCTCATGGCTGCCTGCCATGGCCCTTGCCAATAATCCCCAAAAATGGGGTTCGGGTCTCAAATCATTGTCACGCCTGTATTACTATTCAGGATTTAAAATAAATCTTTTGATTTCTAAGAAAATAGCAGTCAAGGTTCTGAATAATACACCCTGCAGATTTCCCATTCTTGCAGCAAGATACACAACAAGCGAATCTTCAGGCTTACACACGTTATCAGCCAGATTAAAATAAACTAAAAGCATGACATGCCCGTATTAAGCAGCATTCCCGTAAGAAGTTCCTTTTAACCCAAGAAGCTCAGGGAATCAAACTCCACATTTCAGATTTAACTTCAGTATTATGCACAGACACCAAAAAGGGAAGACAATGCAAGAAGAAAGTAATTACATGCCTGCACAGCGGTGCTATCTTCCCAAGTTCTTTTATCCTGTTGCTTGTACTCAATTTCCAGTATCTCTTCAAGCTCATGGTCTGCCCCCTTAAAACTTTGCAGCCACCTATATAAAAAAACCAGTCTCTAAGAATGGCTTCCCATTCTGTAAACCACTGTTTCTCCTACCAAATCAAGAGCCTTTCAGCTCAATTTTCAATTTCATTTTCTAATTCCCAAAACAAGTGCACAGACATCATTATATCCACATTCACTATCACACAGTCGTGTAGTCGTCTGCCACTTGATGGCTTCCAAAATGGTCAAAACATAAATGCAAAAACCTTGGAAAACGACATGATACCGAGACAAAACCAAACAACTGAAACTCCTATATTCTCTCATGGCAGCTGACTAATTCATGCTCACTCTCAGTAGACACAACGAACTGAAACCCTAATGCCATGAGCCCAAGTCAACAACAATAGATTTCAAAACAGTGATATTAATGATTATCAAATCCCCTATAAGGTATAATACTTTTTTGAAAAATCATTTCCATGATTAGGTCAAGAACCCATTCTATATTATTTATAAATTTTATATCAATCATAAGTATGGCTTGAGTTTATTGCCATGCCTGATCCTTATGTGGTCCATATCATATAGAAACCAAGATTATAACATAGATATGATATCTATATAACATAAGTTTCAATATTATTTCAAAATGTCAAGAGTTACAAAAATCCCAGTAATAGCACTAGTAATCCGACACTTAACTGCCCGTGCACTAAGTGCTTGCAAATCATAAGATGTAAGCAATGGTATCAAAGGCCAACAATAATAACTCACATAAAACAATATAGCCAAGGAAATTGACTAAAAGACAAATAGCCCAGTTGAATGTTTAAATGTCATGTCAAAATCAGATTATGTGCACTCGCAAAGTCGAGTGTTGCTGATGTTGCCCTTTCACCGTCAAGATTCAACCGATGGAAAGGAGTCTACAATGGTGGCAAAAGATCATAATAAAAAAATGTTAACAACCAAAGTTTGTGTTGTCGTATGCGCCACAAACGGTGACACTTACTGCTGGGAATATTTTGGCTGGCTTGCACCACTACAAATAGTCCTAGTAGCGTGTGTTATGACTCGCTTGGACAAGTTGGTCCAAGGCAAGAAGTTAAACACACCGACAAGTGACAACAACACATACACAAAAAGTATAACATTGAAAACATGTGAAGTAAATCAATCAACGACACAACTATGTACATACAACTACTGGCTCAGCAAGTACACAAGTCGAAGGCTAACTAAGTGTATGTGTGAGGTTCCCTTTACTTCCTTGTTTAGGTTTGTCCGCCTTGATCTGCAACCTTCTCCCTGATGATACCCCTCCTCCAGGTGTCTTTGTTTCAGTGAGGGGAACCCTGTTCCTGCATCCATCTCATGCCACCAACAGGTGGTTAGTTCGACAATAGTGATATCAATAACTGAAGCAATTAAATGTGTATAATCAAGACATCTATGCTACTGCATTGTCATCCATAATCACAAAATTATACTTAAATTAACAAAATGAAATAACAATAATTCATTTGCACCTATTTCACAAGCCATTTATTACAAAATTAAATTATTTGTCACTAAGGTAAAAGTGGGATGTGACAGCAGGTTCATATTGTATCAAGATAAATATGGAATGACCATGGCTTTTCCAACACATGGTAAATTGGATTCTTCAAAATATCAATGACCTCCAATATCACAAATCACACATGAAACGATAGCACATTCACTTGAATAACATGGTGGATATAGCAAGGCTGAAACTAGGAATGACTAAGGCGGATGCCCAATACCTTGTCATCAAATGCAGCTGGACGTCTTTTCCGAGTCACCAAGTTGATGGGGCTATGTTTGGTCAACAAGTCGATGGTCATTTGACGTGTTTGACTGATTACAAATTATTCACAAGCTCTTTGAAGTTTTAAAATCTATTTGTTATGTCTTCCTATTAGCACTTTGCCTAAACTCACTCTTCTTTATTTTGCTTTCATTATCTATATATATTGCCCCTCTGAGACAGATTCACCTTTTTAATGTTTTTCCAATATTCCACTAAGTCCTCTTTGTTAACTTCCAAACCTAATCCCAACACCTATGTTTTTGCATCAATTTATAAAACCTAGACCTACTTTCTTTATCTTTAATCGACTTAGAGGAGTTGGGCAGAACAACACTTGTTTTTGTGTACATGACTGTTCTCCCTTGATTTGACTTTATTTTCCCATCTAGAAACCCTCTGTCATTATTACCGTTTTAACACCCACACATCCATTACAAATCACATGCCTTTTATGAGAGAGAAAAAAGAGATGAGAAAAATTAGAAATGAAGAGTGAAAGTTTTGCTGTGCTGTTCTTCATTCAAATCAAAAATGGAATGGGTGAATACATAAAGTGAGAGAGGTGACCAACCAAATGCCAACTACCCTTTAGTTACAAAGTTAACTAATGCACCCTCCCTTATTACTAACTTTTATAAAGCACAATGTTATATTTTCTTATTGTGCATTTATTTCTCATGTCAATGTACTTTTCTAATGATAAATACTTGACTTACATTTATGACCATTATATTAAATAATCTACTATTTCAAATGTTCTTTTCGGTGAGCAGCAAGGAGAATAAAGTGTAGTGAGCTACCTAGTTTGCAAGCATAATACAGTATTCAAGCCATCATGGATATGACTGCTTTAAAGTACAGAATGAGATCTCACCCCCTCAAGGCAAGTGACCATTCCTCTGTCAGGAGTATATCTGGGCACTCAATCAACTCACAGAAATTGAAATCACTCTTAACTACCATAAGGCAGCAATGATGAGAGTAGTTTGGAAAGTTTTGGCTGACTGGATTCCAATTTCCTCTTTTGGAGATATGTATATATTTTATCCATCAGGAAATACACATGCCAAACCCCAACTTCTCCACCTAGAGTGAATACGACTACAGTCAACACATCTGCATACAGGAGTGAGCACACATTCCATCTGGTACAAGCTAAAGATCATCTCAGTTACGTAGTCTTCGATGTGATATCCTCGAGGTATAAATTTATATGCAATGTTTGCAGATTGCTTATTAGCTCAGCTTACCTCAAGATTGCTAAAAAGGCTTTGGATCATAACTTAGATGGGAAGCTGAGTATTGAACTATTGGAGAAATCTATAAATAGAAATAGTGTGATCTGAAAATGTAGGTGCTTATATTAAGAGATCAAACCTTCAAGACTTTATAAGAGAAAAAAGCCGAGCTAGAAATGGTGCCTTACAATGTACAGTTGAGAATGGTCTCAAAGTAGATATTCGAATTAGAATGCCAGGAAATTGATTCAACTTGGCAAAGATGATCAGGACCCAGATCTTGTTTTCTACTCACATAGAGCCTCGGGGATCTCTTATTTTACTTCTCAAGATCCTCACGAGGTAAGAAATACCCTTCGCATTCTACAAAATATTGGGACTCGTGTTCTTCTTACCGGTACTGCTAATCTACCTCCATTTTATCAATGGAGGATGTCTTGACTGGTTCCAACCCGACCTCTTCTTTTGTGGCCTTTGATCAGAGTTTCTGACTTTAGAAGGATGTTCCTGAAACATACTGGTCTCTGCAATATATGCTCATTCACCTTATTACTTTTCATCTTCCTGGCCTTCGTTTTCTTGCTCTAGGTGACATCATCTTCCACATCCTTATCTTCTTCATCTGTCCAAACATTCGAGTTTCCTGAGGAACATCTAGGACACAATCAAGGATTCTAGAGGAGCTGCCGATGCTTTTTCGTAGCTTGGGATCCCACTTTATTTTCTTCACCCCATCATAGTATCTTCACCGCCAGACAAGATATATGCTATAGTATCTGTTCATACAAGTGATTTGCTGCAGGTACAAATTGCTGCTCTGTGGGCCAACATAGTTTTAGTTCAAGTTTGAATTCTAAAAATGTGAAGAATGTTTTTCCTTTATACAGGCCAGTGACAAGTCCTGAAGTCAATTGCACCAAATTTGGGCATACTTGTTAGACAATGGACAAGTTTTCACAAAAGTAGTCAGTTGTAACAGGTCAGCCTGGATGAGTTGACCTGACTCATGTCAAGATTTGGCGATTACAACTTGTAACTACTCTCGGTCTTAAGGCAGGTCTCATAACTATGGGTTTTTGATAACTGGAGCTTCATTCGGCAGACTATTAGATGGCCCCCTTCTTCATCAAGTACATGTAGCATAACACTAATTCCGTCAAACATATCTACCCAAGTGTCCTTCCTTGACTGCTTCGTCCTTCTTGCCCCCCTCCAAATGCTTTTTCATCGCCTGTGGATTATTGGATTCTTGGACGTAATCCAACCACATCATCTCATAGACTTTTGGAGATCTCTTCAAGCACGCTAGAAGTCCCAAGGTAAGCACCTCCTATATTGTCCTTAATAGTAACAACATTTATATTCTAGCCAAAATTGCCAATATAACAATACTCTCTCTAATTTAGGCTATAAATAGAAGACAATACTAGAGCCAACACACAAGATATAGCCAAAGGGGTGTGAGTCGTGGTTGTATGTCTAGGCCTAAGGAAGAGCCAATGGTAGTAAGCAAGAGCAATCCTAATCTAATAGTTGTAATGCCATTTGGTGGTAAGCAAGAGCTATAAAGAAACTATAATGTAAGAGATAAGGATATGCTACACTATTCTATCTAATACATGATACATCAAAATAATCAATCAAACCAAATAAACAAAAGAATATAAGGTTAGAGATACTTATTTTGGGAAATTCGTCGGCGCATTAATTCCCTATTTGGCTTGTAGGAGATTGTTGTGGATGGAAATCAAGAAGGGTAGGAAGAAGATTTAAGTATACCAAAGTTGGGGACTCCAAAGTCTAATGTAGACCTTGCTGGTTCAACACTTGTTCTTGATGCTCTTAGTAACCCAATACTCTAGTGATGATCTAAGTGTAAGCTCCACTAAATCATAAAACCTCTTAAACCTTTAAGGGCAGATCAATGAGGGAAGGTAGAGCGTACTATTTGTTAATGATATTGAGAAATGACAATAGCGATGCCTATAAATAGGGAAACATAACCTAATGTCGGGGTTCTCACTTAGCGGATGACTTTGGTTGGGTCAAGGTAGCTGACTAGACAGTTTTCTACAAGACATTCTTGGTCGGGTTGAGGAAGGCGGCTGCAAACAGTCGAACAAAAGGTGAAGGGAAGAGAAAGGAAGGGTGATGGATGACACTTGGAGTATATCGAAAGGTGATATAAAGAGATAGTACATAGCTATAGAGTGGTGGTACAGTGGTAGTAGGAAAGGTAAGTGCCACAACAATCTTGCATGATATGCTACAGGCCAAACCACCCCAATCCTGGTGCATCCCTTAAGGCATGTACTCAAGGAGGATTATTGCACTGACAACCTGCAAAGAGACATTGTTAGTAAGTGAAAAATAAGGTGTATGAAATGTTTGTCTATAGTAATTTCCCTCTAGTTTGTATTTATCATGTTTGCCCTTCTTTTTATCAGGCCCTTCTGTGGCTGTTTCTTAAGATAATGCAGATTCTCTCCTAAGTTTGATTAATGAGCTCAAATATCAAGCACATTAAATGAGAGTCCTAGGGGTACTTCTTTCTAATGTTTGGGATTTTAACATTTCTCCCCCTCTAGAAAAGTTCATTTCCATCAATGAGGCAACTTCTCTCGCAATTGATTTAGACTCTTAGGAAACTCGTGTTCAAACATTAATTAAATTTCTTAATGAGATCTATAATCTCTCTATTTGGAAGGTTCCCGACGCTCTCATCCATCTTGATTGGATCACGTGCTTTTGGTTCATCTTCCTCGGGATATGGTATGTAGGTAGAATATTATTAAAACTAATGAGAGGCTTCGTGAGGAATCCTACATGAAATATTGGGTGCATCTTAACATGGAGCGGAAGCTGCATTCTATAAGTTATTCTAATTATCTTTTCTACCACAGATAGTGGTTCATAACACGTGGTGAATGACTCAACACATTCGTATATGAGAGGGAGCTATTTGGCTTAATCGGTATATGGACCTTATCTCGAATTCTCAATGGTCGTATGATTCAATGTAAATCTTGGTAGAAAATATAGATATGGATTGAACATACTTCATATTTTTGTTTCATTTGTTAATGCCTTCTACATATGTTGGAGGGGGTGAAACCCTTTATTTTTGGCCTTCAATTTTTTTCAAATTCAATAAGAGAATCATAGTTATACATAAATTTGGAGTTAGGACTTGTTATAGAGTGCTTGTTTTTATCGTACACAAATTCAAGGAAATGGAATTTTCCTCCTAAAGTTTTGTCCAATGGAGACATGTGTTGGAAGCATATCCCTTATAATTTACTTCATCTTTCTTGGATCATTTTTATGCACAGATTCACCATTGCTAAAAATCGATTGTGTCATTAAGGGTTTGAGAATGGTATTTCTAGAAAATTCTTGTAAATTTGGTATTCTTGTCACCCATTGTTTACTTAGGAAGGCCATACTTAGAAAATTCTAGTGTTGCACAAAACTTGTCTCTTACCACTATAGTTGCATCTTGGTGACTTGTACTCATCTCCGAGACCTATACTCGTTGGTACTCATTTAGAACATGACATTTCAATGCTTTTTTAAAAATGTATTTGATTACACCCTAAATAAATAAGTGTTTAGTGTTATGATGAGGTTCTTATTTATTTACGGGTGTACGGGTAGAACAAGTTGTATATTCCAATAAATTAAAAACATTAATGGATAAATCGAATATAGTTCCAAAGCAATTTGCAAGATATAATGATGGATACGATTGCTTAAAACATAAGTAATCTGGAATGTAGAGTGACTGTGCAGATCGGAAATGACCTAGAGGTGCTTCGTTTCTAGAACTATGGTCGCAAACCGAGTCGCACGGAATCATATGACCTGTCTCAAGTGTGGTACGGTTTGGTCTTGAGTTGTATGGTTTCGAAAATAGATATGTTGGCAAAGTGTGTAACTTTTTGTGCATTTGCAACACTCGTGTTGACCTTCACACTGAATCCTAGGTGTCACACATTTGCTAAACTCGTGTGTGTTGTGAAACACCCTTAAACCCTAGTCATGAGTAGGAGACCTTACTAAAAGGTTAGTGTTCGGGTTGAAGCACCGTTGTGCCGCCAATGTTGGCACTTACTCGAAGAGGCCGCAAACCACATGTAGTTCTCCTTTGATCCTTCGATGGTGAGAAACCATGGCTCGACGCACTTAAGCTTGACTTGGCTTGTCTTGGAAAGTCTATAGAATAAGAAGTATGGCTCTTGAACCCGGCTTGGATGACTTCAAACTTGTGTATAGGCTACTTTTGGGTTGTGTTCTTTGCTTGAAGGAGTTTAAGAGAGCTTGGAATGCTTTAGGAATGTATTTTACAAAGTGAGTGCTCTTGAGAGTGTTAGATGAGTGTGAAGTGAGGTAAATAGATGAGCTAGACTTGCTTTTATAGATATTTGTAGGTTTAATTTCGGATTAGGCCCAACCTATGGGATATGAAATGACCCATGAAAAGATATCAAATTGGAAAACGATTGTTGGGTGGTGGGAGATAAGATTGTTTGGCCTGGGACCAAAAAATGGGATGGTTTGGTCCCATCCAAATGGTCCCTTACAAACAACTTGTGGGACTTTGCAACTTTTTGGGATTGGTGCTTGTGGAGATTATATTGCTATGGATTGATGTGATTATTTGAGCGGATCGAGCGGTGTAAATAAAGAAGCAAATCATTCAAAGGAGGTAGGAATAAGTCACCTAGGCCTGGAATATGCATGCAAGTCATGCTTTAGGTGCAAAGCCAAAGTTGTCATTACCAAATGATAAATTGCCAAATTTAGGTGTCTACATTTGCCCCTCCTTTAAGTATGATCATCATATAAATAACAAAACTTTAATTGTATGCACAAAGTAATCGTTTCTATGACTCAAAGTTTGTGCGACACCTAAGATAATTGAAGAGACACCTTTGGTTGGGTCTATGCATAATGCGTGCGCGCAGCAGAGGACTTGCTTGATGAGAAGGCGGTGGATGAGCGCATTGACAAATTAATGCGGTTGGATGAGCGACACACAATTATGCGATGGAGTCGGAAGATAGAAAAGAAAAGCCGAGAAGGCGACATGATAGACATATTAGAAACACGTCTTTTCTTTTGTTGGTGGGATGGTGCTCCTCTATGATTCTAAGTTTGCGCGACACCCCGGGAAGCTCAAGGTTCATTAGTTGGGACCATTTATAGTAACCAAGATATTAAAATCAGGTGCATGTCAGTTATAGGCGTTGAATGGTACAATGTTTCCCGATTACTTTAATGGGAGTACGTTGAATCCCTATTATAAACCAAGATTGCCATTTAGATTAGGTTCCCTTTCAAATTTTGCTTTTGTTTTATTGTAATAAATGCGTCCGCGCGCAAGAGTGATGAATATGTTTTAAGATTGATGCGGAGAGGACTGCACATTTTTTTAGTGTGGGGTAGGCAGACAAAGGTGTGTGTTGGAAGCGAGGTAAAAAGCGCGTTACTGGGGAAGTATTCTTGTGATTGGCTTGATAAGGCGTGAGTGTGTGGGGATTGGTGGAATTGCTCATATATGCTTGACTTGGTGGAATTGCTCACATGAAACCGTGATGAATGGAGCAGCACACAATATAGCGCGTGGGAGGCGGTGCGGGTGCTTATAGGAAAAGATAACTTGAGTGTGTACACACACTTTGTCTTTATTTGGAGGTGACGATCCGCATGAGTGTTGGCATGCTCAATGATGAAATATGCAATACAAAGTGTAGTCAATGTCCATAAAAGAAATTAAACAATAACTCAACTTTAAAATATCTTTATAACTTTGAAAATTGCATTTGTAAGTAGTAAAGGGACAAAAACATGGAAGGAATACACTTGTTTGCTTTGCTGAAGGAGAAGCTCCCAATTTGTCATACTTGTAGATTTGAATTTGTCATACTTCAAATAATAGATTCTTTTCCTAAATTTGTGGAACAACTTCTTAGGAAGAGTAGTACCAATCCCAATTAGTTATGGGGGCTAAGAATTAGTAGAAACTGAAAAAGATTGTATGATTTTTTTGCCAAATATTAACTACACATTAGTCAAGTTAGTTTTTATTCTATTTTTAAAAATATATAAATAACTTTATTACAATCACTTAAATTTAGAAATGCTCCAATTTTTTTATATAAATTATCAAACCAAATTAAATTTTTTTGATGATAACAAAAGCGATAATAACTAAAAGAACACGAAGATTGGTCGTGAATCCTAGCTACAGAAACCCTAGCTACGTTGTTCGGCTCTGCATGTGTGAGTTTGGATTGTGTGATTTTTTTGTGGTTGAGTATGGTAAGCGCCTAAGGATCACATACTTCAAATCTTCCTTTTCCAATACCCATAATTTCAGAGATATAGACATGGAAGGGTTTTAAACTCTGCTTCCCATTATGCGAATAAAGATAATGATGTCAGGACAGGAGCTCAGCCGGGTCATACTAAAGGCAACCAACAAAGAAGTATTTCCTTCACTTTGCCAAATGACAGTTTTAGTGAGACTGTGACATCCTTGCAATCTTGTTCAGTTATTGGATTTTTGTTTGTCAGATTCTGCCTATTTCTACCTTTTTTGGGTGGATGAAAAATGTTTGGGGACCCAAAGGCATTTTTAACAATCTGGTTATGAACTTGACAGAAGGATTTTTTCTGTTGCAATTTGACTCCAAAGATCAGGCTCAACATGCTTTGGCAAGGAAAATTTGGGATGTACAAGGTACTTATTTGGTTGTCCGAACCTGGACTCCAGACCTTAATCCAGATAAGGCTTCGAATAGTACCTTACCCATTTGGATTGAATTTCCATCTCTGTCAATTTATTTTCAATTTCATGTAGATAAAATTGTTGCACAACTTGGTGAAGTCCTCTCAGTAGATCCCTTGAAAGGTTTTGTCGTGCGTCCCTCTTGCCGTGTTTATGTTGAGATTGACCTGTCAAAGGAACTTTCGGAATTCATAACTCTTATAGCAGGAGGTAAGTCCTTTCAACAAAAAGTCACTTTCCTGTCTTTACCAAATAGTTGTTATTACTGCTATGAGATTGACCTGTCAAAGGAGCTTTGAATTCATAACTCTTATAGCAGGATGTAAGTCCTTTCAATAAAAATCACTTTCCTATCTTTACCAAATACTTGTTATTACTGCTATGAGAAGGGCCACAAAACAACTGCTTGTCCTAAGCTTCTTGCTTGTAAGGATGTGGTAAAAATAGTGGAGACAAATGTGGTTTCTAAACCATCTGTGGAGGCTCCTCTTCAGAAACACCTTCTACTGCTGTTAATCAAACTTCATCAATGCAAATGAAGGACAAACATCTAGATGCTGATCAAAATGAAGGCTGGACGCATGTTTCAAACAAGAAGAAATCTTTCTCAAATGTGGTCAAATTTGGGCCTCAAAGCCCTCGGGTAAGCAACATACTAGCAGTTGTTTCCCAGGCTCAACAGTCGTCTGTTTCACTTGCTGGGTCTAAACAAAGCAGTCCAGAGTCTCCCCTGTTAAAATTTGGTGTGGAAAATGGAGCTTCTTTGGAAACATTGAATGGTTTCAGTTCTTTAGGGGATTTGAATGTGGAGGCCTCTCTTGATGTTATTACTTCATCATGAATGGAATGACTTGGAATGTGAGGGGCCTCTCGGACACCCTTAGGAGCCTCTCGGACACCCTTAGGAGCCAGATTGTCTGAGAATTTGTTATAAGTAGATGAGTTGTCGATTTCATTTGTTTACAGGAAGTTAAGATCATTTATTCCCAATTATGGTATGCATGTAAAAAAATTATTCATGATTGTTTTTTGTTGTATACTCATCATGAAAAAGGAAGGGGTGGTGTGGCTATTTGCTTGCATCACAAGTGGGTTTCAAAGTTGTTAGATAGTGGTATTGATGAGCATGCCTGTTATGCTTGGTTAAGGATTAAATTTCATGATTTCATTCTTGGTTTGTGCTTTGTTTATGCCCCATATGATGCCTCTGGGAGGACTAAGCTTTGGTGGTCTCTCTCCTCTATTCTGCCTCCGGCCACTTGGGTGGTTTGTGCAGACTTTAATGTCATGCTCAACGATTTTGACAAAGTGGGAAGAACTCAACCTCAGTTGGCTGAAGGAGGAAAGCTTATGTGGAAGCACATGGTTCAAATGCTACATCTTCTTGATCCTAATATACCTTATGTTGGAAAAAAGCTAAAGCTTGGTACACGTGGTCTAATCTCCGATAAGGTGACCAAAGGATTCTTAGCCGATTAGATCATGTTTTAATTTCTGAAAATCAATGGTTTTATATTCCTCCTATTGCCGGAATCCTAGTCTCATCTCATCCGGAGATTTCCTTGTTAGATCATTATCTTGTCACATGGCATATAAGATTTAGAAACGAGTCCAAAAGGAAAAAAGAGACTTATAATCTTAACACCGCTCTGATTAAGAATAAAAAAGTGGTCGAGGTTGTTTCCCAAGTGTGGAATTTAGTTCCTCGACCTCATGATTTGTTCGGTTGCACTACTTGGTGGGATAATGCGGTTCTTCATGTCACTCACTTTCTCCGTCATTTGGGAAAGAAGGCTACCGAAAATATGCGTAGACATCTTCAACACTTGGAGATTCACATTTTACAATGCCATTGAATTTTGATTGATAATCCTTCATCTGAAGAGACCCAGAGTGAGCTTGGCTTGTTTGAGGGAACAACAACGAATTCTAAATTTTCATAAAGTGCAAGGTGATTTGGAAAAGGCTCGGCTTGCTTGGCTGCATAAGGGGGATTATTGCACTGCTGAGTTTTTTAAGTTTCTAAAAGGTAGACCTCCTTTAAATCAGATTGATGCTATCCACGATCAAGGAAAAATTCTCATCGATCAGGATGATATTCTTCATTCTTTTTATCAGCATTACTCTCTAATCTTCAAATCTGAAAGTATAGATGAAGATGCTTTGAGATATTGTCTTGATGTTACGCCTCAACATCATTTGTCTATTTTGGATGGAGATGAAACCCTCTCTATTGATGATTTATTCTCTGCTGTTAATGTCATGCCTAATCATATAGTGCCTAGGACGGATGGTCTTCCTGTTGAATTTTATAAAACATTTTGGCCTTTGATTGGTTCAGATCTTCATCGTATGTACATGGAAGCTTTGCATACTGGTTCTATGGGAAAGAATATTAACCAAGGGTACATTAAGTTACTCCTAAGTCTGGTGACTCTTCCTCTATCATTAATTGGAGGCCTATTTCGTTGCTGAATTTATCTTATAAAATTATTGCTAAGGCTATTGGCACTATCTACTATTATTTCCCAGGAGCAAATTGGTTTCGTCCCTGGGCGTTTTATTTTGGACAATGTTATGACTGCTGCAGAAGCACTTGCCTAGGCAGAGGAATCCAATCAGAAAGCAGTTTTGTTGAAGCTTGATTTCGCCAAGGCCTACGATCGTGTGGAGTGGAGTTTCCTTTTAAAGATTATTGACAAAATGGGGTTTGGGGTTAATTTCAAGTGCCATATTTCTCTTCTTTTTGCAGAGGCCAATGTGAGAGTTTGTATTGTTGGTAGACTCTCTCCTATTATTCACTTGGAACGTTCTGTTAGACAAGGATGTCCTTTGGCTCCTTACCTATTTATTATGGCCGTTGAAGCTTTGGGCAATTTGTTTAGAAGGAAGTTGCAAGATGGTTTGCTTAAAGGAATTTCTCTTCCTTGTACTTCCAGCCAAGTTGCTTGGAGCCAATTTGCTGATGATACTTTCCTATTGCTTCAAGAATTTGAACAAAATTTTGAAGTGGCTCTAGAGTGCATTGATGTGTACTGTAAAGCTTCTGGCGCTCAAATTAATTGGAGTAAAGTGTTTTGTGTCTGAGTTACGTGCCTCTCCCAGCCTGGCATTTTAAATTTAATTGGAAGTGGTTACAGCCTAATGATTTTATTACTATTCTCAGAATTCCCTTTTCTCCTCATGCTTCTCCGGCACAATATTGGAGGAAAGTTTTAGACAGAGTGCAGTCCAAAGTGCTGAAGTGGGCCTCTAAGCCTCTTTCTCTCACTGGTAAATTTATTGTTGCTTCCAAAATTTTGAATTCGGTGCACGTTTATTTCTCTTCTTTTTGGCTCCCTCTAGAAGTTATAAAAATTAGAGGCTATGCTCAAATTTTTTTTTGGGGGAATGGTCATAGTAAAAAGTTCTTTCCTCGGGTTGCCTGGGATGTTTGCATGCTTCCTACTTCTGCTATTGGTATTGGATTCCTAATCCATTTCTTCAAGGTAATCTTTTAGCAGTGAAATGGATCATTCATGATTTGGATGGGAATGAGCATTGGAATGGATTATTAAGATTTAGATTTCAAAATGCCTACTCTACCAAATCTAAAATTTGGAGAGGAATCAACTGGACTGATTGGGTTTTTTCTCCAGATCTTTCTTCAATTAATGGCTCTGTTATCTTGAAACAAATTTGGAAGTTGTGGAATGCCTTTAGACCCTTTCTTACTAGGCCTACGACTGTTCCTTATGCATATTTCGATTTGGTGGTATGGGCTTATTGTTGTTGAGGGGAAAATTCTTGCTTGTATCCCTTCTCTTAGACATGCTCGTTATCTAAATAGAGGCATTATTGTTCTTGCTGACATTTGGAATAAACAGGAGTATAGATGGTATGAGTGGGCTGAATGCAAAAGATTATACCATCTAAATGGTCAAGACAAGTCTACCTTTGATTCTATTAGAGCTGCACTTTCAAATTTATAGGCGACTTCTGCTACTCATCTGTGTATGCATGTATGAGATTGGTATAAGTGGCTTGATGGTTGCGTTGTTACAAATTTTTCTCTTAAAAAGCTTCAACTTGGTTCATGTCTAATCAGCTGCCTCTTTCCAAATTGAATAAGCATTGGGACTCTAATGACTCTGCAGAGACTTGGGGGATTCACTTCAACAAAATTTGGAAAATTCATACTCAACCTAAGATTAAATTCTTTATTTGGTCTATGTTGCATGCAGGTTTACCTATAGGTGAGCGTTTGGATTACTTGGGGGTTGCTTCTCCTCGCTGCCCTATCTGTAATAGCCTTGACTCTTTCCATCATGTTTTTGTGGAGTGCAAGGTGGCTAGAAAATGTTGGCAATGGGCTTTAGCCATGCCTGGGATGCAAACTAGTTTAGCTCCCACCAAGGAGCTTATTATCTTTGGAGAAGTTATTCAACCCTCTAGGATCAATTTGGTGTGGCAGAGTGTTCGGGTGCAATGTCATTTTCAAATATGGAAATTGTGTTTGGATGTCATTTACAGAAATTCGAAAGATACTGACTTTTCCTTTGGACTGTCTTTCAAGATATTTTCTTCAGTTATGATGTAGTTTCGTGCGGAGGCTGAGAAGCTTAGCTTAGATGCCTCTCAGTATTTGCAAATGCTTAGTTACTAGAATTTGAGATATGGTGGTTAGGCGTTTTTGGTTGTCCTTTGCCCTCTCAGACTAGTTACTGTTTATTCTGTGTCTAGAGGTTGATGTAACTGGCTTCTTCCCTTAATTAATGGAAATTTGGTATTTCGGGGGCTACCTCAATGACCGCCACCCTCACCCGCCCCCAATTTCTTAGAAAGGGAAAAAGGACATTCAAAAATTATTAACTATCACTCCTCTATAAATATAATTAACCATAAACTTACAAATTTTATGACAATTTCCTTGAAAGAAATAAGCCACGATGGGGCACTTGTGGTTTTCGGTTTGGGCTTTTGTATTTGTTGGTAACTTTGCCTGGTTGCTGTGGGAGGAGAGAGGAGCTTCGCTTTTAACGTATTTAGAACTGAAATCAGGGGAAACAATTTCCTTTGTGACAAGCCTTGCATTCAATGTTTTGAAAAGAAGAAAGGCATGCCAAAGAAGGCAGCGAGTTTGGGTGAAAGTCTGTTTGAATTTGCACGAGAAAAATGCGATCTGGGCGATGCAGGCAACTCCAAAATGCTAATATCAGACTCTTCCCTTGTCATCGCTCACAAGCCACCTAGGTACGTACACACTCACACACTCCTTTAGAAGATCCTAGAAGTTTCAGTTGTCCATGGCTTTTCTTCCAGAAGATTCAGAGGTCCATGGGTTTTCTTCCAGAAGCTTCCTATCATTTTCCCAAATGCATTTAGGATTTTAAAAACTGTTAACCGTGTCTCTTCTAGGGTTTTATTTTTACTTAGCGATGAAGTAATACACTTTTGAGTTCAATGCTTGAATATGCTCTGAAATGCATGTATTTTTGGATCATGTCTTCTATAAAGAGAGGCCTGTGCTCACAGGAGATGACTTTCTAAATTGACTACGGCGTTTTCACATGGGCGAAAATAGGGTTCCAGGAAGAAATTTCCCCGCAATCGCCTCCTCCACAACCATTACATTATCAAACTGAAATTTCACTGGAGACTTTATGAGAATACCAATTGTGTAGGGAAAACTCTCGTGCCAGATATCATTGTTTAGAGATTTGAAATTGCCAGGCATTTTTAGATACTGCTTTAAAAACCTTGGCAAAGACTAGGCAAATTTCAGTGAGTATTTCAAATTTTAATTAATAAATCTGATTATTATGCATATCAAAGCAAAATAACCGAAGTATTATTTAGCATAAACATGGTTATGAACTAACAATGATAGAAACTGCTATCATGTGCATTGGTACGGGTTGCTTCAATGCTACTGTGTTACCTCCTTTGGCTCCATTATGATTTAGTGTAAAGAGTAACATTTTCCTCCCCAAAGACCACACTGCCTCTGCCTCTGCCTCCGCCTCTCAGTCTGATCGATCAATCTGATCCATAATCATTAAAGCTTTAAAAGCTAAAGCGTCATTGCTTGCTGTTGAGTGAACTGTAATTGCGCACAGCTTACAAAGACCACCATTTAAGATTAATAATTTAACGACCTATACTAATCTTAAAGCTTCTAAAAATTAATTTCAATATAATAAGCTTTCCTTCTTACAAATTAAAACTTTAGTCACAATTGGTTTAAATCAGACAGTCTTCAAAATTTTCACTCCTTTACAAGCATATGTTGTGGAGAGAATTTAATAGTCATCTGAAGCTAGCTGTTTTCTTTAATATAATCAAAAGATACCTAAGCATATTAGGATTTTGTTAAAGCTTTCACACTTTGCCTGTTTTTTAATTTGATCTATGCCGTTATTCTTTTGCCATTTCAATTAAATCAGAAAGCCCTCGATATTCTTTTAATCTTCGCCATAACTTTTTTCCATCTTACCATCTACGCCAATTAACTTATATCCAACCGAATCAGGCTAGTTGAGGCGGCGAAACTTGCCACTCATGGTTTGGCTTGTGACTCTGCGAGTCTACTGTATTGGTCTCACACATACAAGATGGTCTTATGGTTTATGGATATGGTCAATGGATTGGTTATCACTCAAGTTACTTTACTGAAATGTTATCTCTTCAGGTAGGATATTCATAGAGCTACACAAAGATCAATAAGAAAACTGCATGTTCAAGATGACTCCCATATTGTGATCCAAATTCTTCAAAGGAAAATAGCAATTCCATCTTTCGACAACAATTGAAAATTGAATGCAATAATAGACCAGGTCAGTCTAGATAACAGACAGCAGGGTTAGCTACAAATATATAATTATAGCACACAATTTCCAACAGAGATTATCAGGGCTATAACAGTGGAACAATCCAAATCAATCATCATAATGATCTACAAACTGAAGGGCTCTCTATTACTCATGTTTTTGATTGCTTACATGGCAGGTGTAACAACCACCAATTACTTCATTGGAAAAACGTGTAATTTTTTTCTTTACCAATATGTTTAGAAGAAATAAAAAACGTGTAATTTCTTTCTTTCTTTGGTTTATTACCAATATGATTATAAATGAATCTACATCAAACAGGTTTTGATTACATCATAAAATTAATTTCCA
Source organism: Taxus wallichiana var. yunnanensis (assembly GCA_018340775.1). Taxonomy (NCBI): domain Eukaryota; kingdom Viridiplantae; phylum Streptophyta; class Pinopsida; order Cupressales; family Taxaceae; genus Taxus; species Taxus wallichiana. Next base: position 333,730,496 of record CM031240.1, on the reverse strand, counting down.
TCTTCAAAGCAACAATTAATATTTAAATCAATAGTGATTCAGTATGCTGATATTTGAAGTATATGCCACTCCCACAGTAATTCCAAATGCTAAAAACCTTTCAATAGGGAAATTCGTAAGCATACAGAAATCTGAACCGATCGTAAGCCACAACAACTTGTCTTTTCATAAAATCCAATTTGTAATAATGAATAATACAGCTGGTTTATTGGTTATATTAGCAAGGATAAGGATACAGTTACAGCTCATCATTGCAGCAATAGTGAATGCTAAAATCTATACTATTACAGTCTCATTTATTCTGAATCTACTCGCAGCCTGTTTGAAAATTACATAAACCAAGCAATTCTGCATTCTAATTATTTGTCACATTAGAATGTTATTCTCATTAAATATCATTTGAAATAAGTATGTTACAGCTGCATACCAACTAGATCAACAAAGTAAATATATTGTTACAGCTCAGCCAACAGCATTACAACTTACAAGTCATGCATGTAGTGGGCAACAAGCCTGTCCAATAGCCAAGTACAAGATGTCAAATCAAATACTGAAAAATAACATGTCCAAGGTATCCGTGTATAATCTGATGCAATCACTGCAGCTGCAGGTGAGAGAGGACATCATTGGAGCACTTTATCTCCAACCACAGACTGTGAAGGATCTCCCTTCACCTCCCTAAACAGGTGGTGTCCCTGCCCTTCAATGAAAGAAGCAGGTAAGGGAATTGAAACCCTTACAGATCAGATAATGAGAACCATGTGTAATCCATGCTACCACTACTCAATTCAACCAGAAGAACTAGGTGAACCCCCTATCTAATGGTTTCCGACATCATGTAGCTCTAGGAGCATTGTGAACAGACAGTGTATGCAGGGAACACTACTTCGGTCAAAGCATTTTAAACTTCACTGGAAGCTCAATGTCTCAAGGTTTGCACTAAAACATGAGACTGGGTCCTTACTTCGCACACAACTGTCTCAAAATATGTCTGGACAAAGAAGAGGGTTAGAAGCAGGAGGGTGGGTTTGAGGAAGCTGGAGAACCGCCAAGAGCCCACCATCATGCTCCCAGTCCTAAGCTAAACATTTAAAAAGGTTAAAAGTACATATAATTCAAGAGCATTGACTCTATTCCTCTCAGTGAATCATCCGAGTCTAGCTTTATTTGTGCCATGAAATACCCAACAGAATTCTACTGTTTCTCTTTAATAGATTGAGATCAAAGACAATAGTTTCGCAAGATTCAGAAAAGACAACAGATTCAAAAGATTCAGGAAGCAGTCTCAACGAAATATTACACAGTTTTGTGGACTGCCAACTAGTTTGCGCTACAAATCCAGCTTGATCAGTCTTTTCCCAAGGAATAATTATAAAAGTGAAGCTTTACCTGTCCCAGTTCTAGTAATAACAAGAATACAGTGACTATCTCACTCACAGGCCTTAGTATTGGCTTCTCTACTTTCGGCAAGGTATGGTTGTTTTAATCCTCTTATTATTGCAATTTAGAATATTGTTAATGGTAATGCTGCCATGGATGCGTGTGTATATATATATATATATATATATATATATATATATATATATATATATATATATATAAGTAGACATCATTCAGCATAATGCAGTGCCCATACATAGCAATGAGTGACCACAAAATTAGATTGCCCAATATAACAACACTCACATGAATTTAAGGTAATAAACTCTGTGTACGAGTACTGAATATACCCTTAAGTGGTCAACTAAGCTTATCACATAGTAAGGCTAGTTAAGAGATAACATATATCTAGTCATAAATAAATGACAGGTTTTAAATTTACTTACCATTATAATCAAATAAAGATCTCTCAAGGACTGATCTAGGTTTATGTTTCTGAATTATGCTTGATTGAAACAAACCAAAGGAAAGTTTTTGACAGTAATCCCCATTATACGGAGTTTGAGGGAAAATCAATGATTTCTAGTTTCCCCACATTCCCAATCCGTATATTAAGAAGAAACCCATAGAAATTTAGTCTTCGCATGAATGCGGGAACTTAGTGTTCTGCGGGTTCTCCTAACTCACGGAACAAAGGGAGCATCGGTCAAGACTTAGGTAGAATTTTGGTAAGGAGAGCCGTGGAACATTGGGGATTTGAGCTCAATCTTATGCGGGCTTCTCAAGGAGCGATGTTCGAGGTTCTTCAAAAGCCATGGAACAAAGGAATCGGGGTCTCGGGAGTTAAATGGATTTGGCTTTGGAAAACTCAGCGCAACAAAGGAGAGACCTTTGCGGCATGTGAGGAAGGTAAGAGTTTCGCTGGTTTGCTGAAGGAAAGAAATTAGAAAGGTCGCGACGGAAGCCGCGGAACAAGGCGGTAGTCTTCTCGCGGGTTTTGAGCGCAAAAGATTAGTCGTGGGACATTCAAAAGCCGCAGGACAAAGAGACATGGTCATGGATTCAAAATGCCGCCAAACAAGTTCTAAAGCCGCATAACAAGGAGAATTCCCACGAAACAAAGCAAAGCACACTAGAAAATCGCTTGACAAAGGCACTAGTTGGCTAAGTCGAGACATTTGGGCACAAGTGGAACTATTCTCAAGTTCCTCAACTTCTCCGCTTCTTTGCATGCTCCATAGGTCCGACAAAGGAGAAGGAAAAAGGGTAACCATCAATTAAGTTGGGCATTATTGGCACGCATGGAACCTGTTCTTGTGTTCCATCACTTCTCTGCCCGCCCACCAAAGTCGATCAAGCGATCGGCAAGAAAGTTAAGCCCCATGAAATTGTTCCTATGTTCAGCGTCTCTGCACGCGTTCGCATTCACTGCCAACCGATGCATCGAATAAATTGGCCCCGCTAAGAACAAACAAAACGTTCCATTGTTCCTTCACTTCCCTGCAAACCCACTTTCTCTGCCCAGGCAGTTCAATTGATTAAATCAACTTCTTAAGGCCCGAGCTAAAGCGTTCCATAGTTTCCTAATTCTTCGAAAATCTGCACGGGCCAACCGAGAGTTCGTTTTTGGCCATAACTTTTGACGCAAAGCTCCAAATTGCACAAAATTGGTGGCATTGGAACCATCTCGTCGTGAGCTTCATTTTGGCATCAAGAAATGCAAGATTTGATGGATTTTTTGGGGTCGAAAAGGCAAACATGCGATTTGGAGGTGAAAGGTGCGGTTTAACGAGTTCAAGTACTTCAACCACCCAAATTTATTGCATCATGGTGTCCACACCCTTTCACGAAAATCAAATGACATGGAAGGACGACTTTGTCAAGTGTCCATGTCCATTTGCTGAGCATTTATCATGTTTGGTGGGTGGTTGGATTCAAAATGGCACATTTCCCTCTCTTTCTCCTTCTTTCTCTCCCCTTTCTCTATATATTTGCAAAATCTCTCATTTGTAAGGGTGGACTTTCTCGAATGCAAAGACACCATGCCAAAATGGTTTCCTAAGTGTTTGTGAGTTATAGACCTCCATTTGGTCTTTGCAATGTGTTCTTGCGCCTTCTACTTCAGTTGTAATGGTCTGTGCATACTATTATTACAATAAAATATGATTTTGTGGCTATTTATCGACCCTAGCTTGTGTTTTGTTGCATTCTTGCCTCTTTATTTACAAAGTGATATGTTGTGCATGTATTTCTCCTTTGTAAGGTTCTATTTTGTTGTGTTTGGTGTGAAAATGGTAGGTAAAATGCAGTTTTGGTCTGTGTCACTCATGTCGACCTCTCCTTCTGCATTTCCTCTTTGTTTTCCCTCATGGAGAGTGTCTATCCCCCTTTTCTTGGTGCTATCACCTCTGTTTTAGCTTAGTTTGCTTATGCTTTCCTTTTCTCTTTCTCTCCCCCAGTTACTTGGATGTGTTAGAATAGGCTAGCTTAGAGGTAGTTTTAGTGTTAGCATTAGGAAATAGGTAGAGGAACCAACCTTCTCTGGAGGTTTGTCTCAAGATGCAAGGTCCCACACTTGGAGACAATCCCATGTTAGCTAAAAGTATTGATCTTCCATGATCAAATCAAGGGTGCTACTTTTGCATGTTAATAGAACATTAGTGATATAAGACAATGGAAAAGAAAAGCGATGCAAGCATACATGAGTCAATAAGTAGGTATACAAGCAATATGGGAAGGGAGCTCATGGAGGGTCTTTAGGATAGGTTCGAAGAAGAATCTATGGTAGGTAATGTGTGTTAAAAAGGTGCTAGTGGGGAAATGATCAACCAAACTAGTAGGCATGAAAATTATAGAGTAAAATAACGAGATATAAAGGACTAGGTTATGTTTGGATAGCCTCAGTAAAGGGAAGATAGAATTAGGTTTGGGAAATGTAGTAGATTGTAGTGCAAAAAAAAGAATAAAAATACTAATAAAAAAATAACAATAATGGAATGCGTGGGCTAGTGGGTGAGTGGTTTTTGGTGGAGTACTGGGAGGCTTGGCATGCTCGAGGAGGGCCAACTTTGTCAGCGTGCAACAGGTATGGAGAGTGACTCATCCTAAGCGGCCTGCAGACTGTCATTGTCCTTGCATAATAATACAACTACTTTATTTGAGATCCCGAGGTGTTAACCACGGTGAAACCCAAGTTACGTTGTAAAGTTAGTAGTAATTGGTTAGTCGCAACAAGTGGGTCTTTGGCATTGGTGTGGAAGGGAGGAGATTCGTGGGTGTGTTGAATGACCATAGCAGATGATTGAAGGATGTGCTTCATGTCTTGCATTTTATCCACAACACTTTCAATGTCCTCTCTTCCTGTGCAGTGTTCCAAATCGTGCCAGATTGGGAGTTTTGGTGTGGGGCATGGACATCCCCTTAAAGTATTGCCACCGTTTCACCAAAGGCAACAAACAAGTGTCCAAACGTGATCAGCCCTCTTTGCCAGCATAATCTCAGACTGTGTTAAAGGGAACTCTGCTAATAGCCGTCCTAAAATCAGTCCCATAATGGGTTAAATCAGCCCTACACGTGGAGATAAATTTGTATCCCTAATGTCTCCTCATTTTTCTATGTTGAAATTAATCAACTGGATCAGAATCTGCATCCGAGGCGTGTTTAAATATCTCTTAGAGGGAAATATTGCATGTCGCTGGTTTATTTGTTGTATGTAGAGGAAGAAGAAGATTGAGGCGAGGAGGCGCTTCATTTGGTGTAAAGTCCAGCCGTATTGATTTAGCTTCTTTTTGCTTCGAACACTGTATACGTCGTGGCTGTAACCTTTGCGGTGCCTTTTGTTTTTCCTGATCTTTATCTTTTAAGTCAAGCAATTATTGTATTGATTTAGACATTGGAAGTGCCCTTTCTTGTTATTCCACGTATGTCTTTACCAGATTTGTCTCTTGCACTCTTCCTTTGCGTGAAAGCCTCTGGTTGTCCATTCTCAACTTATTTTCTCAATCGTGGGAGCATGGTGTTTAAATGTTTGACATAATTCCTTGACGAAATGCCTCAGCCAGGTGCTCAACCCGACCAAATCACCTTTGCTGCCATACTACTAGCTTGTACCAAAATAAGAGCCGTAGAACAGGGTATGGGAGTCAATCGAGCAAAAAGAGAATGAGGGATTTTCCAGATGTTGTTGTAAATGCGCTGTTGGTATGGGTGCAAAGAGAGGAAGCATGAGCAAGCCACAAACCTGTTCCAGAGTGCCTAAAGCTGACGTGGTCTCGTCGAATGCAAGGATCACGAGTTTTGCGTAAAAGGTATGGTTTTCCCCTTTTCGCTTGCACTAAATTTCGTTTCATCATTTCCAGCTTTTTGAAATTAAATGTTGAATGATAGGGAACATAATTCCAACAAATGACAAATTCTTTCGACGCAAACCTGTTAAAACAACAAAAAAATCTGATCTTGAAAGTCATGCGCATGGAACACCACACCCAAATGTAGCACAAATCCTGAACTCCTTGCATGACCCCTAGTAACGTGGGAAACCATGGGGAACCTTAACCAAGTTGTTTAAACTTTTTAATGCCCTTGCAAGTCGAATTTTCTAAGCCACTTAGCTTATCAATCACTGGTAGTGATGTGCTTGTTTTAATAAAACGCGATCGGTTTCAGCTTCGGTTGTCGCTTAGTTTGAGTGAAACTGAAAACCACTGCCACCTACCTCTAGAATGCCAATAAGAGAATTGTAACCAACCTTCATCTCAATGAAAACACCTTCGGAGACTAGTTTTGCAAGTGGGTTTTGGGGCCCACTAGTCACTATGTGACAAGAGTTCTTGACGCAATTATGATAACCGGCCCCGAGTTACCCTTGTAACTTGAGCTCTACTCGTCGTAATCAACTTCCGTCAAACACAATGAATTCTCTATATATGGGGGAGTAATTAGGAATCATCAAATTTCGTGATGAACTTAAAACGAGTGTGTTCAAGACCCCATTTTGTAAGCACTTTTGTTGTTTTGGTCGGTTTCTCAACTTGCTACTTTAGCTAGAATCTCCTTTATGAGAGTATCGTTTGACTTCTAGCCACACATGTGACCTCGTAATACCGTCATAATGCTATGTAGAATATTATTCAATCTTTTATCTTGTATGAATGGATTTTGAAATGTATGGTGTTTTTCTCTCCACCCTCTTCTCTCTCCAAAAACGACTATGATACTTTGGTTGATTTGAAAACGTAAATGAATTGGGAAATGTAAATTGGTTTGAAATGAAATGAAAATGGACATGAAATGCAAATGGTTACGACATTGTGAATGGAAAATAAAATGTCTCTTAACTTTCTCTCTCTCTCTCTCTCTCTCTCTAGTACCAAAACGTTAAGTGCAAATGAATGTGAAAGTGTGAATGCGTGAGAAACGAACTCTGTCTTCTTCTCTCTCCCTATCTCTCCCTCTCTTCTCTTTAATTGAAATTGTTTGAAATGATGAATGTGTGGATTTATGCTTGAGTGTAGGGGATTTCCATACTAGTTCTAGGATTGACCCTGTGGTGGTTGCAGGTACCCAAACAATAGAAGTAGTAAAAACGACACTTGTGTCTTTTATTAACATGCTTATTTGAAGGCAATGTAATTGTTTAGAATATTTCAGTGATATTGTTATGAATAAAATGTATTATTTTCATTATTTCCATGATGTATATGATAGTGTTGCGTATTGGGAAAATGTACTATTTCATACGTAGTTGTACTTTTCCTATTTAACGAATGTTACTCTTAGTCGTAATTGTGTATATTATGTTAAGTAAATGAAGTTGATTGTATCATGTTGCTTTGGAAAATGATGTCAAAGAATCTTTTCTTTTAGTGTCAAAATAAGTATAGGAGGATGAAACTGGAACATTTGTCTTTTAAAATTTTAGTGCCATCGTAATTTTGGATATGATTGTGCCAATAAAATTGTTGGTAATAATTTAAAATGGCGTGTTTTTACCTACTAGTGTTGCATTGACCTAGGAAATCACTTAATCTTCAAAGAAAAATATCAACTTACATTTTTGTTTTTTTTCTTTTTGAGTGGGAAGCGACAAAACAAACATATAGCTTGAAATATTTACCTTTGTTGAATGGAATGATCCTCTTTGGTAAGCCTTGAGTTATGTTGGCTCAAACATCTTTCATAGTCCTAGAGACTTAGAGGTACCGTATGTGTTTGTGTGTTCCTCCTTAGGAACCTAATTGAGAGCATTCACGTGGGTATGAAAGTGTGTAAGATGCCTTAGTGCGAGGCATAACGTTGCTTTAGTGGCATACAAGATGACATGTTGAGCTTGAAATCTCATGGTTGTTTTAGAGACTAAATAACATTAGAAATGGAATATAATGAACAAAGTGGTTGGGACCACAGGGATAGTTAGGTTATGCATTAATGCACTATTAAGTTTTTTATAATTGTAAAGAAATTTTGTAACTTGGCCTTGTTTGAGAACGTACCCTTGTGATGTCGGCCTAATAATTTTAAGTTCCATGGAGATTACTCATAACATAATAAATCTTTCTTATGATGTGAAAGTGGATGTGAATTGATCCACGTGAGAACAAGTGATTGAGAAAACATAGTTTCTCATCAGAGAATCAAAACTTAAAATGTGTACATGTTAAGATAATTCAAATTAACAATTGAGTGATATATTTTTATTGGTAAGTCAAATAAACGAACCAAACCTAATGGAACCCTTTATAAGCTAAGTGTTAAACGAAAGTGAGAAAATGTAGTCTTGGAATACCTCAAGTGGCACGAAGGCTTTGCAAGACAGGGACATTTGATTTCTCTAATTTTGTCTTGTGGTAGGGTGTAGAAACCCTCGAGCACTAATGAATGTAATAGATCAAGTGACCTCTCATGATGTTAATGGACAAAGGACATGATGTATGGTTACCAATGATTGTAAATATTGCTTTAGAAGGATTTTGAACGCATAAAATTTTATAACTTTTGCATTTGAACCCCTTTTGTCCCTCTTAGATAAATGTGTCCCTTGGTGTGTAGTAACAGATTACCATGTGTTGCTCGTAGGGTGTAGTTTCCCCATACATGAATGCTTTTGAAGTTAATAGATCATGGAGCCTCTCTTAAGGGTATTGGTGAAAGAAACGTTGATGCATATTTACTCAACGATTTAAATAGTTCCTTAAAAGAAATTTGAAAAGCATACAGTTGTTGGGTTGTCTTCTTGCTGTAATATGCATTTAATACTTGAGTGTTTAAGAGCAATGAAATGAGTTGTTTTGTGCAGGGTCACCACTCCTTGTAGTCATGAATCCCTAAGTGTAAATTATGTGTCATTTGAATTACAATTGTTCTAAAACAATGCCAATAGTGAGACCAAAGTGTGATGTAAGTGTAAAGAGTATAAGAGTAAACGAGATTTTGGGTTAGGAATAATGTCATACTTGAAGTCCTTATAACTTAACTAGACATTTTCATGTTGTTAAAAATAAATAAGAATTGCTCTTGGTGAGATCAAACTTTCAAGCAAACATAAGCTCTTAAATATATATATCTAAATAAAATTTCATGAAGTGAAAATGTTGAATTGACTCAAACAAGTTATTGAACTATATCAACTATAACAGGAAAATAAAGGTACTATGATGGAAGGATGTTTATGGGAAGAGGTATCTTGAATCTAAATCTCCTTAAATCTTAAGATTTTTCCTTGACTTCACGTTAGTTCCCTTTGTGTAATAAGGGTAAAATTTAAACATCAAATAAACATTTTGAGAAGAATAACCTTAACATAAGAACGAGAGCATTAGGAATTTTGTATGCATTTTGAAATGTGGCAAATATTTATTTAGTGGTGTCCCAGATTTCACCCTACTGAACTGGGACTACCCATTTAAATTTTTTTCGTCTTTTTTAAAAATAACGGGTCTTTTTGTGTTTTTATTGCCAGAAGATGTTTGTATTATGTTAGGATATTCCCAGTGAATCATATGAGCCAATTTCGACAAATACCCAGATGCCCAAACTTGTTTTATCCCTCCGCCAAGTTTTGTCTGCATGGGAAATTTTTATTTAATTATTTATTGAATAAATAATGCCCCGTTTGAAGTAAATTGTGCTCCGGTTGAATCCTGTTGCAATTTTGCATGCCAGTATTCACTCGTCTCATTAGGGTTTTCACTAGGAATGAATTCAGGGCATTATCTGCAACTTCTGGCAACGTTTTTCGCTTTTATTTATTTCTTTTGCGTTTTTCTTCGGTTTTCTCCTCGGTTTCTCTGTGAAATTCCCCTAGGTCAATTCTTTCGCCAGTATAGTCTGTTTAATTGCCCGAAGCACCTAGAGATCATCTACCGACACAAAGACCAAAAGGAATCAACCTCAAAATGCAAACTGCTAACCAAAAATGATGAAGTCATGCACAAAAAGCCTCTCCTAGGCAAGTCGCACTTTTTTGGAATGAATAGGTTTAAGCTGCAGTGAGATTTTTGGTAGCAACATGCAGGTGAAAATTTATTACTTGACTTGCAGGGTGAAAATTCCCATGAAGTCAAAGTCACTTAAGCTGCGATGGGAAAATTAGAGGCGCGAGCAGGGACGGAATTTTTTTTCACCTGCCTTGCAGGGTAAAAATTCCCATTATAAAATAAAGAAAAATCACTTAAAGCACCGATGGAATTTTCCCTTCGCCTAGCGAGTTAACTTTTTCCATCAGAAGGTTTTATTCACCCAAATAAGTCACACTTTTTCAAAGGGGCTAATTTTAATGCAAGTCGCACTTTTTGGAAAGTCACTTAAGTTGCAGTGGGAAAATTAGAAGCAACAAGCAGGTGGGAATTTATTACTTGCTTTGCAGGGTAAAAATTCCGATGATGAAAGTCAAATCACTTAAGTGGAAGAAGAGATTTTTAGAGCTGCGGTGCAGGGTGAAAATTTCCATCAGAAGTTGACTTCTTAAATTTAGAATTCACCTATGCCAAAAAGTGTGACCCATTTGGTGATTAAACAATGATATTAATGATATTTATTAATAGCTTTTCTGCCTAATTTTGGCGCCATGGATGAATAGAAAGTCAATGCATGAAGGCTAGTCAAAGAGAACTGAAGGTAGCATGCTAAAAATAAATAAATAAAATTTATTTAATGACAGCCAACAACATGCAAAAATAGGCGCCCAATTTGGGTGAATAAACATCATTGTTTATTAATTAATTGTCAGGAATAGGGTGGACAATTATTAGAAATAGAATGTTGAGGGTTATATAAGCATGGGCTGCCATAATGAAGATGTAATTAATTATTTTTGCAAAAGATTGCAGCCCAAATAGTTTTGGCGCCCAAGGAAGGAGGATTTTTGCATCAAAAAGTGTTTTTCATTGCCGGAAAGCTTCAAAGTTTGGCGCCTAGGGTTGGAGGAGCTTGATTTAAGCCTTGTTAATTATCTGCATGTTGGTATAAGTGCCCATGTATTCATCATAGGTGCTCAAATCAATGTTAGGTACATTGAATATATCTTCCGAATCGAAGAAGTTGCGATCTCGCACAAATGGATCCAATTGCAAGAGATTCAGACAAAATTAAAGAAAAAGAGCTTAGACAAAGATTGTTCCAGCCACGTTGAAGCATGATGAAAGAAAATGATCAACACAATCATGCATAGCTTCCAGATTTGCTGAAGTCAATGATACAAACATAGGCCCCGAACTTATCACCAATTTAATTGACAGATCCAACTCTCATAATTGCAAAGGCTTCCCACAAAAATTCATCCTCTTGTTTCTAATGCAACTCATGTGGAAGTCATTGCATGGAAAATTCCTTTTAGAAGCTTGTGCATGTGCTCCCAATCTTCCAGTTGAAGCCTTCATTGAATTTACTTGTGTTTTCCTTCACCCGGAGTGCTTTCCAGAATTTAAAATTTCTCATATGCAATTTTAAATAAAAGATGATGAGTTTTGTCTGAATTATTTACGGCAAACATTGCACTAGTGCATGTACTGGAGAAGAATTGCAAAAGCTTCAAGGATAGAAGGGGAAGACATGTCAGAGGTAGCACCCGCAAGCAAATCACAATCATGCATAGCTTCCAGATCCAGTTTGGTGAGAATCAAAGCCAAAAGAGTCAACCGCATGCAAAATATGGAAGAAGAACAAGACTGGGAGGGTTGCAACTTTCTTCTTATTTCTTTTCCTCTTTCTTTTATTTTCTCCGACAAAGTAATTGAGCAATCAATTAAATTATAAAACTTAAGTGATTGGTTTAAAAGTCGTTACTTGAAGAAGTCAATTACTTGGAAATAGGTGGCAGACATGCAAAATAGAAGGTTCTATTTTTCAGTTATAAATCATGTATGTCATGCAAAGAGGAATGCTAGGAGGACGATTGCGGTGGGTTCTATTTTTCAGTTATAAATCATGTATGTCATGCAAAGAGAAATTCTAGGAGGAAGATTGCCAGTTGTTTCCCTTTTCATAGCTTCGCATGCGGGAATTCATTTAAAGCTTCCTATTTGTAATTGCCCTTGATACACTATAAATAGAGGAAGAACCTACGGGTTAAAGGATCGGAATTTGTAATCAACATTCTTGTGTTCCAGACTTTGAGCTGAAACCCCTGATTTCTGCAAGCAGAGGAATATAGAAGAGATTTTCGGAGAACTTTGTGTCAATGGTGCATTTTGCTTCTTACTTTCTTTCTAGATCTGTTCATAAACTGTGTTATTATAGATCTAGATCTGAAAGTTTCCTTTGCTTTGAATTCTGTGCTTAATGATCTATTTGTTTTAATCTATGTGCATGTAATCAACTCTGTAAACTATTGTTTGGGTTGCACATCCTCTCTACTTTCTTCCGTTTCCTATTATTTTCCTCTTCTGCAGATTTTTTTCCTTTTTTTTACAGTTGCTTACTTGTTGCAAAACTGTATAGCTATGGTTCATGAGCTACACGGTTAAAGTAATACCAACAAATAGATATTAGGACATATAAACTGACAAAATCTTACACAGGAGCCTCACCGGTAAATGAGGGAGATTTATCTCATGACTGCCTAGGTTTTCAGCTATGCAGAAAACTTAGCCAACATATAGTTATGGAGATTATTGTATGGGAGAAAGAGCCAAATTAAGTGTTTGTATTGTAAGTTGAATGTTAAATGAAAATTAAGAATATGTAGGTGGAAAGGAGAATTTATCCTTGCACGATAAATGCTCTTGGAATTTTAATCGTAACTAAGATGTAACCATGGTAATGATGTGTTGTGGACTTGCCAATCCTTGGGTCCCTTTTGTGGTTGGATCATTGCTAGTATTTGTTCATTAGGGAAAGTGTGGCATCAACGTGTATATGGTGTTATCATGTTGTCTATGTGGGTCGATGTTTTGTGTAAGTGTCTTATGTGATGTTAAGTTTATCTATTGGAGCCCATGTGGTGTTGTGTAGTGAGCATTTAAAGACAAAAAAATTTATTCGGATAATTTTACTATTGTATTTTGGTGTTGAAAATGTGGGCATTACATAGAGCGTCAAAAGGGGCTGGTCGAAAATTAATCAACCAATCTAGTAGGCTTGTAAATACTTGATCACCAAAATGTGACGCTTGAAATCCCTAACATAATTAAGATATATTTGAGAAAGAAGGTAATGATGGTTTCGAGATAGAGCATCTTGATAGCTAAAGATGCAAAAGATACTCGAGTAGGGGTGGTAAAAACTGAAATGTCATTCATAATGCTAACATGTTTGAAAAGAGATGGAGAAAAGGATGCAAAGAAGATGGGAGAGACTTAGAATTTAGCTTGTCTGATAAGGGGATATAACATAGGAGGGAAAAGTGGGTGCCACCAAGGTGAAAACAAGTTCTTTATCGGAATCAAGATACTCTAATCACACCTTGGCAAGACTTAGAATATTTTGACATCAAGGAGTGAAGGAATCCAAATATGTAGGTTTTGGCTTTAGGCAAACTAGTGAAGTATAAAGATATCTCATGTTAGTCTATGAGATGCAAGAAAAGTAAAGGTTTCCTACCTTCCCACAATGTTTTACTCATTTCTCATGACTTCACTTAAGGAGCCATAGGCCTACCATGAGGATTAGCATTGGCGTGAAAAGGCGCGGGGGCACCGGGGAGATAGATATGTGACCTCCTATCCCATTTAGAAAAACTTACCACACCCCAAAGTACCTTAGGCTTTGTGATGAGGCCAACGATGGAGTTTGAGCTTCAATTAGGATAGGGAGCATGCCAAATGATATCACATCTTTCTTGGTTTGTGATTTACTTTTGATTGTAATAATTGCCTTTTGCTTGATTTTTCTTCTAACAATATGGCTTTTGATTTTTTGAGCTTTTTTGGTTCCACCTCCATACTGATTTGGAAGGCTTTGATCAAATGGTTATGAAAGATGACTAATACTAGTGAGTGCACACCTAGTCGCTAGAGGAGAACCTACAAACAATGACTCTTAGATACTCCTAGACTCGTACCTTTAAAAAAGAGTGCTATCTCAAACTCGACCTCGGCGTGCCCAATAGGGAATGCATATTAAAGGTAGATAATGAGCTATGACTGAGTTGCCCCAATCATGATGTGTAAAGGAGTGGTACAATGACATACAAATTTGAGACTTTCATCACAAGAGGGTAAAATGTGGATGGAAGACAAGTAGATAGACAGTAAGAAGCACGAATGACTCTAGAGAGAAAATGACACCATTGACCATTGTTATTCTTTTCCAAGAGGATGTCCGAGTACATTTGGGAGCCAAAGGTAACAAGTAAGTAATCATAGTAGATGATCATTTGTGAGGAAGGCCAAGGTATTACAATGTAACTCACAAATTGAAATCAAGAGGTGTCAGAAGAGAGAATTACTCGGAGGTCTAAAGTATGTAATAATATCCAATTATAAAGTAGGGTGAAAATGCGAGGAAGTGTCAAATAGCCAAGAAGTGGGTAAGATGTCAAAGCATGAAGTGTAGGATGTGAGGTGCTAGTCGGGAAATGAATCGATTGAATTGTCCTCTAGAAAGAATAGGATATGAGATGCTAGTCGAGTAAATGAATTAACCGAACAAACTCTCTTGTAAAATGAATAAGATAGGTTGTGAGGTGCTAGTTGGGAGATGAATCGACCAAACCGATAACCTTGTAAAAAGAATAGAATAGGTTGTGAGGTGCTTTTCGGGAAATGAATCGATTGAACTAACAATCCTCTAGAAAAAGAGGATATGAGATGCTAGTCAATAAATGAATTAACTTAACGAACTATCTTGCAAAAAGAATAAGATAGGTTGTGAGGTGCTAGTCGGGAGATGAATCGACCAAACTAATAGTCCTGTAAAAAGAATAGAATACGTTGTGAGGTCTTTAGTCGGGAAATAAATCGACCAAACTAGTAGTCTTGTAAAAATAGAATAGGCTATGAGGTGATAGTCGGGAAAGGAATCGACCAAACCGACAATCTTGTAAAAAGAATAAAATAGGATATGAGGCTCAAATGGGGAATGATTTGACTAAACTAATAGCCCGTAAAAGAGACAAGAATAGGCTATGAGATGCTAGTCGGGAAATGGATCAACTAAACAAATAGTCTTGTAAAAGAGTAGGTTGTGAGGTGGTAATTGGTAATTGAATGAATCGAACTAACAATCATGTAAAAAGAATAAAACAAGTATGTAGAGGTAAATAAGGAAGAAAGTAGGTAGAAGCCAAGGGGTAGTGTTAAAGCTAAGAAGTAGATGTTATAAGAAGAAACATAAGATGTTAGTACCACATTAGTACATAAAATTATAATCCAAACACAAGAATCTAAAATTATGCTAAACGTAACTAACCTAGTACAAAGCAAGAAAGTAAAGGCTATGTACAAGCAAGGTAGTAATGAAAGATCATAATGAGGACGATAAGGTGGTAGGATGTTGGTAAGATAGTGTGATAAACCCAAGAGGAAGAAGGTAAATAGTGATACAAAAGTAAATAAGTGCGTGGGGAGAGGTCAATGGCCCCATGTACCCAAGGAGGATAAAATTTCAAAGATAGGTTGTAGAAGTAGATCATAAAGATAAAATTAAAGTAGGATATTCATGTAGTGAAGTAAAGTGAGATATGCAATGAGTATGAAAATAAGATGTAATAAGAGTAGAGCACAAGTAGTTATGACATGCTGAGATGGCGGCATGCATATCTAAGTGCATAAGGAGAACATACCCTTGGCAGGGTATGCTCTCAAAGAGCATGTGTTATTCTTTGAAGATTTCTTGAAGTAGAATTTGTTTGAATTCAATGGTTACAAGATTGTTGGTTTGAATGTGACATGTTGGGAGATGGAAGGAATTTTGAAACTCCCCAAGCATAAGAAGGAATGAGAATAGGCATTGTAAGATGCCCCAAAGGTAAGAGGATGGTAAAAGTATGATGCCATTGGTATTAGGATGAAGTGAATATAGGCATCGAAAGATAGCCCAAAGTGTGAAGTGGGGAAGGATAGGCATTGAGAGATAACCCAAAATATAGATTAAGAGAGGGTTGGGCATCAAATGATGCCCCAAATATGAATTATGAGAACATGCATCAAAAGATGCCCCAAAGTGTAATGAAAGGGGAGCATAGGCATTGAGAGATGTCCTAAAATATGATAAAACATGAGGCGGTAGACCTTGGTAGGTTAGTCGAGTTTGAGTAACATATTTCTCATTAGCGTGTGATTTCATGTGTTAATTTGGACGATGTTAGGGATTGGAAAATTAAGGTTGATGCGGGATGAAATTGAGTCATAAACAACAAAATTTTCAAAGGCATTGGCCATGATGTAGAAGTTAGGGTGCACGATGCATGACTATTTATGATAAGGTTATTTAAAGCTGCATCAAGTTTTTACGGGAAATTGGTAAAGGCCGTGTGGCGGATCAATGTGTGGCGGATCAAGTTTTACGAGTGGCATCATGTTTTTAATAGGATGGCGATTAGTCAAATCGGTCTTATTTTTTTGAATTGCATTATGCTTGTCAACATTATGGGCAATGCAATTAGAATTGTCTGATTTTATGAATTGAGAGTAAAATTTGAAATTTGTTGAATTACCCAATTAGTGTTTCCAAGAAAGAAAAAAGAGGGTCAAAAGATGTAAAATCATCGGTAGTATCAAGGTGAAAGTTGACATGTTCATATTGGAATAGGTCATAAAAAGAAAAGGGAAGATCATCAATTGGATCTTCGTTTAGATACATGTCAAATATGGGAAGATCCTCTTATGCATTGACGACCATGCTACATTGGATACTTGGTTGAGGTTGTGAAAAAGTGCACCACGAATGGTTTACTTCAATGGTGGGCACGAGGCGGGGGAGAAAGGGTCAACTCATGTAAAATTGGAATGGGCTAAGGTTTGTTATAAAACACCTATGAGGTGATATGATCGAAAGTGAAGAGGGATAAGTAAGAGAGATAAGAAGTTTATGATAAAGCTTAGGAGTTGGGAGGAAATAAGAAGTTAATGGAATGAAAAATAGGAGAATAGCATAAACATGAATATGTCTCAATCAACTGTAGAATAAGATTCATGTCGTTAGGTGTATGTGGGCTAAGAAGGTCAATATGATTATCCTCTTTCTCTTCTCAATAGTATAGATTAGGATATAAGTAGAAGACCATTTTACGCCTAGGGCCAACGCACCTGCCAAGTTAACCAAGAGGTGTATGAGTCGTGGATCTAGAAGACAATAATCCACAATCTATCAAAGGCATAGGGTTTTGAAGCCTATAACTAGGATAGGGGTGGGGTCTTATTAGGGTCCTAGGTTGTAATATTGAAGATAGTTAGACATGCGCATGCCAAGAATCTAAACTAGGGTTGTTAAAGCCAAGTGACGAATATATGCTAGAGCCGGTAATAAAAAACAATGCAATAGACAAATAATGTGTTACTTTATCCTAGTCTAGTATATGATACATCAACATAATTAATCAACCAAATGTAAATGACAAAGAAAGGTTAAGGATATTGCAATTTTGAAGCCCTTTGTTGGCACATTAACCACTCCTAGGGTTAGTAGCACCTCATGAGAGAGTCGTTGCAGGTGGGTCACAAGAAGGCTAGATGGAAGACCTCACATAGACCAAAGTTTGGGACTCCAAAGACTTGGCAAGCCATGCAGTGGAACTCGTATTCTTGTTGCTCATAGTAACTCAATGTTCGAAAGTAGACATCCAAGTATAAGTTCCTTTAAACCTTAAAACCGTTAAGACATTTTAGGGAAGCTTGGTGACCGAGACAATGATAATCTGATTATCTGTCTTGAGAGAAATGACAACAATGATGCCTATTTATAAGGGACATAACCTGAAGTCACAAACCCTCATAGCTGATGACATCGATCAATTGACTAGTAAAAATCATGCTAGATGGCACCAACCAAGGTCGATGCCATTGGCTTGCAATTGTTCGGCTAAAGGGTTTTAAAGGAGAAAAAAACATGGATGTGGAGTAGATACTTGGGAACAGATGTGACATTGATTTGAAGGGGATTTGAAGGTACTGTAAGTAGGTGTGAAGGTGATAAAACTGAGGATATCAAGTGGTTGTAAGGATGTAGTAAAAGCATAGTAAGCCATGTTGAGATGACCAAGGGCATATGAGGTGCGAACGAGTCTCTAAGTATTGCTAACCAACTTGCCCATTCCCGATACGCCCTTAAAAGGGCATGCATTGAGGAGATTAACGCATCAACGGCCTGCAAAGTGAAATCATTAGAAAGAGTGAAAAATAAGGTGCATATAGATTTTAACAACCCAAATTTTGGAGAGATTTATGAGTTCATTGATAGCAAGCTTGGCCAGACGAAGGCTGTGATTCATCATAGACCCCACCTTGGCATTCTATCGTTAAAATTTTCAGCCATCATTTAGCCGAGGTGGGAGAAGCTAAACATCCTATTACACATGCCTACCTGTGTAGTGAATCTCAAAATGGTTTGTGTTGAGGCCTAGGAGAGTTGTTCCTCTTGATGATGATGAGATAATGGAGGGCTTCATGAAGGTCATCAAGTAAATGATTATTGTGCAGAATGCTGTAGCATTAAGGAGTTTGTGGACTATGCTTTCTAAATTTGAATGTTACAAGAGCTCAACGAAGATAGATTTGCACACTATGACATATGATATGTTGGTGAATTGGTAGTGGCTCTATGGGGATCTTTTGTTGGTACGAACTCTTGCAATTCACCTCGTTTCATAAGTTTTTAGTTCTGCAGCTAACAGGGATTGGTTTACATATAGCTGTATTGTCCCCTTGGGGTAGAAATAATAAAACTTGCTTTTTTTGTATAACCCTAACTACAGAAATAAAATATTGGTAGAAAATGATCGAAATAGATTCTAACCCTCGAAAAATACATATTTCCCAAATACAATAACAGCCGTGCCAAATAACACTGAAATTAGTTTTTTTCCACTGAAATGTCCTCGCCAGGGCAGAAATAATGGTACAGGGATTTTTGTAGCAAACCCTAAGGCAAATTACCAAAAGTGATTTTTACTTCAAAAACCCTTCGCTAAAAATTCACAAACACTAGAAATGATGAAAATAGCTTCAAACCCTAGGAAAATATTCAGATTTCCTAAATACAACACAATTGTAAATAAATATTGGAAAAATAGACCTTGAAATGATGCCCTAGCTGCGGTAAATGATGCCCTAGCTGTTGTGACTGATATGTAACTGCAAACAACCCCTGAAAATGCCCAAGAATGTGCCCTAGCTGCTAGTTGATGCCAAAAACGTGCCCTAGCTGATGATAAAACTGATCTAACACTGCAGATCGTTGATTGAAGCACAAATGCAATCTTTGGATGAGATCACCACAAGCAACCTTGAGGGTTTTTGTCCTCAGATCGGAAATCAAAAGGTGGAGGTTTTTGTCCCCACAAACCTGGGTGCAATGTAGGGTTTTGTCCTCACTGCAGAAGTTGGAGCAACAACTCAAACACCCAATGTAGCATTAAATTATTGCCCAAAGATATCCATGAACCCTCCCCTCGCTTCCTTTCATAATCTTTTGTCTCTTTTTTCCAAGTGGGGCGCTCCATGTGGGATATTTGCACTTTAATTTTTAAAGCAACTTTCTTATTTTCTATTTTAGCATTGACTTGCTTTATCAAAAAGTTACTTTTTATAATAATAAAACATAAGTGTCTTTTATAAAATTCATCGACTATAACCCAAAAAGAACGAAATTTCGTCACCAACATAAAGGAAGAATGAAGGGAGTAGCTTCCCGAGGCAATTGCATTTGTTTTGGTAGATTTGCTCTGCAGGCATTGGAACCTGCTTTTTTCAACACTTACGATATATTATTAATTTATTTTACTTTATTCGAAAAGGGGACATGACAGTCCGCCCTTCCCAAAGATTGCTTGCCCTTAAACAATGCAATTTCAACAACTTGAACTTAATACTAGTACCCAAATCATCTTCTTGCGATGCCGACATAAATTACTGTGCAAAGTGCTGCTGTCAAAAACTACTGCTGTCCAAACTATTGCCCAAATTGCTTATCATTAGTTGTCGATTTGAAAATTTCAGCAAGTTCAATGCCAACATTAGTATCTGCTGAGTCATTTTTCTCATGTGCATGCCCTGCTACAAGTTGTATTCTTCACGGGATCACTTCCCATGTTGGAATAGGAATTGTTGAGATACCTTCAACACCTCCATCCTTGGGACTCAAGACTCCCAAATTAGTGCTAATCAAAATGTTCTCCTCAATGCATATCCATCCATAATGCTACTCTGAAAATCAATCAATGACTTACCCTTTGGAAGTTCGGAGGATCGTTCATGATTTGGTGTATCTTCTTCCATCTTGAGCTCATTGTATCCAACAAGTGATGTCCTTTCCCCGACTTCTTCACTTTATCTTGCAAATACCCTTCATATGGCACGAACTCAATCTTTGGGAGATTGATGGGTGCTTCTTGAACAGGAACATCTTTTTCAACTTCCTCTTGTATGGTGGATTCCTCCATGGGTTGCTTCCTCTCAATTTCTTGCAACTCTGATTGTTCTTCTTTCTTCTTCAACCGTCTTATGTATTCACACAACCCTCTTTTATTTGGATTCCTCATTTTGAGTAACTCCAAGTAATCATCAAAGGAAACTTCAGATTTAAGATAATCATGCATCCCTTGATACTGGTCAAGGATTTTGGGGGCCTCAAGTTTGTACTTTTCTATTTTTATCAACACCTCTAGAATGGGATCTATATTTTCTTCCCGCTATAAGAACCTTGCTTGAATAAATATAGTCATGGATTCTTTCTCTATCTGATCTACATGCTAACGAGATCACGCTCACTCCGATACCATTGACTTTGTACCCTTTAGGGAAGAAATAATTAAACTTGGATTTTTGTAAAACCCTAGCGTAATGATTGAAATAAATTCTAACCCTTGGGAAAATACATATTTCCCAAATACAATAACAACCGTGTCAAATAACATTGAAATTATTTTTTTCCCCACTAAAATGTCCCCTCCAGGGTAGAATTAATGAAACATGAAGTTTTGTAGCAAACCCTAGGGTAGAATTAATAAAACTGATTTTTTTTTTTTTCAAAAACCCATTGGCAAAAATTCAAAACGCTAGAAATAATGATGAAAATAGCTTCAAACCCTTGGAAAATATTCAGGTTTCTTAAATGCAACACAACCGTAAATAAGTATTGGAAAAATATACCTTGAAATGAGATGCCCTAACTGTTGTGACTGATTTGTAACTGCCAACGGCCCGTGAAAATGCCCAAGAATGTGCCCTAGCTGCTAGCTGATGCCAAAAAGCGCCCTAACTGATTATAAAATTGATCTAACATTGCAGATCGTTGATTGAAGCACACATGCAATCTCTGCACGAGATCACCACAAGCAGCCTTGAGCGTTTTCATCTTCAGATTGGAAACCGGAAGATGGAGGTTTTCGTCCCCACAAACTTGGTTGCAATGGAGGGTTTCCGTCCTCATTGCAGAAGAAGTTGGAGCAGCAACTCAAACACTCAATGTAACATTAGATTATGGCCAAAAGATATCCATGAACCCTCCCCTCACTTCCTTTTATAATCTTTTGTCTCCCTTTTCCAAGTAGGGTGCTCCACGTGGGATCTTTGTACTTTAATTTTGAAAGTGACTTTTTTAATCAAAAAGTTACTTTTTATAATATAAAACGTAAGTGTCTTTTATAAAGTTACTTTTTCGATGCTTATGTTATATTATTAATTTGTTTTACTTTATTTGATAAGGGGACATGACAATAGCTTTATCCATTCTGTTAAGAGGAACATGCTTACCTTTAGAAGAGTGAAGAAGCTTAATGCTATATAGTGTATTGTGTCTAAATTATCGCAAGACATATGAGTAAAGGAGAGTCTAGCAACTCGGTGAGATGTCGAGCCCAAGGAGTTGAGGAGGGTTGTTGAGAGCCATGATGTGCAACCAAGATTGGTTGGGATCCAGTTACAGGATCTGGATGAGTTTGACTGTTCCAGTGACCAAGTGCAATTCATGAGATTTTCATTTGATGATGACTTGATTATTGAGCTTGCTGCTCAATGCAACTAAGCATTTTCATTTTTGTTTCAATGTTTAGTTTGTAACTTCATACTCTTGAGTCGTAAGTTGTAGTTGAATGTGCAGCCAGGATTGGTTGGGATCCAGTTGCAGGATCCAAATGAGTCTGATTGTTCTAGTGATCAAGTGCTATTCATGAGATTTTCATTTGATGATGACTTTGATTATTGGGCTTGCTACTCAATGCAACTAAGCATTTTCATTTTGGCATTTTGATCTTCATTGTTTCAATGTTTAGTTTTTAACTTCATACTTGTAAGTTGTAGTTGAATTGTTGACGATGGATTGTCATCGTAACTGCAGTCCTTTTCAAATGATGCTAATCATTAATGACTCACGAGAATTTGATGTTGTTAGTCAATGTTGGATCATGGATGTATTATGTTATTTAATTTCAGCTACTTTCAATTTGTTTATAATGTTACTTTTGCAATTTAATTTTCAATTTTATGTGTATAAATTATATTTGGTAGCCAGCCAGCAACCATCCCCAAAAGACGAGGATTTTTTTGCTGTCCCTGGAAATACGTCCATGCCTTCCCCTGTCTCAGAACCTTGTGGAATGCTGAAATATTGTGTAGCCACACCACTCTTTCCATCCTGGGAGTAATTGTGGTAGTGTTTGTTTTGGGGAGGTGGGAGGTGTTGCACAAGGAAATTTAATTTATGTGATTGCAATTGAGAAAAACTTATATTTAGCTGCCATCTCTTTCTCAAGTCCAACTGGCTCATGATTTTTGTGTTTTTACTTTAAATTTCCTGACAATTAGATAAAAGATAATGTACACACAATTTAAGTGGCACAATGGCCTTAGTGGTTTTAAGCTAAGACAACCTCTAGATCAGTCTAGCTCCCGTATCCTAACACCACCTAATTCTTTAACAAGGAAAAAGTGTGAAACTATTCCAAATGCATAAATGAAAGGGTGATGCATGGTGATAGTATGAACGTCGACCTTACTCAAAGGAACAAGCGACACAACTGTTGTAACCCTTGATCCAACATTCATAAGCACAATTCATAAATTGCAAGCGGTAAGAAATTCAATCCTTACAGACAAACACATCAAACTATCCACACGAAGTTGCAGGTGAAGAGTAGAAGATTTCACAACAACACCCTAATTAAATGCTTCACAAAATACACAGTTGCCGATTATTTCAAAGGTTTGACTATGCATCGAACATTTATAAATATAACAGTTAAGGCTAGAGTTCATAATGAAAACTCCTAACGAGTTGAACTCCCAATTCTAAGGTCTAGATGCTCAATACAGAGCCTAAGTACTCAATATATACAATAAAAAAGGTAGTGGATCAGAGAATTGCCACATGCACTTATCCACACCGCACAATGCTTCTTGTCATCGGAACAAATGACATAAACCGAGTAAATTATGTTGGGGCCATGCTGGATTGTCTGCATTTATTTTGCATCAACGCTTAATATCCTTCTCGGGTAGATGATGCTTATCCTTTTACTCGACACCTTATCATATTACTTAGGGAGGACCTCCACTGACTCCTGTGACTACATCTTGGAGTAAACTCCTATATATTTACCTTTGACCAATGATCTACCGCGTGCCTTCTTTGTTCGATATGAACACCGTTTCTTCGGTGCTCAATAGGGGTATGCTGGATGTTGATTGGATGATACGTGGAGAGATAGATGGCAAGGGAAAACCAAGCGATTGATTAGCTTTGACAAACTTCTGAAGTTCTGATCTTAATTCAATTTGCAAGGTAGCATTTGATTGGATGCCGAAGGCTGCATGATGTGATGCCTTTTTCTTTAAATGCCTTAGCATTTGCTAGTAGGGCGACCCTGCGAAACTGCTTTATTTAAGGGTATCACCTTACAATATTATTCCATGCCAAAAAGTTATTACCTTTAGGTGGGAGTTGTTCGATCAAAATGCATTGGAAACAAGGGGAACATTGGAGGTTGTCATACTCGTGTCAGTCCCCAATGTTTGGATCTGCGTCCTTTCTAATGAAGACAATTTATCGGATAATGCAGAAGCCACTGTCCTGTTTCCTCCTTTAATTTATCCTTGTGGTCCGCCCACCCTATAATGTGCACACCAATAGGATCAACGGCTGGCGGATAACTGTTGTGATTTATCTTTCAAGTCAAGGCCACTATATCAAGCCTACAGGCTTCATTTGAACATACAAGGCAATGCCTTTGGAAAATTACATGGAATAAAGCTGGGCTTTATAATGGAGTGCTTTTATGCACTACATTTTGGTGCCAGTATCTTTTTAAATTTTTTTTTGAAGATCTGAAAGTTTTCCAATCAGCTGTTGTTCCTGCTTTTCCATGGTGGCATTGAACCAAAATCCCTTATTTGAGTTTGCCATTGTTCTAATTGGGAGAGAGCCTCCTTCTGGTGGAAGATTTCCGAAAACATTCTTGTTCTAATCTTTTGCAAATTCTGTTAAGCAAGTGTGTTGATACCACATATTTTCAAACTTGAGTGGAGCCTTTCGTTGAGACAGAAGGGTGTATATCAAGCTGTATGGGCCAATGATCAGAAAGAGTAGATTTGTTAACAGCAGCTGAAATCTGCATAGAAGAGTGTATCCAATCTTCTGAAATCTGCAATCTATCAATTTTCTTTGCTATGCATTGTGAACCTTTCCTCCTATTACACCAAGTGAACAGCCCTTGAGCAAAATCTACATCAACCAGATCACTGGTAAAGGTAAAACAACGGAAAGAATTAGCAAGATTGGCATTGAATGGCCCTCCTATCTTTTTTATGTTGCATTAGCTACTATATTGAAGTCACCTTTGAAAATAACACAATTCAGATTAAGAGAAGAAAGCTAGACTGTTTCGCATGCGGGTACGGATACAGGTATGGGTATGGTACGCTGAAATGGAATTTTTAAAAAACCTCAGGTACGGTACACTGTGGGTATGTTCGTACACTATATGTTTAAAAGTAAAAAAATTTAAATATATATAAAAATTTAAAGAAAACAACAAGCTTATAGTCTCAACAACCTATAAAATACATAGTTACCTAAGCCTCGGGGATGGGGGAAAAAGGAGACAGAGGGACGGGATAAAATTCTGAAATTTGGGGATGGCAAGGGGGACGGCTATTAAAATAATATATAA
The DNA here is from genome assembly GCA_018340775.1 of Taxus wallichiana var. yunnanensis. NCBI lineage: Eukaryota > Viridiplantae > Streptophyta > Pinopsida > Cupressales > Taxaceae > Taxus > Taxus wallichiana. The sequence goes on along the minus strand of CM031240.1, from coordinate 333,705,358 downwards.
AATATTAATATTTGAATATTTTAACTTTATTCAATGAAATTTAGGGATTTAAACTCTATTCAGGTACTTTCAAGATTATAATTTAATGTTCTTCATAAAAATAACAGCTTTTTAAAAGTAAAAACATCAGAAGTTTTTGAAAGATTTAAAAAAAATAGGGGATGTCCCCTCCAAGTCCACAAGTCCCCAAGTCCCCAAAACGTTCGGGACATCACCAAAATCTAGGGGACACGTCCCTGTGTAACACTGGTAAAATATTAGAAGCCAACAATAAGCTTATTATGAATCAGAAGCCATCTAAAGCAAGATTTCTTTGACTGAATACAAGAAGACCACAAAACATTAAATCTACGAGTCCGTATACTAATGGGCTCACAAACATTCCACTTATTGTTAAGGCCTAGGGAAAGGTTTGGAGAGAAGGCAATCTTTTGATAAAGTTGTTTGGATGTAGCCTCTTGGAGAAGGGGCCCTTTGAGCCACCTCTTAGTATCCCAAAATTCATTCTCATCCTCCATAATTAGTCCAATAGAGAGAGCTGTGAAAGCCTTTCCAAGCATTGTATACATTCTGAACTGAGATTGAGGAAGCTCATAGAAAGCTTTAAGGTCTGTCCATTCCATCCACTTCCCAAATCTGTACAAGTCATGAAATATTTTAATTCCTTTCTCAAACCAAAGGAGGACAGAGCAGCCTCTTGCAATTCAGATTCGACAAAATCGATTTGTAGGCTTGGCACCTAGTGTCAAAGGAAGAGACAATAGGCTGCCCAACCACCGAGTGCTTCACTTGTTTCCACACCTTCCAAATTGACTGAAGAATAAAAGACCCATGAGGAGCAACAAGAAAGCACCCAAATAGTAAGTCAACCAAATGAAGTCATTTTCATCTCTCTTGACCCTTCGGAGCCTATTGGCAATATTGAATCTCACACAAACTTTCCAAGGTTCAATTCCAGTCAAAGCCCTCAAGTTTTATTTATTTTTGCACTTAAAAAAACCATGTGGGTACGTACCCACAGGCCCTGGGTACGTCCTGGGTACAGAAATCCCCATACCTGCGGCGTACCTAGGGCCTGTGGAGTACGCGTCCGCATTTGGTATGTATCAGGCCTGGTACGGAGGGGTACTTTTCGTTTCCGGGCAGTCTAGGAAGAACGCCATGTCTGCATATCTATAGTATCCCGTTCCCTGTTAAGAGCACTTGGAGGAATATAAATATTCACAATATAGATTTCTCTGGCACGTATAAAACAGCTAACCCCAAAGATGGTTGCTATTACATTTTGAAGTTAATGGAGTTTTAATGAAACAAAACACCCTTGATTTCCCAGTTTGGTTCCCTGCTAAAAGATGTTGAGAACCCAAGGAGGAGATGGCTAGTTTAACGAGATCGACTGTCAATAGTCTTGTAGTTGTTTCTTGTAGCACTAACATGTCTAGTTTTTGACAAGAATTTTTTTGGTCAGACTTTTTTATCCCTGGCACCAAGCCCTCTTACATTCCAAGAAACAATTTTCATTGGTGGGTGGGGGAGTAGTAGCAATAAGAGGTTTTAAAACCTGTTGAAGACTAAGATTACTTTGCATGCCTATGAGCATTTGAGTTAGAGGAAGAGTGCCTTGTGTGAGCTATTTTCTCCCTTTCTTTGGGTTTTTGCTTGATAATGCAATTAGGTCCGATGTGGAGGATGCTCTGGCTTTTCCTCCATATTGAACACTGAATAACATTGTTTACTTAGGAGTTGCCATGTTTGAGTACCTTGGCACTATTTGTTTGGACTTGTCATCCTCATGTTCATGATCTGGCATTGAAACTTCCTAAGAATAATACAATAATTTTCTTTGGAGTTCTCTATTAGATGTGCTATTGTGCTTAAAAAATCAAAGGGCTTGAACTCAACAGTTCTACCTTCATATTTTGAAAAGATTTCCTTTGCATCAAAAGCCTTACTACTTTGCCTAGTGCCCAGACTCCATACCTTGTGAGACTCATTTATTTTTGAACATTTGTCATTGATGTCGATGTCATTGATTGGTTATTGAATTCAATGTCTATGGAATTTCACCTTTGCTATCTTGTCTTGCCTTTATTTTACTGTTTTTTTCCAGATAACTCTGCTTGCTTTCTGATAGGAGTTGAGTCTGCCTTGGTAGCCTCATTTGGGGTTTGTGTTTATGGGATAAATGGCGAAACTCGGGATCTGTGTTTGTGGGATAGATGGGAAAATTTGGGTCAGATGCCCATGCTTATGAAAGTCTACATTACAATGGAATATTTCATAGGCTGTTTGCATGTGATAATCCCTTCTAATTCCAGAAGAGTTCTATTTGGGAGTGGCTTTTCCAAGTCTATGTTCAATAATGGAGTGCCCCATTTTGCAGAGTGAGATCAGAAGCAACTATGAGCCCCCAATAGTATTTCCTATCTTTACTTTTCAATCCAATATTCTTTAGGTAGAGAAGGCACTCTTGCCCAAACTGGTACAGTAGTAGGAAGCTCATCAATAGGGTTGAAAGTACCGTTGATGGTTTCATGAAGATGACGACAGCAGATGTTTGAATTGTGGACCTCCTTGGAAAGCAGGATGCCTCTTAGATTTTGATAAAAAGATTGACATGAAATACCCTTTAGGCATCACTTGCGCATCTACTGAGTGCTTCCGCTTCCAGTGCTGAATCCAGGATTTGAAAGTCTTAGCTTCTAGATATGCGCCCATTAAGTAGCAGATTGAAGCCTTTCTTGTAGAAGTCAAAGTCTTTGTAACTTTTCATATTCAGAGAACTTGACCCAAGGAGGAGTAGGCATTTTTAGGTATCAGCCATTATTCGTTCTGGCCAGAAAATTTGTTTTGATTACTGTTTTCTGAGCTTGTTGGTGATTTTTTTGAGTACCTCATTTGTCGAAGGTTGGGGAAAATAAGGCATATCTGCTGATTTGGAAATGGGAGGGTTAGTAGTTGAGGAGGCCAGGGCTTCTTCCCTTGAACACAGTCCTTTGGAAGTAAATCAACCTATAGGGAAGGGTCAATCAGAAGAAGTCTGGAAAATACTGCTGAAAAAGAAGCTGTTGAAAATGATGGAGGGCATGGGCTAAGAGAAAATGTTGCAGAAATGGGATCAAAAACAGAGAGGATGCAAAGTTCTTCAACTAGAAACTTAAATTTAGTACATGAATGACTGAGAGTAGATAAACCTTAGCTTTAAGGAAGATACAGTTACAGACAATTTAGTAGATAAACCTTCGCTTTAAGGAAGATATGCTTATAGACATTTTTTTCAAGCACTGGTATAAAATCATGCATTCGTGAGGGTCCTCAGCAAGACATTGCTATTTGCTAATTAGACATCATTTATTCCATCTTATGCTTTAGCGATAAACTAAATAAATTTCAAATTTTCAATTTTAAACATAAGCCTTATCTGGATCTCAGGCTGTATCTGGGGGCAATATACTGGTTGTGGAACGGACATGTTATAATGGTGACAAAAGGGTGCATATGGAATGAGTGAGACAATTTATATAATAATTTATGGAATCTATAGAGAACACAGAGTGCACAATGTAAAGTTAAAGATTTTTGGAATTTATAACTGTAGTTTTCTTTAACTGTGTAGTTAAAAGCGTGTTCTGTGCAATATTTTATAGGAAAGATGTGAAGAGTTCTCAACTGATCTAAATTGGAATTAAAAAAACTGAACTAAACGTGAATAATTGTAGTATAGGAAGATTGGCACAAGTTCTGTCACAAATGTGGACTTAGTCCTTGGTACAATCAAATGAGTTGGCATGGAAACTGTCGCTAATGTGAACAGTGACCGAGGCATCAATGTTAAGTATGAGTTCGGTGCAGTTTCTGTTGCCGGACCAACATGGATTTTGGAAAAGACAATTGAGCCCATATTGATCACAGACACAAATTATTGCAGCTAACTAGCATCAGAAACACTTAGAAAATAGCAATTATATGGTCATAGTTACTGTCTATTTACAGGTCTACTGATAGCTATTGCTGCCACGTGCATTGCCTTCTACGCATTAACAGTAATTAGTTTTAACTAATTCTCTTTTTCAAACAATACATTACCATTGCTTGACCCCTAAAGTACTCTCTTTATAAGTCTGCTGGTGCCGTTGGACCTTTATTTGTATAGTTATACATTGTTATTCTGAACAATTGACGAGACTGTGAAGAATTTGATTAGTCACTTACGATTCATCAATCATTCAAAGAAAGAAGCAAGAGTTTTAGCTTGAAAATTTCTTATGTAGAAAAAGTCTTCCATCATGTTATTTTTTGTAAAATATGAATCACGGTGCAATTCACTGTTGCCTTTGTATTCATCCCTACTTGCCCCTTCACAATCCGACTTTATCTTTTTATTTTTCAACCATAACAGTCATTAATTTCTCTTGATTGTTTATTGAACGTTTATTGTCACTAAGATGTTTCATTTCAACGTTGTAAATGCATCCTAAAACATCTTGAATATAGACCACTTTCTTAAATAACCTGTTTTCTTCACTAAGACAAATAACTTCCGTATTCATTTATATTTTCTGACCAATTTTGCACATTTTATGGCTACAAAAGAAATGCTTTTGGTTCAATCAGTGAATTTGGCTGCACGTTGGTGTTATTGTGAGTGCCTTGATATAGAGGGGAAACTTTATACTTTTATATATGAACTTGTTTTCCTTAAAAATTTGAAGTACGTAGACGATTCGGTCTTCCAGAATTGGTAACTGCTTAACCCGAATTTGATTTATAGGTATACTGTTTCGGGATGGACATGCTCAAAAATTGCATTGGCAACTTTTGCTGTTGGTGTAATTGTGGGATTTTCGTTGAGTTGGAAATTGAGACGTATGTTGCGGCGATGGGTAGATAAAAGTTGAAGCATGCGGGAGATTTGGTTATATGTAATGATAATTACTAACTTTCTATTTTATTTATATTGCACTGTATCAACTGATAGGGATCATGCACTTCTATCTTATACCAAATTTTGACTTTGGTTGCTCTGAAATTGATTTGATTTATAGGTATACCGTTTCGTGATGGACATGCTTGAAAATTGCCTTGGCAACTTTTGCTGTTGGGCTAATTGTGGGATTTTCATTGAGTGGAAAATTGAGGTGTTTGTTGCGGCAATGGGGTAGATAAAAGTTGAAGGATGCTGGAGATTTCTTTATGAACTTATATGTGATGATAACTACTAGCATTCTATTTTATTTATATTGCACGACATCAAATGATAGGGATCATGCAGTTCTATCTCATACTAAATTTTGACTTTGATTGCTCTGAATTTGATATCTTGGTATAATGTTTTGGCCCAACGTGTTAAAAAATTGCTCTGAAGGTTTCAACTTTGGTACTATTTTAGGGTTTTCAAGGAACAAAAGTCTCAACATCAACTCTATCGGTGATGTAGATAGAAGTTGAAGGATACTTAAGGATTGTTTAAGTCTTACATACTCTTTATTTTTCAACCTATCAGATGATGGTTTATGCAGTTTTTTTCATACTATATTATTAGCTTTTCTTTATTTTGATTGTAGTTATAATAGAAAAAATTGTGTTGTACAGTTGCGGGTTTGTCAAGACTCGCAACACATTCTCCATTGAAGTTTATAACCTAAAAGTTTCAAATAATGACTTGAAACTTATATCCTGATCTTGCATCCACCAATTATCTGTGGCAAAGTCAGAATGCCAGTTTTTGTCACCAGTTTTCTACCCTTTGTATTTTCATACAATTATCAAAATACACAGAGCTTCCAATTTCTTGCCTGAAGAGATTAAGTGAATACCCCATTTTTGTATCTTACTCTTATACCTGTTAATCCTTAATCTTTGGCCCTTCGGGTATTTCTAATTTTGGTGCCCACGTGGCTATAATATTTTCAACATCTCAAAGAATAAGATGCTTTGCTACTCTTACCCTCCCCATTGTTAGTGTGACACATTAAAAAAAGACTATTCTTATTTGCAAGGGAGTGGTTAACTCACGGGGAAGGTAATTTTTATGTGACAACCTAGCGAGCATGCCTCATGGGTGTATGAGATCCTAATGCATGAGCATCCAATCCGTATCAACATAAAAATGTTGAGGTTTGGAGTCGGTTGGTTTTGCTTTCTATTGAGCATTTTTGTTGTTGATGGGTTGCACATTGAAGAAGTGTATTGATGGCAAGCCGCATAATACAATGTTGCATTCTCGTACAGTGTGCAAGTTTGTTATGCAATGTTTGTTGAGCACATAGTTCCTTTGTGCAATGTTGGCGGGTCATAGTTTGTAAGTTCTGCGACAAAGGCGATCGGGTTACATGGAACTAAAATCTTACAAAATTTTAAAAGGCATTCCATGGGTAGTGACTTGGAGCAACACTGGATTTTGGGGCATTTTAAAAACCAATTTGCAAGTCATTTTCAATTGATTTCAAAAGCTCCACCCATAGTTTCTCCTCCTACCCAGTCATTCTCATGTGCCATAGCCATTATTTTTCACTCTACTAGCACTTTTTGAGCCTTGCCATTGCCATTGCCCCCTGTTAGAGCTTCATTTTCACTAGTTTCTTGGGAAGTCTCATGGGCGTTTTGCTTTTCCCACCATTCATCGTAGTTTGGACCTCATTTGCACATCAACTCCCAAGTCACTCTCATAATCGTTTTCCCTCCATCTAAATTGCAAATTCAAAGTGATTGTTCGTCGCATATGAAGATCCAAGATGCAAGGTATGAACATTTGTCTTCATTAGAGATTGATATCCCGAAGTTGGGAGGCGATGTGAAACACATGGATTTGATAGAGGTTTGGGAGTGAATGCAAGATGAAAAACAAACTCGTTGGCAAAAACATTTTTAGTTGTGGTTTGGTTCATGTAGCAGGTATCCCAAATTCGTCCAATGCTCATAAATAGTTTTAACCTTTGTTTGATGCTTCAATCCAAATACCAAAGATTTGAAGGAGCCCAATGGATAAGTATTTGTTCAATTGGATGCTTATCACATTAACGCCGCTCTTGGAATTAAGCCTTTGGAGAATGCCATAGTGATAACTCTAGACATGGCTCAAATTAAATTAAATTTTACCTGTGAGATGTATGTAGCCCTTAGCCAAAGCCTGGCTAAACAAGAAAAAGAAAAGTCCTTCCAAGTTTCCTAAGAGTATGTTTAAGTCAGATTTTGTGTAAGAACTCTCAGACATAATCACTCTACTAGCTAGGGTCATGGGATTGCCTACTACCAAAGAATTCTATAATTCGATGTGTCTGTTCATCAACATCATTTATGTTGGAAAATAGGCAATCACTTGGGGAAAAATCATAAGTGAGAACCAGTCAAAATAGCCCATAGACTTAATCACCACTAAATCATTTTACACGACTTCATACTTGATGTATACCATTGTGACTTATATGATATGGATTGGTCTTTCTACGGGAGGCAAGATCAATCAAAGCTTATCTCGCAAGTGTTACACCTAAATCACATATGAGAGCAACAAAATCCATTTTCAAAGGGTCAATGATGCCTTCACCATGCTGATTGTGAGGGTGTTGGAAGGAGACTCGAGAGAGAGAATATCCAAGGAAGCTAAAGAATTGATCAAAACACGCATGAGTTTCTTCACATGATTTTAAAGATTCACATACCTCAAGATAACAAGCTTTGAAGTTATTCCTTACAAGTTTCTCATCTTTTATAATGACAAGCTCATTCTCATCAAGTTATGTAGACAATTGGATGTCATTAGCAAAGTATGTAGGGCGAAAAAGCACACGACATCAATTTTTCTATTTCTTAAAATGTTGAAATAACCATAGCTCCTTTCAATATGCATCCATATCACAAGAGGACTTCTTTTGACAATAAGAATTTCATCGACAACAATGTCAGACTCCCTTCAAGCTATTGTCATGTGCCGACCATTAAGGGTTTTTGGAAATATTGCGTTACATAGTTTAAAGTAAGGAGAAGAGGATACATGAGAATGTCTCTTAACCAAATCCAAGTCTTCAAACTTGATCGTATCCTGAAGGCATGATAGATGGTGGGCGTGATTCGTATGAGCCGAGAAGTTGAAAAGACTACTCAACATACTTTTCTTCTTACAATTGATTAGTTACAAAAGGAGGGATAATATTGATGATTTGACTGATCCTATAATCATAAGGAGTAAATGATGGCTTCATATGAAGTTGACAAAATTTAGAACTATGTAGAAGAGACTTCGTAGGTACAACGAGAAATACCTTCTTCCTCAAGTAACCAACCTTCAAGTGCCAAAATTTATGCCAGGACTCCTAAGATTGATGCAACAACAAAAGAAAATGTTCCAAAGGAGATTGTTTTAGGGGGTATTGGTAGAGAAATTGGCACGAGACAAAAATTGGCCATCGAAGGCCTCCTTTTCCCCTCTTGAGATGTGAGAAATCTGGTCTTATTGGTGCCTTGTGATAACTTCGGTTCCCTCATCTTCTCTCACTTTGAGTTTACTCGCATTAACCCAACTAGACATGGTTGTTAGTGACTCTTCCTTTGTCTCTTCCATCCCTTTGTTGATAAGTAGAAGAAGACTTATCCGAAGGTCATTGTTCCTAATTATGATGATGTGACTTGCTTACTCTAAAATGCTCTTGCATCTACACCAAAAAAGCTAAGAGCACGTCTCGTCTAGTCACGAGATCCCTATGGGATTCAATTTCTTGAAATTGCTAAGCCCACTCCATGCAAATGTGAAGGTGAAATAACCATGGTTGACTATGAGTTGATTAAAGTATCATCGTCAAACTAGCCATGAAGGAGACGTGCACAATTTCAAAGTGATAACCTCCAAAATCATTGAGAGAGTAGAAAAAGGAAAGCAAATGTAAGAGCAACTTGAGGAACAAGGTCACACTCTCTCAACATACGTCAAAGCTTTTTCTCTCTCAAGAGCCTACCCCACTATCATCTCCCGCCTTCAACTTTGATAGAAGAGATTGATCCTAAAGCCATTTTAAATGCACAAGCATAGTTATCCGGGTAAGGTTGTTGAGACCTAGGTTGAACAATTGTTAATCAATGGTGTCAACTTCATCGATGCAAATTAGAAAGTGTATGGGCAACTGGTGGATGCTTGAAAAAACTTGTTGAGCCAAAAATGCGAAAAGAAGGCTGCCCTATGGTGAAGAGTAATGGTCGAGAAGACCCTTCTTTTGAGAGAATATTCCACAGTTCTCATCACAGTCTCTCTTAGACTTGGTTGACAAGCGTTGAGTGGAGAATCAAGGATTGGAAGAAAGCCGGATAGATCTCTAGTCTCATATTTATAAGGGGGAAGCTCTAAAGGTAGAAATCTTGGTGGGCCCGAAAGCCCTCTATTGTGACCTCGTAAAAAGAATTCCTCTAAGCTAAACACGACAACAAACATCAAAGAACAATTCAAAAATTGATTGAAAATGAACTATTGTGCACCGAGGGATTTGATGAAGAGAAGTTAGACAAACTTTCGAAATCCATAATGTGATAATCGAGGCATCCAAAAGCCTAACTAACTTTGATGACATCATTTCTGAAATGACCAATGTTATGGCCACTTGGTTGAGCAACATCTCAAACACCACAATTCCAAAGGAGCAGTCACACGTTTCATAATGCAAATGCTAAATTTCAAAGCTCTTTCCTCTTCTAATGCACCTTAATCATTTCTATAGTGTAATCCTTTTATTTTTGTAGCACTTTTTGTCTTTCCTTTTTCACTAATTTCAAAATTGTAAAAGTCACTTAAAGTGACTCATGAAGTGGAAAAACAATATTGTAAAAAATAGAAAAGATTACTTATAGTAGGTATAAAGTAGTTTTGCCTCTCAACCTTATTTAAAGAGAAGTCTTTCTCATTGTAAAGGGATGGAAAATGTCGAGAAAAAAAAACTCAAGTGGACTCTTTCTCCCCTATTTCCTCTCCATTCTTTGTTCACGATTGTACATTCCATTATAAAAGTTATATGAAACTTTGAGTTCATTTTGTCCCGAGAAGATCTATTGAACTTTGTGTCATTATTTCTTTGAATCATATTATTTTCTGCAGAATAATATAGTTTGTGAACATTTACATTCTCGTTATATGATATGGTAGTTTTCATTTTTATGTGACTTGCATGATTAATTTAAGATCTAGTTTTTTACTTATACAAGGTTTAATGGTCGAGAATGGACTCTAATTGTTGGTGGAGTAATGTTTGGCTAAATTCTAGATTGGGAGATAGGAAGATGAAGTGATATGCGACATTATGCCCATGGATTCATGTCATGTGCTACTTGGTATGTCTTGGCGGTTTATTTGTTGGGCTCAATATAATGCCCGTCTAAACACTTATACAATGGAAAAGACAATCGAAAATACATTTTGAACCCATTATGGGAGTGAAGCAACATTGAAAGTTTTATTGTTCTCGGGTAAATAGTTCTCGATTGAAGTGAAGTAGGATAGTGCATGTTTCACTCTCATAATGCAAAGCTTGCACAAAGAGAAGGCATGTCGTAAGCAATCGAAAAAGAGCAAACAATGCCATATAAAGTAGAAAAATGTTGGAAAAGTTTGTGGAAGTGATGTCTAGTGAGTTACCTGAAGGGTTACCACTTGTGAGAGACATTAGTCATTGCATGGATTTAATCCTAGGATCCAGGTTCTTTGAACAAGGCGACTTACATGATGATATGGTAGGAGAATATAGAGATACAAAGTCAAGTGCAAGAGTTGGATAAATGACTCGTCGAGTGAGTATGAGTTTTCGTGCAATGTTGAAAGTCTTAGCACCAAAGAAGGGTGGTGAGTGGCGTATGTGTATTGATTCAAGGGCCATAAATAAGATCACCATCAAGTACATGTTTCCATTTTTGTGTATGGATGACAATATGGATTGCTCGAGTGTAGTAGAGTATTTTAACAAGGTTGATTAAAGAGCGGATACCATTAATATTTGCATAAGGGAAGGAGATGAATGGAAGACAACATTTAAGACTTGAGAAGGGTTGTATGAGTGGCTTGTGATGTCGTTCAAATTGAGCAATGCAGACTACTTTCATGAGGTTGATGAATCAAGTCCCAAAATCATTCTTAGGCAAGTTTGGATTATGTACTTAGATGATATTATGATATTCAACGGGATGCATGAAGAGCATTTGCTACATATCATGCATGTGTTGCGAAATTACAGGAACATAAATTGTTGATTAATTTGAAGAAATGCAATTTTATGATGAGGAATTGATACATTTGGGATTTTTGATTTATGGAGTAGGATTGAAGATAGACCCTCAAAAGGTTTGTGCAATTATTGATTGATCGTCACCACAAAGTGCTTTTGAATATTAACATCTATGGGATATTCCTTTGGAATTAAGACATTTTTGTATAAAAAGTGAAGTCTTCTCTTTAAAAGACTCCTTTACGGGTTACGGTTGGAGTTTGTGGGTTTTTCTCGCCCGTAATTGTGGGTTCTTATTTGTGAAGTATCTTGATAGAGAATTGGTAACTCGTGATTGCCATTTACAGGCTCATGCTAAGGTGGTTGTTGTTTTACAACCATTAATAGGATTTGAGACTCATTCTTACATGTTTTCCTTTTTCCTTTACAAATGGACACACAAAACCCTTCTACCACGTACAATTTTGATGTTTCTTCTTGTAAGAAACTATGAAATTGATAGATTTTCATTCTCCTCTCGCAACTCGTGTTGATCATGCAAAATAAATGTAGGGAAGTATTTTGTAATTAATTGTTTGACTAGGCATTGATGGTTTGTTGCATTGTAGTATTACCTTGCATCATTGGCTTCAATTATAAATTTCCTTTTGCAATTTTTGAAATGCATGCTTGTTTACCTTAGGGTGTCCTTTGGTGTTGGAAATTTGGTGTGATGAGTACATGAGACTTCATTCTTAGGTGCATGTGTCGGGGTTTCAAGAGTTATTTTGCATTATTTACCTTATTTAGGTGTTCATGAGGGAATATAACCTTTGGAGGGTGATTTTCCTTGGAATGCATGAATAATTGTCAAGACAAAGTGGTTAATGTAGCCACTTCCTCTCATTAGTCCCCTTTCCTACCATTTCCATCCCATTTCATCTCATCTTACACTACCCATCACCCTACCCCCTTGATTTAATCACTTATTGTTAATTCAACATTATATCTGCCTATAAACTCAACATCTTGTGCATATTTTGAGTGGGTTTGCTATGATTTGTGAAGCTTAGCATCTCAAGTATCATTTCACTCCAAGTTGTCAACAGATTCCTTCAAAATGATGCTTGTGATCACCTTAAATCTATCTTTAGTGGCTTGTGTCTAATATTTCAATTGTGTACAATGATTTACTAACCATAATTATGAATGATCATTGCATTTTGTGGTTACATCTGATCTTAAGTTGAGGTTCCAACAGGTTTTAGGGTTTGAAACATACTATTCCCCTCCCCCTTTCAAGCCACCCCTTAGGTCCTCTCACCTTGGTTTAGGCAAAGTCATAAAGTAGCAGGTGAACAACCACACCCTCATAAGAGTGTCTCCTGTCATCCCTACAAGACTTGATCATGAGGAGAAGATAGAACCATCCTTGACTATAAAGGACAAACTGATATGTCTATCTTCCTCCCTTGCTCCCTCTTCATGAAAATCTGCATTGTAGTCTTGTTTCGGAGGTGTTTGATTGGGTACTAACACTCATGTGGCGTCGTTTCCGGGGAATTGAAGTATGATTTATTAGTTCCTAGGGTTTAAGATGGGTTTATCAAGTCATAATCGATTTTCTATTTTTGGAGTAGTATTAAGTGTATCTTGAAGTTAATCTATCATGTCTATAGTGCAATCTCTAGTGGTGACTCCATTCCGAGTTAAGGTTCAAAAATGCTATACTATTTGCTATGCTTTGTTAGTGATTATGCATTTACAAATATGGAGGGGTTGAGATCTTCATTCAGATTAGACTCCACTAGATAACTATTTCATGAGTTGGGTACATTGCAGATGAAAAGGAGACATGTTTGGTAACGAGTTGTTGATCATAATTTACGAGGTAAGAACATAAAAACATATGATCTAGCTGGTTCTACTTTGATAGTAGAATGTTTGAGTTCTTCGATAGGTTAGAGCATAACATCCCCTGTTTTGCAACTCCATAGTTTGTTTGAACAAACTTTTAGGCCTACAATTGTTGGAGGTGCTCCTTTGAGAAATTTGTAAAATAACATCCCTCCTCTTTGGTTCATAGACTTGCTCACAATATTATCAATCCTATTATTAAGAATCTTGTTAATAAAAACACGGATCCTCCTCCTCCACATACCCCTTTTAGATTCTAATCATTCGAGATCCATCAATTTTAGGGATATGCTTGGATATCCAAATGAGGTGCCTAATGAAATTAGGAATAGGTTGCCTAAATTTCAAGGAAATAATACTATTAGTGGTGATCAACATCTTAAGTTGTTCCAAAATATTATTGATGATTATGAAATAGAACATGAAGATGTTTTCCTAAATTTATTTTTGCATACTCTTGAAGAAGATGCAAGAGAGTGGTTCAATTCCTTTCCTTGTGGTTTAATTGACTCTTGGGATGAAATGATGAATGCCTTTAGAATTCAATATGGTGATAGGATTGACCCCAGGTTCCTCATGTCTAAATTTGAAAACATAAATAAAAATCCCAATGAATGTGTATAAGATTTCAACACAAGGTTACATTATCCATTTTACCCACCCCGGGTAAAATGGACAATCGAGTAAAATCTGGACCGGACACCGAGATAAGGCTACCACGGTGAAATCTGGGTTCATAGGTAAATTTCTATGCTTGGGAGCACTTGCAAGGTTTTGGGAAGTTTCGAGCTCAATTAGGGTCCAAGAGCTTCGTTAGGGTGAAAACGGGCTCCCAGGGCCCACTTGCAAGCAAAAACAACCAAAACGAGCAATTTTGGGAAATTGTTTGATTTGGAGTCTCGAAGTGCCCATTATCCTCCTCTACGAGAAAATCCAAAATCCCTTGAAAAAATGCAAAAATATGTTAAAAATGCCCAATGGGGCCTTAAAAGGGTGGAGCTAAAACATTAGCTCGTCGAGCAACTCGACGAGCTCATGTCTTGTAGGGGGAGTGTAATATAGCTCGGGAAAGCTATGTTGAAGGCCGACGGGTTGAAGTGGAAGCGGGTTCGATTGGGCAAGTTAGAAGGCGAGCTCACGAGGCTACACATGTCGAAGGCATGGGTCATTTAAAGCATCAAGTGCGAGAGTTAGGTCGCAACAACATGTTGCATGGTTAGGGCGGTGTAGGGTGATGATCAAGTCTCGAGTTTGAAGAACATGGAATGCGGTGGGTTGTCGGGAAAGGGTGAAGTGGAGGCGGGTGTCGGGTCCGCATGGGCGCGAAGCATTGCATCGGCAATGCAAATGCAAAGTTGATCCCCGCATCCGACACACACGTCGAGCTAGGAGGCCAATGTAGAGGTGGAAGTGGAGTTTAACACACATAATGCAAATCGGTCCCCTCCCCATGCAAATGCAATACAAAACCCCACCCTCACAATACATGCAGCGTGCTAACCCCGAGCGATGAGCGAGTCAACTTGGTTGGTGGTGGCGGTAGGTAGAAAATCAAGGCGGTGAGCAATGAAATAGCTCGGTGGGTGGTAAATTGGTGATGACGAGTTGGTCAAGCTCATGTAAGAGCAAATTCCCTCCCTTCACAAAAACTACCATATCTTGTGCCCAAGACTTGAGAATTTAATAAATTTATAGTCAATGGAAAGGTCTTTCCGAGCTCAGGACAGACGAAGCTAAGAAAAATGGAAAATTAATGAGCTTTACAGGGGTAAAATCAGGAGGGAGATACAAGTGCATTAAGCAAACCCAGTGCACTAATGCTTCAAGTGGGTGGTTGGGCATCATTAATTGCTTCTTCTCTCTCTTCCCTCTCATATTCTTCCTATATAATGTAAAGGGGGTTACACAAATTAAGGAAGTTGGTCATTTTCCTCCTCTGCACCCTATTACTCTTTCCTTCGGCTTGGTTGTTGTGAATTTCATGGGGCTTAAAGCCTTCTTCCTCAAATTTGTAATGGCATTCCTTGCCTCCTACTGCTAAAACAATGTACTGTGCATACTTGGAGTAATATAAAATGTTGTTTTGTGGTTCATCTGTCAACCCTTGCATCATTTTTGTTATTTTTCTTGCCTCTCATTTTTCTCGGAGGATTTGTGCGTACTTTAATGTTTTCATTGCAGGGGTTTGGTGTTATTGTGTCTATTTGGAAATGGTGCAATGTGTGCAAGTTAATATCGAGATATATCAAGATATAAATAAAAAATTAGCATGTTAATGCTATGAAATTCACAAAAATTTCATATATTAGATGTATTTTTATTCATTCGTGTCTGATTAGAACACGAAAGCTAACTCAAAAAATAAAAAATTACCCTTTGGGACATAGGAATAATCGAATAACGAAAATAAATAAAATCCAATTTATCTAAAAATAAAAATTGAACGAGAAGCCGTATGAGGTTAAATGCTTGACCACCCTCTCCAAGTGCATTCTTCTCCATCTTTCAGGGTTGGGAGTCTATCCAACATCTCATTTTCTTGGTGTATCACCACTTCTAGTGTAGGTTTTACTTTCCATACATATCTCTCCTGTCTCCTTGGAAGATTTAGGTTAGGGTTAGTTAGTAGTTTTATTTGCATTAGAAGTAGTTTGTGGTAGGTAGGATTAGGAGAAAGAACTGACCTTTTCTGGAGAGTTATCCCATTTCAAGGTCCCACACTTAGGATAGCTCCATGTTATTCATATTACACTGAAAGCCCCATACACACTTGGCCATTCGGAAGTCTTTGTGATTTTGTACTAACATGTTCAACAAGACATTGATGAGATTACCAACTAATTTGAGGTCAAGTGATGATTCCTATTTAATCAAGTATTCTGATGCATTTGAAAAAAGTAGTCTATTACTTGAGAGAAAAACCCCATGAGTATGAGGTAAACATTCAATATGGCCATTCAAATTGAAAACAACATCAAAGATGCTAGCAAACCACCAAAAAGGGAAGGGGTAAAACTTATCAACCCTGAAAAACAAGCAGAAAATTCTACTGATATGGAAGAAGTGGTTAAGACCTTGGTAGGGAAAGTTAAAGAAATCTCCTACAAACTTGCAAGAGATGAGAAAGGGTTTTCTTTGGGACGTTAGGTTCATAATTATAATCAAAATTAAAATAGATTTAGTTATAGAGTAGATAATAAAGGAAAGAGACCTATGGGTCAAAATGATAGGCAACATCCACCTAGAGACAATAATGTAGTTCTCTATTCATTGGGTGCAAGAATTGCTACTTTTGAAGAACTTGGTGTGATAAATGCTTATTGTGTCATGTTCCTTGTGAACAATCCGCCTTGGATAAATATGTTGCCATATTTGACTTTGATGATGCATGTGTGCTTGATCATCAAGTAAAATTTGAACAAGGTACAACCTCTACTTGTCTTCTATGTGCTAGACCTGCTCATGATTTTTGGGCAAGTTTAAACAAGGTATGTTATCTTCCTCTTCAAGTTGATATGGCTCAATCCTTTGAATTGCCCAGTGATGATTTTGAGTTCCTAAGAGATCTGCTAATCAAGAAGTATGACGAAGTCCCTTTCGAGGAGGATAGGGAATTGTTGATCAATGTAGTTATTTCCTAGGAAAATGAGTACAATATGAGAAGTAGGCAAGTGAAGAGACCTTAAGCCTCAAACACTAAGATGCCAATCTTAACCAATGTTCCTAAAGGTGCCCCAAGAAGAATCTTTCATACAAAGCCCATGTTGTTGAGCCAAATCCAAGTGTTCCTTTTTCTATTTCTGTTTTGAAAACATGTATACCATTTGAAAAGGTGGTCACTTTTCCATCCAACACCCCCATGCCCAAGTACAATATTTTTGATATGGCCCAAATCTTAAGCCAAATGAAGATAATTGTCCCTTTAGTAGAGTTGTTTAGGATTCCTGAGCATAGAAACATGAAATTTGAGTATTTGGGATTTAATGAGGATGTTGTTGTAAACAAAGATATCTCTCCCCTTGTTGCGTTGAGAACGAGATTGAAGAATCTCAAGAGACCATTGAACCATCCCCTAAAGTATATTTGGGGACTTCCTAGTTGAGAGCCAATTGGATGTTGATCCTTTCTACACCACACTAATGGTTAATGGTTGGCTCCTACATAATTGTATGTTTGATTCAGGTGCTTCTTGCAATATCATGCCATTAGTGGTCATGAATGAACTTGGTATAAATATAACAGCTACATATGGAAGATGTTATGTCATGGATTCAAGAGAAGTACTTGTTGGTTGTGTAAAGGGATTAGTTGTATAATTGGTGGCTCACCCTGACAAGTACTTGACAATGAATGTTGTTTTTATTTCGTGCCAAATGAGGAGCGTTATTGTCAAGAAAGTGGGCAACAAGTGTGGGAGGTAGTGTGCAAATGGACCTTTCTTATGCTACCATTCCTTTGGAAGGAAATTTTGTGAAGATACATAGGGAAGAGAAGTTGATGCATCTAATTGAAGACCTTATGAATGCATCATATGAGGTGTTGTATATAGATTTGGATTTGGGAAACTTTGTTGGTAACACAAACTTTGAAGATCAATGCCTTGACCTTGGAACTCAGTTTGAAGACCCCAATGCTCCTTGGCTGATGTATTTTGATGGAGCATGTTCTAGTTTGGGAAATGGAGCAGGTATAGTGTTGTTTTCTCCTAACCAATGATCCTTTAACTTTTCTTTTAGGTTATTCTTTGAGTGCACAAATAATATTTCTGAATATGAAGCACTCATACTTGGTTTGAGGATTTCTTAGAGACATGGGATAAAGGACTTGATTGTAAAAGGTGACTCTAAATTAGTTGTTAAGAAAATAAAAAAACTATATGCAACCAAGTGTCAGAGGTTGAAACAATATAGAAATGTAGCATGAGATTTAATTGAGATGTTTGATTCTTTCAACATTGAATATCATGCTAGAAGTTAAAATGTAACAGATTGATATGTTAGTACTACCGGACCTCTCAATATGATAATGAAATTATATCCCCATACTATAAGTTTGAAGTTGAAATGCTTGTTAGGCCTTCCATACCTGACAACATTAAACATTGGAAAGTATTTGATGATGACTCTCACATCATGAAATTCCTAAGTTGCAAAGATGAGTTTTCTAATCAATTGATTGATCTCAAGCCTATGGTAGAGATGTGTGATGGAAAAGAAACCCTATTTGGGAAGGAGATGATTCAGTTGAAGACTAACACAATCCCAATAGGGTTGGTTTTCCTTGAATCTACTTTTGATGGCATTGTGAGTTGTGAATAAGTCTACACATAGTCTAAGAGATCTGTTGAATGCAACTTAGAAACTTTCCAAGATCCAAAAAAAGTTGGTTGGGCAACAATTTAGATGTATGCGAGAAATAAGCATATATCAAACTGTTGAGGAAATATCATGACTGTTTGGCATGGTCCTATTCTGAGTTGAAATTCTATAGGGAGGATCTATTTCAACATGTGATATGTTTGGAGCCTCACGTTAAGCTCTTTAGGTAGAAAAAAACGCAAATTCAAGAAGAGCTTAAGAGACTCAAAGATGGAGGCATCATTCAACCTATAAGATACTCTTCATGGGTTACCAATCTAGTTCTGTAAGGAAGAAAAAAGGGACATAAGATTGTGTGTTGACTTCAGAAATTTAAACAAGGATTCATTGAAATATAACTACCCTTTTCCAAACATGGATAACCTTTTGCAAAAGGTAACATGGTTAGAAATGATTTCAACATTGGATGGTTTCTCTAGTTACAATCAAGTGGTGGTTAAAGAAACTGAGCAATACAAGACTGCTTTCACCACTCCATGGGGAACCTATTTCTATGTCAGAATTCCATTTGGTCTAATGAATGCAAGAGCTACTTTCTAAAGAGCAATGGATGTAACATTTTTGGATTCATCAATGAGTTTATTATGGTTTACCAAGATGATATAATAGTCTTTTCCAAGAAGAGGGGTGATCACTTAGAGCACCTTGAAAATATCTTGATCAGATGTAGAGAATTTGGTATCTCATTGAATCCTAGAAAATGCTATTTTGGTGTGAAAAAGGAAAAGATGTTGGGGCACATTGTGTCTCAAGGAGTTATGATTGAACCTCAAAATGTGGAGGGAATTGATAGAGTACCCATTTGATTTAATATAAATTTTATTAAACCTTAATTTCAAAGTAACTAATGTAGTGTACGATGTACAAATGATAAAATACAGTAAATGGACAACCAACAAACATGTGATGATATGAAACCATATATATATAACTTAGCTGATTTCCGAGTGATCTAGAAGTGATATGGGCAGGTGAATAGATGAAATAGACCTGGAAGCAACATGTTCAAAGCTCATTGGAGGTTACGAGACCCATAAATGTGCAGACAGAAGCACCCACGGGAGGATAGGAGAGCTCGACTATATATATATATATATATATATAACTTAGCTGATTTCCGAGTGATCTAGAAGTGATATGGGTAGGTGAATAGATGAAATAGACCTGGAAGCAACATGTTCAAAGCTCATTGGAGGTTCGAGACCCATAAATGTGCTGACAGAAACACCCATAGGAGGATAGGAGAGCCCAGAGTATATATATGAAATAGATTGGAAGCAACATGTTCAAAGCTCAATGGAGGTTCCGAGACCCATAAATGTGCTGATGTAGAAGCACCCACGGGAGGATAGGAGAGCTCGAGTATATATATATATATATATATATATATATATATATATATATATATATATATATATATATATATATATATATAATATATAGCTGATTTCCGAGTGATCTAGAAGTGATATGGGTAGATGAATAGATGAAATAGATTGGAAGCAATATGTTCAAAGCTCATTGGAGGTTACGAGACCCATAAATGTGCTGACGAAGCACCCACGAGAGGATAGGAGAGCCCGAGCGTTAGTGATTGTATCTACATGCTAGTGTCCACCCAGATGCTCAAGTTATGATATTTTCTATGCATGAGGAGATTCATTGTTGATCTCTGTTTGTTTCTCTAGATTTGTTCTAATGTTGTTGTTCACACCTATAACTTGTAAAATAGATACCTAGTTGCACATACCCATAAACCACATCAAACTTAATAATAAGATGTAGAATGGAGAGTCAAACTGACCTTGAAATTCACCCGAACAGTGAACTTAGTACCAAGCGATTGTACTACATTTCAGACTCCATGTAGTTCTGTGTGAAAGTGTGTGTAATGATGCCCTAGGATGCCCTTGTGCAAGTTGCACAATGATAGCGAGATAGATCTAGAATATAGAAAATGTATAGAATGTGTGAGATGGAATAGAATAAACTTCCATTCCTATGTTGTGTATGTAGAAGAATGCAACCATTGTCCCTTGAGTGAATGTGTTAGATGGATGCTTTGAAGTGATTTTATGCCTTTGGATGCAAGCTTAGGTGATAGTATGTAATGCTTAGTGCTTGGCCCCTTATTTGAGAGTTATAACTATGTATATATATGATTCCCTTGTTTAAATTTTGTAATTGACAATTGGAAGGTTGTCTTAAAAGTATAAAAGATGCCCACGAAGTAAAATAGAACCAAAAGAGTGAGAAAAGGGGAGAAAGTGTTAGGAGCACCCAGGAGGAACATGAGTGCTCGTGTACTAGTGTCCGAGGCCATAAAAGATAAATCATTCAAATACCGACAGGGTTGTAGGGTGTGTAAGGTCAATAAAAGTATAGAAAATAAAGAAAAAGACTCGAAAGACCTTGTCAATTACTAGTTTTCTTGCTTAGGAATTATATATATATATTAGTATGATCTAGTACCTAGAAATATACCCAAGTGCATAGATTTTGTGTCTACACTATTCCCCAATCCAAGAAAGGGTTGTGTCTACACTATACAATCTTTCTTTGGTCAAATTAACTTTGTGAGAAGGTTTGTATCTAAATTTTCGAGATCACTCGCCTATCACATGTATGCTAAAGAAATATTAGATTTAAAGTGAAAGATGCATTGAACACTACCTCTGTGTTGGCTAGTCCAAGTTATAAGGAGTTTGATTTTTCGCTTTGTATCTAAATTTACCATTGCTTCATTTTTTTGCAAAAGGATTATGAAGGTCATGAGAAACCAATTGCATTCTTTAGCAAAGCCTTACAAGGATCTGAATTGAAGTACACAATAATGGAAAAACAATCTTTTACTTTGGTAAATGCCACTAAAATTTTTAGACCTTACATCTTGAGCTCAAGGGTTATTTCCTATGTGCCACACACCATGGTCAAAGACATTTTGACAAAAATGGAAGCTTCAAGAAAAAGGTGCAGATGGGTTAACAAACTCCAAGAATATGACATGGATATTCAAACCACCAAGTTGGTAAGAGGCCTTGGTTTGGAAAGATTAATGGTAGAAGAAAATCTACAAGTTATTGAAGTAAACAATGTTGTTTTTGATTTAGGTGATCCTCATGAAAAGGTATGTGCTTCCATTTGGTACAAGGACATTGTGTATTACTTGAAGAATTTGAATTGTCCTTTTGGCTTAGACAAGATTAAAAAAGGACATTGAAGTTGGTGTCCCAAAAATACATCTTGAATGACTTTGGTTTAGCTTGGAAGAATCAAAAGGGGTCTTGCTAATATGTATAATGAAGATGAAGTCTGTTAGAACTATAATATTAAGTGCATCATAATATTTAGTTTATAGTTAAATAATATAGAATAGTTTATATTCTTATTATTTAAATATAAACTTTATATTAGGTTTGTTAGTTATTAATTAACTAACTATATATTAAATCGGGTGTGCCACATGACTTGATATGGACATAACCCTTCGGCTTTAGGTCATATTCAAAATCACATGAATCATTTGGAATCCAAAAGGGTATTGCTAATATTTATAATCGAAGATGAAGTCATTAGAACTATAATATTGAGTGCATCATAATATTTTGTTTATAGTTAAATAATATAGAATAGTTTATATTTTTATTATCTAAATATAAACTTTATATTAGGTTTGTTAGTTATTAATTAACTAACTATATATTAAATCGGATGTGCCCCATGACTTGATATGGACATAACCCTTCGAGTTATTTAAATATGGCTTTAGGTCATATTTAAAATCACATGAATCGTTTGGATCCCGGGTAAATACATGGAGTAGAAGTGAGGGAGGAGTTACTTTACTTTGAGGTTGTAAAATGTTTCTCTAAAGTGGATTATTCTTCCGTGGTTTTTCACCCATTTACGAGTTTTCCACATTATATACGATGTCAATGTGTATTATTTTATGTTGTTATTTAATTTTATTATGGTGTGCACATTTATATTTCCACTTATTAATGTATGTTAACCTAACATTTAATTTAGTTGGTAAATATACCTTTTCACCCCTCGTCCTGACATGGTACCAGAGCGGGTTTAATAAATTAAATATAATCCTAATGTAACCTAAGGACATAACGGTTGGGAAGGTAGTTGAAATATTTGAAATATTATTTAATCCCCCCTTCCCGTTCTGCATAGTTGGTTGGATTATTGCACATGTGAAAAGGTATTGTGGATTTTCAACTGCGTGGAAAGAATTCTACTTCGAGAATTACCAGACTCGAAACTAAGGTAAGTTTTTTAAATCTTTGAAAAATTTGTATATAGTTTTATATAGTTTTGCATGGATTCAAGGAAATAAAAAGGGGAAGTAAAAAAATCCAAGTGAAAATCAAGTGCACAAGAGACAATATTCGAGAAAATAGGCTCTTTAATTTTTTTCATTAGTCGAAATAAAAACCATATTGTTTTTACATTTTGAAATGTGAAACCATATTTTATATTCGAAAATGAGTTCCGTAATTATTTTATACAAAATATTTATATAGTTTTATAAAATCTTCTTATTTTATAAAATATATAATTTTATATAAATCTATATATTTCCATTGTTATGGTTTATATAATTATAATAAAATCTAAGGGTAAATGAAAGGTCTCTTGGATAGAGACAACTCTCCATGAAAATAACACATTCATTTTTTTTATTGGTGAAGGAGATGTCATTTGAAAGGAGACCTCTGTGTGGTAAAATAATAATTTAATCCTAAACTATTGCTTACCCCTTACTACATACCATATTAAATCCTAAACTTTTACATTTATTTAGCCATGTATATTAAAACATGTCAAACCATGAATTCTTAACCGTACACCATATATTAAATTTGGTGAGGGGTTGTTTTTAATATAGACACATTGGTGATTCACACACCATATATGATGTTTTTTAATTATGTAAAGTTTTTAATTCTAGAAAAGCATACGTTTAGGAATAAATTTTACTCTATATAGATGATACTCATCTTTAGACATTTCCCTTTAGAAATTAATTCTAAAGTAAAGTTGCTCCCATATATATATTAATAACTAGCAATCACATGTGTATAATGCAATGTGAACGTCGAACGGTATATGTTATTTGATTTAGAGGGATAGTTATTACTTTTGTAGTTGATTTTGATAATGGGTGTGATTGATTTTGTAGGTGTAGATATATAGATGAACCACTTCATTTAAAGGTTCCATCTCTACATGCTCCATGAGAGCTCTAATAACAAGGGTGTTGTATTGTCTATATCTGCCCACTAGGTATGGATCACCAATGGTGATATTAGGTACAAAATATGTAATGTCATCAACTTATAATGCAAGGAATGGTGTACTATGATTGTCATGAGTATATTAAAATGAAAGCATCTACTTATAGAAGTGTAGAAAGCACCCAACACCAATTATATACTCATTATATACTACTTATAGTTATCACAACTTGCAATCTATGCTCCGAGGTTTTACATCTCATTCTGCACAAGAGAAAAGAAACATAATGAACAATTATGGTCTTAACCCTTGCACCATTGGCTGGAATGATTTATGGACATGGCTCTTCACATGTATGATGACATAATGAGAATCAGAGAAAATATAAACGAGAAATATATAATTGGCTATGGTGTTAAAGCATAATTTATAAATGTGTTCTAAAGAATTGTAATCCAATTGCTATAAAGAGACTGTATAATCACTACCCACAAAGCTTGCGTGAAGTTGAAACTGAGCTTGAAATAGTTGGAAGCATCAAGCATTAGAATCTTGTATATACGAGCTGAAGAGTAGCCAACAAACAAACCTATGAACACCCACAATAGAACCATATTGGATCCACACTAAGCTAAACAACGTGCCTTTGTAATTGTCTTTGCCAACACAAATTTTTCAATGTCATCAATGCAACATTTATTGGACCTACCTCTTAAGAACATAATATCTTTGTTGAATCTGCAAAGTAAATTAAATTATAGGCATCCAATTAGACCATCTGATGTCTTTTCCGCCAGACAATCTAGGGGCATTTTCAGAGGGCATTTTCCAGAACATAGAATGTTCACAAATATCTAAACAAACAAACAATACAAATAATACAAACAAATATGCAATGTAGAAACCTAAAATCTTAAATTGAATGGCACGACATCGAAACAAGTTCCATCATTGTAAAGTTTGAAAACCCAACCACAGCAAAAAGACAAGCATATACTAATTTACTCATATACTAATGACAAATAACAATAGATCTGATTTGAATGGAAATAGAAAGGAAAGTTTTCACACCTTACCCAATTATTTAAGACAATCCTTATTTTATGTCAATGTTGCACTTGCTTATTCAACCATAAAAGATTCCAAAGCGCAGTTGGATGTCAACAATTCTCTGAGGATGATAACTCTTCTCTTGTTATATATGACATACTGATTTTTCAATAATTTACTCATATACTAATATATCATAATATATCTTGACAAATCTCGTTGTGTGAACTTACAACAAAAACATTCACAAATATCTAAACAAACAAACAATATAAATAATACAAACAAATATGCAATGCGAAACCTAAAATCTTAAATTTAATGGCACGACATCGAAACAAGTTCCATCATTGTAAAGTTTGAAAACCCACCACAACAAAAAGACAAGCATATACTGATTTAATCATATACTAATGACAAATAACAATAGATCTGATTTGAATGGAAATAGAAAGGAAAGTTTTCATACCTTACCCAATTATTTAAGACAATCCTTATTTTATGTTAATGTTGCACATGCTTATTCACCATGAAAGATTCCAAAGCTTAGTTGGATGTCAACAATTCTCGAGGATGATAACTCTTCTCTTGCTTTATAGATGACATCTTGATTTTTCAATAATTTACTCATATACTAATATATCATAATATATCTTGACAAATCTTGTTGTGTGAACTTACAACAAAAACATTCATGTCAAATCTACATCATCTCAAATGTCCTGTTTTTGTAACAAAGTGGAGTACCAACGTTAAAAGATTTTTACAAACATGTATGGCAAGTATCAAGCCACTAAATTCAAGACAACATAATTGCCAATTGAAAGGCCACCTAATCAAGCCCACTATGACACCGAAAACACAATCAAAAGATAATTCCAAAAAGAGTATGTATTATTTAACAATCAAAACCAACGAAAAAACTCCAACATATTCCACCTCTTGCAGAGCGCGTAGAGGTAGGACTATTGGGTTTTTACCATTTTCAGTGTTAGAATAATTCTTCCTGTGATTAGGTCTGATAACTCTTAGTATTAGGATTTTAACATGTCCCCTGTTAGATATTTTTCTACGAAGATCATGTCGTTGCCCAATGAATCTAAGGCTTTGATGGTGGTTGAAGGTAAACAGAAACTGGTCCATGTGCTTTTCTAGTCATGGATTATAATGTTTATGACAGAAGAAGAGTTATGAATGTAAAATTTGTTCCTGTGTGATCAGAAACACCAAAAGTTGATTATCTTCTGAGAAATCTTTATAGGTTGAGTTTCCTACGGGAATTCATGCACTCTTTTGCCAGTTTAGGTTTTTTCCCTTGAGAATAGTGAATCAAGTTGCTCTGTTTGAAGCCCTTATTATCCATGTCTGAATAGAGTGCATATTTGTTTAGGGGTTTAATATATGCTTGTTTGTGAATGTTCTATTCAATTGGATTCATGACATAATTTTAGCACATGCCATCCCTTACCTAATCAATTGTTAGTTTATCTTTAATTTTTATTTAAAAAGGGAATTGATACCAATTGATCCATCTTATAATCCGAGTATGAAACTTGCACTCTAAGGAATAAACTGAATGAGAAAGCCAACATAAATTATAATTTATGTTGCAATGGAAGCTAATGACTGAAATTTTAATGGGAAACCTCAAGTTACTATACATTTCTCCATGTGAGGAACTTACAGAGGTTGGAGATTCTATAAAATTTACATGATGATTTATTGTGTGAAAAATGCCTAGCCTTTGCATTTGTCAAAAGTGTTTCAGTGTTTCATTTTCTCAAAATTTCACTTGAACAAGGGATATGATCAATTCTAGCATGATTTTTTTAGCTCATATAAATTCTACTGTGCAAACTCACTGTCAGCATATGCCTAACTTGGATTTGAATTTGATGTTCTTGCTTCATCACTTTCAACATCTAAAGAGTTGGTTGAGTGATATAATCAAGACAAGAGATGTGGTTGGTATCAATAATTAATTATTTGCCCGTGTCCATAGGGAAAACAAGATACATGTACAACAGATCTCAAATCAATTATGGGATTTGAAGGCTAAATATCATGATTGATGCTACAGAAAAAAACTATATCAACCTTCATTTATTATACAACCTCGATTTGCAAAAAAAAATCAGCATGGACTTAAAAGACCAATAAGTTCGAAAGATGGTGTGTAATTTTCTATATCATCACGAGCTACTAAATAATAGATCATTTTAAATTAACAAAAACTTGTCTAGATGCATTTTCCTCCTTAATTATACGAGTTCTAAAAAAATAAGAAACCTTGGATGAAAAACCTAGTACATGCATTGGAGGAGTTGAAATTATAATGTCTTTGGGCAATTTTTTTGTGTTACGAATTATATGATTTGTGCCGAACCACCGCCGCTATGGTTTAGGGCTTCTCTGGGAATTCAAAGTTCTAAATAGGTCGAGTTTATCCGGGGTAATCGACATCCTAATCGAAACCTCTCTATTTATTTTAGTCGTATCACAAAACCAAGAACATCAAACAGAATATAAAAATTCAAACAAGAACTTCAAACAAAGAGACATGCCATAGATAAATACCCATTCACCATGCATAATCAAAACTAAAAAAACTAAAACATGAAATTTCTAAAAATAGCGAGTAAAAGCTAAAACGTCAATCGCCATCGTAATCTGGTCAAATTTAACATAGTAACGTGAATGTCTGCAAAGCCTTTTCCCATAGGGGTAAGGCCTTTGGCGTAATAACTATGTCAAAGTTCATGGACCATAGTTTACTTATGCGTTGTTTATGCACATATTTTTTTAATAAAATTTAATAAAGCTTTTCCTTATATGTGGCCGCCCCACCATTATTACTTACTAGTATGATGGTAGAATACATGCCAATTTTCTAGGTGGTTAGTTAAATTATTTGGCATGTGAGTTTCCTAACGATGGTATGTTTATTTTTTAATCAAGTTGTTAGAACGCTTGATATATAGTTATTTATAGTATTTTGCATTTTAGTATGTCAAATTAAATGACATAATATCTTATATATATATATATATATATATATATATATATATATATATATATATATATTAATTGGTTGTTGATTTAAATTGTAAATTGAAATGTGATATAATATATGGTTCGATGGCATAATTTATATATCACTGGTAGTTATAAATTAACATTGATTAAATTGGTTCGGTGATAAACTCATCGAGTTGGCGAGTTGATAGAAATACCAACCTAATAAGGAGCAAGAGCTCAATTTTTTGTAAATAAATTTTTTTTAAATGTATGAATTATTTGTTTATTTTTTTCTTTCAAAAATATAGACAAATTATAAAAATTATTTTTGTAAAAATAGTAAAATTATCATTTTTATAACCTTTCAATGTTTAATGTATCCCAATAAATCAAATAACTTATACCGTTCGGCGTTCACATTGCATTGTACACATACGATTGCTAGTGATATATTCCTATACGACGATATTTTTTCATCATAAGTTGTTGCAAAACTAAAAAAAATTCACTCACATTTCAATTTAATTTTTTGATATCGTTATAACTTTTCATGTATAGACTTTTTACTTAACAGGACCTCCTTGTGTGGTGTAAAATTGATCATGATCGATTACGAGGATTAATACGACTTGGGGGAATTTCTATAAAAACTCTTATTTTAATCATTGTTTATTAATTATTTTTATCTATATTTTACGCACAAATGGGGTCTAATCAATTTTTAATTGATAAATCTCAGATGTTGAATGGAAACAACTACAACATTTGGAAGATTTGATTGAAAGCAAAATTTATGGCTCAAACCTGTGGGTAGTTGAGAGAGAGAGAGAGAGAGAGAGAGAGAGAGAGAGAGAGAGAGAGAGAGAGAGAGAGAGAGAGAGAGAGAGAGAGAGAGAGAGAGAGAGAGAGAGAGAGAGAGAGAGAGAGAGAGAGAGAGAGAGAGAGAGAGAGAGAGAGAGAGAGAGAGAGAGAGAGAGAGAGAGAGAGAGAGAGAGAGAGAGAGAGAGAGAGAGAGAGAGAGAGAGAGAGAGAGAGAGAGAGAGAGAGAGAGAGAGAGAGAGAGAGAGAGAGAGAGAGAGAGAGAGAGAGAGAGAGAGAGAGAGAGAGAGAGAGAGAGAGAGAGAGAGAGAGAGAGAGAGAGAGAGCTGAGAAGGTCACCACATATCAACAGAAAGTACAAGAGGCGATGTCCATTATCTTGCGAAGCGTACAAGATGATTTTCGCTTCATATTAGAAATATAGAGAGTCCTAGTGAAGCTTGGACACAATTGGAGTCGATGCATGAAGGTACGTGTTTATCAAAAAATATTAAATTGGTTTTAGAGCTTATGATAACTCCCATGAAGGGAGATGAAAAAGTGATTAATTATTTAGCAAAAATAAAAAATATTAAGTCACAATTAGATGGATGTGGTAGTAATTTGATTCATGATAAATTGCTCTATTTTATTATCTAATTAAATATTCATGAAAAATTTAGAAATTTCATTTCAATTTTGAATTCAAAATATCAATCCGAACAAGACATTCCAAATTTTCAAACCCTTAGTAATCTCTGGTTCAGGAAGAGTAGGTTATGACTAATTTTGATTCAAAAGAAAATGCCACACAGGACACTTCTTGCTCAGAAAGTGAAAGGTAAACCTTCTAGGATTAACAAGAATCAAAAATCAACTTTTAAAACTCCTAATAAAAACAAGAAACTAGGAAACTTAAAAGTTAGTTTTGATGGTAAATGTCATAACTGTGGGAAATTTGGACATAAGAAAGAGGTTTGTAAATTTAAAAACAAGTCAAATTTAAAAAATCGAAATGGAATAAATCATATCAAAATCAAGATAATGATGATGATAATGAGAATAATCATAGTGCTAATATAATATCTTTATAAATTACTTCTAAATGAAAAGTATATTTTCTAAACTGTTGGAAAAAGGAGTTGTTTTTTTATTTTTTTGCATAATTTTTTTTTATTAAGGGAAAATAGTTTTGAAGGGACTATACCTCGTATACAAAATGGCTCAAAAGCCGAGATATTAAAGATGAGGAAAGCAGCCCAGAGAAGGGCAAAATAGTCAACCAAGGAAGGCTCAACAACCAAATTTTACAATGTATGTGAAAAAAGGATCAAAACGTACAAAGATCCAGAGAAAAGAAGGCAAGAAAAAAAAGAAACAAAAAGAGAAATAGCATAAAGAGCTTCGCCAAAAATAGCTCGAATCGTCCGATGACAAACCATATCGCAGCCAAAAACAAGATCACAATGTGCCCATTACTTGATGGCTCTCACAATTTTGGTCTTGATAGCCTACAGTGACATGAAGAAGGCAATGGCAGTGGCCTGAGAGGAGTCTTGCAAATCTACTTGGGCAATTGCAATGTCCCTTTTCTCTTTAGGGCCCCATATGTCCTCATTAATCCCACTTAAACTGCAAACACTGTGGACATGTTGTTCAATGAAATTATAAATGCTTTTGAGGGCAGACAATATGCAGTCATTGCGGCTTTTAGCATTCCCCAATCTGCCATCTAAGGACTGAAGTTTCTTGAAGACTTCACCAATAACCCCCTCTTCCTCCTCACTTTGAAGGATCCTTTTACCCTTTGCTCTTTCCATGTTTTTTATAGCCCCTTTGAGCTCTTGTATCTCCTTCTCTAATCTGTCCACCCTATCCAGCAATTCCTCCTCTTTGGGCTCCTCCACCGGCTTGCTAATATGCAGGAGGTTTTCAGCTAGTTCCAAGTCTTTGTGACTCCTTAGGACTCGTTGGGAAGCAGGGATTTTAGCTTTGAGGCTCTTGTTTTTCTTGCTGGAGACAACATCTTCATTCTTTCTTTTTAGCAGGGGGGAGTGGGAGCAGTGTGGGTAGGTGGAGGTATGGAGGAGGGAGGTGGGCTAGGATTCACGGGAGGGCAGCTGGAGAAATGGCGGTGAATCAAGAGGATAAGGCCCTGGTGCAAAGGGACAACCCTAGAGTGGCTTTGAACTTCCCTTATAGATTTCTCCAGAGAGTTAATCAGATAGTGAGGAAAGCTGATAATGTTATTTCTACGAAAATGATTCAGAAAAATCAGATGCTTATGAGGTATAGTCACATATCTTCCTTCAAGGGTAACATACCTTACCACCATTTTGGCCAGTTCATCAAAAGGTTCAGGGATCGACGCCACCTTGAGGCCAGCAGTCACGAACTCAAGATTCTCCCCCTCTTCCAGAAATTTCTTGGTTTCCACCTCCCTGTCTACCTTCTTATTGAAGAATTTTGTGCCTTCCAGGCTGAGGCCCGTGATCTGAGCTATGAGCTCTTCCGTGATTTCCATTTTCATGTTACTATATTTGACTATTCTATTCTTCCAACCCTTGGCGAATTTGATAGAGATGTCTTGGTCGAAGCCTTGAATCCTTTCAATGAAATTAGATAGTCCCCCGATTTGTAGGTAATCCCAAAGCTCCGTGTTCTCTTTCCACTCAGGATTGTGGGTCGGTTCGGTTTTGCATGGCGGCCCCCCCATGTTTCCTCTGCTCCTTTTCCTGTTCTCAACGGTAAAATAGCTACCAATGCAGGACATGCCTAACTTTGCTTTTGGTATTTGAATCTTTCCTTCCCATGAAAGCCGGTTTAATTATTATGCTACACTTGTTATTATTGCCCGCTCCTCGGCTTTCCTCCTATGCCAAGAAATGATGACAGTCCAGCCCGCACAGATCACAACAATCATCCAAATCTTTTGTGATGTCATCATCATGTACTTGGGGATCCACACATTAGCATCTAAAATACAGCCGTTAGTTATGATTTTCACTACCATGTAGATCAATGATAATGGCTTTATTGACATGAGCGGGCAGAATGTCCCCCCCAATCCAAGTTTGAAAGGAATTATTAACACCGAAGTTAGCCAAACTGTCAGCGACCCTATTTCCTTCCTAGTAGGTGTGGGTGATTTGGACATTTTCAAAGCTTTTGCATATATCAATAGCTTCCTCAATATAATCCCTGATAGACCAGCTGGGGTGTTGCTTTTTATTCAGAAGATTGATAATATTTAGAGAATCACCTTCAATTATGATATTAGGAATATTACAATCTCTGGCAAGTCTAATACCCCAAAGAGCCGCCATGGCTTCGGAATAATGATTAGTCTGTCTGCCCATTCTCCCAGAAAAAGCAGCAACATAACAACCTCTTTGATCCCTGATGATTCCCCCTCCTCCAGAGTCACCTGGATTGCCCTTAGAGGCCCCATCAAAATTTAACTTGTGCCAATCAGTGGGGGGTTTAATCCATCGACTATGTTTCACAAGATACTCACCGTTATTTCTATTGACAGTGGCAATATTCCATTCAGTCAGAATGCATTCTTCATTCTCCGGGTAGAGTCTATTTTTAGGGGGTTTAAATCTAGCAATATTATCTTGCACAACAATGATAATTTCCTTATAAACTTTGTTACAAGCCTGTCTATTGTTTCTGAAAATACTATCATTACGAGCCTTCCAGATTCTCCACATAGTGTGGGGCAAAACAAGTTGCCATAGTCTTTTCACCATGCAATGTTTAAACGGAGAGTTCCATTGCTCCCAAGCCTGAAGGCAGGTAAGGGGGAAAATCCATCTCAGATTGAATTTTGCAAAAACAAGCTGCCAAATTTTGGAAGCAATCTCACAATGGAGGAATAAATGCTTTATATCTTCAGCCTCTTGCTGACACATGCAACATCTATTTGGCATGATAAATCCCTTCTTGATGAGGTTGTCATTAGTTAGGATCTTGCCATTAATAATTAGCCACCAAAAGAAGTTCACTCTAGGGGTTAGCTCCGGCATCCACAACTTGTGCCACTTAATTTCGCTTTCCATGGATGTAAAGAAAGAATTATATCCTGATTTAATAGTGTACTCCCCATCAAAAGAATCTTTCCAGATGAGCTCATCTTTAAGATTTTGATTACTTATATGGATTAGGGAAAGCTGATTCTGGAGAGATATAATATCAGCCTGAATATTATCATTCTCCACTTTTAGCTGCTTCCATTTTCTTTTGTTTCCATCCCTCTCAATGTACCCCTGGATTTTGTGTCCATACTTTGCAATTAAGCTGTCTTTAATATGATCATAAGCAGAGATCCAGTTAGAATCCATCCACTTATCAGTCCAGAAGTTTATGTTTTGCCCATCTCCAAGCTTCCAGCTGCACCCCTGAGAGAGAATGTGTCTAGCTGCGTAGAAGGTTGTTCCAGAAAATAGAACCACTCGGAAGGGACTGATCATATATGAAGGAAATCTTGTTTTGTTTTGAAAGATATTTGATCTTAATCAGCTCTGTCCAAGGTCTGTGCTCTTTTATAAGCCTCCATCCTAATTTTGCAGTAAGGGCAGTACTCATATGTTTTATATCTTTGATGTGTATTCCCCTAGACTCTTAGGTTTACAAACCTGTTCCCAAGCCACAAGATGATATCCGAATCGTCCTCGCACCATGCCACGAAAGTGTTTTTGAATCTTTCAATACTTGTTCATCAACTGCCTTGTAGGCATGCCAACATGCTTGATATGTAAATAGGCAAATTTTGAAGCGTGCTTTTAACCAAAAGACACTTACCTGCACTTGAAAGAACGGCTCCTTTCCAGCCAGCCAACTTTCTTTGAAATCTCTTAATAAGATCATTCCATACCTCCACTGAAATCTTGCCAGTACTTAAAGGTAACCCTAAGTAAGTAGCTGGTAGAGAATTAATAGTGCATCCTAGAATATTAGCAATCTTTCTTTGCCTCTCCTCAGGAGTATTGAAGAAGTAAATAGAGCTTTTGTCAAAATTAACTTTCTGCCCCGAGGCTTCCTCATAAAATCTAAGGACAGTTTTAATGGCCTTTGCCTCAATAATAGAAGCCATTAAAAGCAACAAAGTGTCATCAAGAACCGCTGGCCGATGAGAGGAGATCGATTACGTAGTTGAGGGAAGCCTTTTATCATGCCAATGTCAATAGCTTTGGAAATAGATCTCGCTTAAATGTTAGCCATAATAATGAATAAAAGAGGGGAGATTGGGTCGCTTGCCGAATACCTCTATTAGTGGCAAAAAAACCACACAGTTCCCATTAACAACCACGAGAGAATCTAGAGGTAGAGATGCAAGAGTGGATGATTTTTCTACGAATTTGCTTTGAAAGCCAAATTTGGATAGAACTCATCCATGAATCTCCAGGAGACTCACAAAAGCTTTATGCATGTCAAGTTTGATGGCCATCCACCTTTTTACTTTTATCCATATAATGTATAGTTTCATGAACCATGATAATTCCATCTTGAATAATTCTTCCCCGGATGAATCCGCTCTGCTGTTGAGAAATGATCTCCATGAGAATAGGTTACATTCTAGTGGTGATAATCTTTGTGAAGATCCTATAAATGACATTAACCAAACTGATAGGCTTGAAATCTTTGAAGTCTTTTGCATCCAACTTTTTCGGGGCAAGCACAATGTGTGTATTATTTAGTTCTTTAATAAGATTTCCCGTTCTGTAAAATTCATTAACAGCTTTCAAGAGATCTTCAGAGCATATTTCCCAACATCTTTGGTAAAAGTTAGCCGAGAAGCCATCTGGACCTGGAGCCTTATCCCCTTCTAAAGCAAAGACAACCTTTTTTAATTCCTCAATGGTGACAGTTTTTGAAAGACTTTTAAATCTCTCAGCTGGTATTAGATTATTAGGAATGGAGTCTAAGAGGAAAGAGGCCGCTTGTTCATTGTAGGAGGTATCTTCAGTGAGGAGGTTCTTGTAAAAATTAAGCGCCTCTGTTTTGATATCCTCAGGATCCTTAGTAATGTTTCCATTTCCTTTAGCAACCTCTGAAATTCTGTTACAAGCTCTATGTTTGATGGCTGTCAAATGAAAGAATTTTGTATTTCTGTCTCCATCCTTAAGCCAAAGGGCTCTAGATTTCATTCTCCAAAAGGTTTCTTCATGGCTGTTTATATTATGCAGATCTGATAGGAGTTTTTTTCCCACGATGATGAGTTAGTAAAAATAAACTAGAAATAGCTACAATTGAAAACATACACAAAATGGATTATATGTATTTTAAAATTTTGCTTCATTTTCTGATAGTTTATTCAAAAATAGAACTGTGTTCATATTTTTGCATGAAAAACTGATCATTTATGACATATATAAGCTTATGGAATGTATTGAAAGGTGCTTACATGTCATCTTTTGAAGCAAACTCTATGAGAAGTATCCACAAAGTTAGTGGATTATGTTTTCAGTGAATATTGTGATTATTCTTGAATGATTTGATTATCTATTTAGATATGTTATCTAACAAGTCTTATCTTATTTGTAAAGGCTTAAAATAAGATAATACAAGATAGATATATACATATTTTAAAAAAATCTTAGTATGTGAAACTAAAATATTATTATTTGCATATCAAAAGACACTTGGGGACGCCTTTGTGTTTGTATTGGAGACGTCCAATACTGATTGCATTTAATATATATTCTACATGAATAGTATGTTGAATTTTTCAACATTTTTTGACATGGTTAGTTGTTAAGCATATTGTTATGTTAGTTGTTATACAACTAGTGTTTAACTTTACATATGGTTAAAAGTGAAATCAATAATGATTTATATTTATATGCTTATTATGATGTCTATATGGATATTGTGACTCTAACCATGTTGATGTTGTGTTAGATATAAAATATATTGGATATGTGTTCAAGTTTTTTGGTGCAAGAACCATTACTTGAAACAACAAAAGCAACCAACAATCTCCATTTCTTCTACTGAGGTAGAGAAGTACAATGGAAGCAACAAAGAAGCCATGTGGCTGAAGTAGCTGTTGGAAGAGATACACATGGAAGCTAAAAGAAGTATTCCTCTTCTATGTGGTGGTCAGAGTTGTATTACTCTTGCTGAAGAATCTAGTACAACATCAAAGAATGAAGCATGTTATCCAAGAGAAGGTTCTCTGCAGTGATAGAGATCTCCAATTCTGCAAGATTGAATATTATATTGTAGATATGTTTACGAGCCATTATGTGTTGTAAAATACTACAAGTGTGTGCAATTCTTGGCCTTTCAGAGTTGCCATTGAGGGGGAGTGTGCATGTAATGTCACCTCCTAATGGTTGTCCAATTGATTGAATCCTCTTCTATACTTCTACTCTGGTTTAAAAGCATTTGTAAAATATCTTGTATGATCTAAAGTAAACTAATAGAGTTTACGTGAAAATACAGTCTAGTGTGCATTTGTTTGTAAAGGAGGTCCTTGTGTTATAAAAGGCTCCTAGAGATGCGGTATAAGAATATTTTCACGAGAAATGGTGAGATGTAGTCTCACAAATCATGCTTAGCCTAAATCATATGTCTGATTTATGGATTCCAAATCCTTTTGTACTAAAAGGTAAGTTGAGCATGATTAAGGAGTTATAATTCCCTGTAAAAGTACATGTGCTAGCCTAAACCTTTAGGGTTTATGGATTTGTAAATCTTGTTGTACAAACAGGTAATGTTGGCATATGGATCCCCACTTAATATTAAGGGGGTGTTAGAACTATAATATTAAGTGCATCATAATATTTAGTTTATAGTCAAATAATATCAAATAGTTTATATTAGGTTTGTTAGTTTTTTTATTAAGGGTAAATAGTTTTGAAGGGACTATACCCTATATACAAAAGGGCTCAAAAGCCAGAAAGTAAAGATGAGAAAAGCAGCCCAGAGAAGGGAAAAACAGACAACCAAGGAAGGCTCAATAGCCAAATATTACAATATATGTGAAAAAAGGATCAAAACGTACAAAGATCCAGAGAAAAGAAGGCAAGTGCAAAAAGAAACCAAAAGAGAGACAACATAAAGAGCTCCACCAAAAAATAGCTCCAGAACCGCCCGATGACAGCCACATTGCAACAAAAAATAGCATCACAACAGCCCGTTACTTGATGGCTCTGTCAATTTTGGTCTTGATAGCCTGCAGTGACATGAAGAAGGCAATGGCAGTGGCCTGAGAGGAGTCTTGCAAATCTGCTTGGGCAATTGCAATGTCCCTTTTCTCTTTAGGGCCCCATATGTCCTCATTAATCCCACTTAAACCGCAAAACACCGTGGACATGTTGTTCAATGAAATTATAAATGCTTTTGAGGGCGCATAATATGCATCATTGCGGCTTTTAGCATTCCCAATCTGCCATCTAAGGACTGAAATTTCTTGAAGACTTCACGAATAACCCCTCTTCCTCCTCACTTTGAAGGATCCTTTTGCCCTTTGCTCTTTCCATGTTTTTATGGCCCCTTTGAGCTCTTGTATCTCCTTCTCTAATCTGTCCACCCTATCCAAAGCCAATTCCTCCTCTTTGGGCTCCTCCACCACTGCTTGCTAATATGCGGGAGGTTTTCAGCTAGTTCCAAGTCTTTGTGACTCCTTAGGACTCGTTGGGAAGCAGGGATTTTAGCTTTGAGGCTCTTGCTTTTCTTGCTGGAGACAGCATCTTCAATCTTTCTTTTTAGCAGGGGGGAGTGGGAGCAGTGTGGGCAGGTGGAGGTATGGAGGAGGGAGGTGGGCAAGGATTTACGGGGGGTGGAGAAATGGCGGTGAATCAAGAGGATAAGGCCCTGGTGCAAAGGGACAGCCCTAGAGTGGCTTTGAACTTCCCTTATAGATTTCTCCAGAGAGTTAATCAGATAGTGAGGGAAGCTGATAATGTTATTTCTACGAAAATGATTCAGAAAAATCAGATGCTTATGAGGTATAGTCACATATCTTCCTTCAAGGGTAACATACCTTACCACCATTTTGGCCAGTTCATCAAAAGGTTCAGGGATCGACGCCACCTTGAGGCCAGCAGTCACAAACTCAAGATTCTCCCCCTCTTCCAGAAATTTCTTGGTTTCCACCTCCCTGTCAACCTTCTTATTGAAAATTTTTGTGCCTTCCAGGCTGAGGCCCGTGATCTGAGCTATGAGCTCTTCCGTGATTTCCATTTTCATGTTACTATATTTGACTATTCTATTCTTCCAACCCTTGGCGAATTTGATGGAGATGTCTTGGTCGAAGCCTTGAATCCTTTCAATGAAATTAGACAGTCCCCCGATTTGCAGGTAATCCCAAAGCTCCGTGTTCTCTTTCCATTCAGGATTGTGGGTTGGTTTGGTTTTGCATGGCGGCCCCCCATGTTTCCTCTGCTCCTTTTCCTGTTCTCAACGGTAAAATAGCTACCAATGTGCGGGACAGGCCAAACTTTGATTTTGGTATTTGAATCTTTCCTTTCCGTGAAAGCCGGTTTAATTATTATGCTACACTTGTTATTATTGCCCCACTCCTCGGCTTTCCTCCTATGCCAAGAAATGATGACAGTCCAGCCCGCACAGATCGCAACAATCATCCAAATCTTTTGTGATGTCATCATCATGTACTTGGGGATCCGCACATTAGCGTCTAAAATACAACCGTTAGTTATGATTTTCACTGCCATGTAGATCAATGATTATGGCTTTATTGACATGAGCGGGTAGAACGTCCCCCCCAATCCAAGTTTGAAAGGAATTATTAACACCGAGGTTAGCCAAACTGTCAGCGACCCTATTTCCTTCCCGGTAGGTGTGGGTGATTTGGACATTTTCAAAACTTTTGCATATATCAATAGCTTCCTCAATATAATCTCTGATAGACCAGCTGGTGTGTTGCTTTTTATTTAGAAGATTGATAATATTTAGAGAGTCACCTTCAATTATGATATTAGGAATATTACAATCTCTGGCAAGTCTAATACCCCAAAGAGCCGCCATGGCTTCGGAATAATGATTAGTCTGTCTGCCCATTCTCCCAGAAAAAGTAGCAACATAACAGCCTCTTTGATCCCTGATGATTCCCCCTCCTCCAGAGTCTCCGGATTGCCCTTAGAGGCTCCATCAAAATTTAACTTGTGCCAATCAGTGGGGGGTTTAATCCATCGGACTGAGTTTCTGTCAGTACCACTGTTATTTCTATTGTCATGGCAATATTCCATTCAGTCAGAATGCATTCTTCATTCTCCGGGTAGAGTCTATTTTTAGGGGGTTTAAATCTAGCAATATTATCTTGCACAACAATGATAATTTCCTTATAAACTTTGTTACAAGCCTGTCTATTGTTTTTGAAAATACTATCATTACGAGCCTTCCAGATTCTCCACATAGTGTGGGGCAGAACAAGTTGCCATAGCCTTTTCACCATGCAATGTTTAAATGGAGAGCTCCATTGCTCCCAAGCCTGAAGGCAGGTAAGGGGAAAAATCCATCTCAGATTAAATTTTGCAAAAACAAGCTGCCAAATTTTGGAAGCAATCTCACAATGGAGGAATAAATGCTTTATATCTTCAGCCTCTTGTTGACACATGCAACATCTATTCGGCATGATAAATCCCTTCTTGATGAGGTTGTCATTAGTTAGGATCTTACCATTAATAATTAGCCACCAAAAGAAGTTCACTCTAGGGGTTAGCTCCGGCATCCACAACTTGTGCCACTTAATTTCGCTTTCCATGGATGTAAAGAAAGAATTATATCCTGATTTAACAGTGTACTCCCCATCAAAAGAATCTTTCCAGTTGAGCTCATCTTTAAGCTTTTGATTACTTATCTGGATTAGGGAAAGCTGATTCTGGAGAGATATAATATCATCCTGAATGTTATCATTCTCCACTTTTAGCTGCTTCCATTTTCTTTTGTTTCCATCCCTCTCAATGTACCCCTGGATTTTGTGTCCATACTTTGCAATTAAGTCAGTCTTTAATATGATCATAAGTAGAGATCCATTTAGAATGGCCCACTTATCACCCGTAAGTTTATGTTTTGCCCATCTCCCAGCTTCCACTGCACTGCACTTCGAGAGAGAATGTGTCTGCTGCGTAGAAGGTTGTTCCTGAAAATAGAACCACTCGGAAGGGACTATTATTAGGTTTGTTAGTTATTAATTAACTAACTATACATTAAATCGGGTGTGCCCCGTCACTTAATATGGACATAACCCTTTGGGTTATTTAAATATGACTTTAGGTCATATTCAAAATCACGTGAATCATTTGGATTCCGAGGTAAATACATGGAGTAGAAGTGAGGGAGGAGTTACTGGACTAGGTTGTAAAATGTTTCTCTATAGTGAATTATTCTTTCGTAGTTTTTACCCATTTATGGGTTTTCCATGTTACATACGGTGTCACTGTGTAATTTATTTTATGTTGTTATTTAATTTTATTATGGTGTGCACATTTATATTTCCACTTATTAATGTATGTTAACGTAACATTTAATTTAGTTGGTAAATATACATTTTCACCCCTCATCCGTCGAAGCTCCTAGGCCTATTAATGAATTTCATGGAGTATTTTGTGGCGGCCATTATGCTACTAAATTAACCAATTATAAGATTTTGAGGGAAGGTGTGAAGGTTGACAACATTTCTTAGGCATGCCGAAAGCTTTAGGATCCCCTTCATTGCAACCTATCTCGGTGAAGGATCATTTTAGTCAACGGGGCTAGATTTTATCGGTGAAATAATAGAGAAATCTAGTGTAGGACAAAAGTTGATTTTGGTTGCTACATATTACTTCACCAAGTGGGTTGAAGCAATCCCCACTAAGAAGGATACTCACTAAGTGGTCATGAACTTCCTTTTGAACAACATCATTTGTAGGTTTGGTGTCCTAGCCAAGTTATTTTTGGATAATGTCATGAGTTTCGAGATAAATCTCTTTCAAAAATGTGCAAATAATATGGGACAAACCTAACTTACACCTCCAACTATAACTCCATAGGAAATGGATAATCCAAGTCAAGTAACAAGATTTTTCTAAGGATACTTAAGAGGACATTGAAGTTTAAGAAGAGGAAATGGGGTGTACAATTGAAATTTGAAGTATGGGCGAGATAGAATCACACCCAAAAGGTCAATTGGAAAGAGCCCATTTGAGATATTCTATGACACCCAAGTAGTTCTTCCTCTTCATTTGAAGTTATCAGTATATCAATTCATGCAGCAACTTAGATAGGAAGAAGGAATTTATCCTTATATAGCAAGGATCAACTATATTGTTGAACTTGATGAGGTTAGGAGAGAATCTCACCAAAGACACATAAATTTTAAGGAAAAACAAAAGAATATATTTGGCAAGAAGGTTTCTCTAAGAAGTTTCTAGATTAGAGACTTGGTGTTATTATAGGACAACATGCATGAAGATAAGAGCAAGCATGAAAAATTTGAAGCTCTTTGGATGTGACCTTATTCCATAGATGTCAAAATTAGGAGCATACCTTTTTATTGAGATATTTGGATGGTGAAATACTTGATTTTCCTATCAATGGTAGGCATCTCAAACACTTCTTGGATTAGGTGTATCCCAAATCATTCCCCTTGTACAATGTATAGTCTTTCCTCTTTTTTTTTTGTTCCTTTTTTGTTTTGTGTTTTCTTTGTCCCTTTTTTTTTTTCCTTGGTAGATTTTTGTAACTTATGTGATTTGAAAGAAAAATACCCAAGTGTTTACTCATTGACTTTGTTTCCCAATGGATAGGTGTTTGGTATACCTCCATGAGTTTTTCTATGGTTCGTTGGATAGTCGTTGGGGTGTATATCCCCGAGATAGAGCCAATATATGAGTGTTGGTTCCAAATATAACACCCCCAAACCAAGACTGAAATATAGATTTACATAAATAAGGAACATGGGAGGAAGATAAACATGTTAGTTTGTCATTTGTAGTCGGGGATGGATCTATCTTCTCCTCATGACAAAACAATTGTAGGGATGAAAGTGAGGTACTTTACTCGAGGGTGTGGTTGTTCACCATGTTGTAGAATTAAGGGATAAAGTACCACCTAACTTTGATCACACTCTCCTTGTAAACATGGTTCATGGAGAGGAAGAAGAGTGTCCTCCTCACAATATTGATGACATCTTAAACCTAGGACATGATTCTAATCTAGGTCACAGAATGAGGAGGAAGAAGTGCCTTCTCAAAATAATGGCGGTTATCACATCCTCATTGTTAAAATTCACTGCGAGGATCATGAAGAGCATGCCAATCATGAAAAACCCCCTCCTCATGAGAATCATGAAGAAACACAAAACTAAGAGGTTACAATAGAACAAAAATACAAGATCTTACTCGTCAATTGGCGAGTTTAGCTTCACATGTCAAAAAAGAGCCTACGAAGACTCCAAGACAAGAAAAACCTAGAGCTTCATATCATGAGTTTTATACCAAAAATCCACGTCAAGAAAAACATAAAGAGGCGTATCAAGAATTATACACTAGATAATAGAGGTGGTGAAACATCTAGACTTAACTATGTATATATGCCTACTTCACCTATGCATGGGAAAATATTTGACCAGAATGGTTATCTATGAAGAACGCCCTCACTTCTTTATAAGAAGGCAATGTAGGACATAACAAGAAATATCAATTTGAGGAGCTATGCCCATATCCATTTGATAGAGCTATGTTGAGAACACCTTTCCCTCGTCACTTTGACTATCCAAAATTTGATAAATATAAAGGTAAAGGTGATCCATGGGACCATGTCAAATACTTCTTTATGGCATGTCAAGAGGTTTCTTATAGTGACAACTATCTTATTTGCCTCTTCCCACGGAGTCTAGGGGACAAACACTTGAATGGTTTTTACACATACCTAAAGGGTCAATTGTTACATGGCCAGAATTAGCAGAAAAATTTATACGTCACTTTTCCTTTAACATGGAAAATGACATCACCATGATAGACTTGTGTAATGCAAAACAATGAAATAATGAAAATTCGCTAGTTTCCTACAAAGATGGCGAGGGTTAGCTAGTCGCTTCCCTTGCTCCATACCAAAGAAACAATTGGTTAGAATTTTTGTGCCTAATCTACACCCTGAGATTGCTTTCCACTTGCAAATGCATTGTGGTAACACCTTTGAGGAGGTTATAGAAAAGGAAACCAAATCGAGAAAGCGTTGTTAACCAAAGGGACCTTAAAACCCTTTTCAAGAGATAACCATGAATCAAATCCTACAGAAAACCTAAGTTCTTTCAAAATCAAATCCCACTCGAAAAACTATTCAAAGGACCTCCTGCCCCTAAATTTAAACGTCGCGCATTCACCCCTCTATCGATTCTTTGTCATCTATATTAAAATAGTTAGATGTGGTAAACATGGTTAAATTCCTAAACACTATACCTTATGGAGATGATGCACCGAAACCAACATGGTTCTGATAAAATGAATATTGTGGGTTTCATTGTGTTAGGGGTCACAATATTGATAAATGTATAAAGTTGAAACACTTCATACAAGATCTAATCAATAGCAGAGAGGTGGAAATGGATTCACTAGGCCCTAGAAAATCTACAAATTAGAAATTGGGAATCTACAAAGAACCTTTCCCTAAGCATAATAAAGAGGAGAAAAAGCCAGATCAAGGCCGTCTTTTCAGAACAAGAGTACAACCTTTGTTACCAAAACTAATAATCCTTTCAACTCTATAATTGGTTGTGTTAACCCACCTTTTGAGCATATCAATACTACCACGATTAAAGCAAGAGAGTGCACCGTGACAACTTGACGTGCTCACCTTGTTATCCCAAAATTCCTTTACCTACCCTCAAGATAGTCATGATGATGTCTCAAAGCATCTTGAGAAAACCACTACTAAGATTTTGATCTTAGATCTTCTCAAAATATCTAATGTTCACAAAGACATCCTTTGTAAACATTACAGGGTTAGGAGTATCAATTGGTATTGATCATATGCGCCTCCAAGCCTTGATTGCGCAAATTGCTCGAACATAGCACATAACCTTTAGCCATCAAGAGATTCCTGAAGAGGATC
The DNA here is from genome assembly GCA_018340775.1 of Taxus wallichiana var. yunnanensis. Lineage (NCBI taxonomy): Eukaryota > Viridiplantae > Streptophyta > Pinopsida > Cupressales > Taxaceae > Taxus > Taxus wallichiana. The sequence goes on along the minus strand of CM031240.1, from coordinate 333,661,704 downwards.
CTATGCATAATCTACCCTTACATATTGAAGTCATTTTTCATTGTAAGAAGATAAAAAGGGTGCTTGTAGACGGAGGATCAAGCCTAATATTTGTACTTTAAAAATTGTTCAACAACCGGGCCACAATTAGGATGATCTAGAACCTAAGGTCATTACTATTAAGGCCTATGATAATGAGGAACAACAATCAATATGGTATGATTACATTTCCTATGGAAGTAGGGCCTACTACTCATGATACCAAGTTCCATGTTTTGGACTTGGAACTTCCTTACAACATGTTCCTTGGTCACCCATGGATTCATGCCATACAGGTCGTTCCTTCCACGTATCATCAGTGTCTAAAGTTATACCATGAACGAAAAACTATTACCATTCATGTGGATCCTAAATCATTTTCTCATTACGACCATTGTCGGGTTATTTTCTCACTACATTTGAACGTCCTTCTGCAGAAATGGCCATTCAAGTGCAATCAAAATCTCTCGACTCACACATTGATCTGGATACCTTGATTTCTCATGATGATGGTGCTTCTACATCGGTATCTCCCTTTACTTCATGGAAGATGAAGGTCCTTCCAACCGGCGCGAAGAGTACAACCTCCAATAGGCCCTTTTAATTTCAAACCTCCCATATCACCCCAAATGCGTGGTAGGCCTTGCTATAAGTATCAACGGTCTCGGGAGCATTGCAATATTGATACATTAACTCATGGTGGCCTACTAGCGGATAAAAATGTGCTTGAATCCTCTATGTTACCGCCTCCTACTGATGAGATGGTGTCATGTTATCAAGCACCCAAGTATGTTATCCCCAATAAAATTATGTACGCCATGGGATACTAAGGGTATGACCGTGGCAAAACGAATAAGGTGTGCGTGGAACCTCTTCTAACACCCCATCAAAAGGTTGTCAAATATGTTCTTGGTATCCAAACATATCGGTCCATTCAAATAGAGGTTAATACTACCTCTTCGAATGAGAAGATAGTTTGTCTGGTTATGAAAGTGAAATAGATTCCCAGTGTAGTCTTTATGAAGACCTTGCCTCCATGAACCTATTTTTTGATATGACTATCTTAACTATAACCCCTTCCATATCCCCCGCCATTCCATGTATAAATCTTGTCCACCCTTCACTTGTTAATTGGGACCAACAACAACACGTACCAATTGAATTCTTTGAAAATGATGAAGCAATTGGTGAATTTATGGGTCTCTATGATGACATTCCAATTGGTGACCATAAGAAGGGATTCTCCATTAAACTTTACACATCTCGCGTACTTTGGGAGGAGGCTAAGTTCTATGGTCACCAAATCAAAAGAAAAGAAGGGCAAGATATCCTCAGAGAAGCCTTGTAAAAAGAATAAGTCCAAGTCCCACAGTGAAAACCTCTTTGAGGCACTAACATACAAAAAAGAGAAAATCACTAGACATAGATGCTAACAAGTCTAAATGTGAAAATATCATTGAGATGCCCTTAAAGGAATATATTAATATCCCCCGATCCTATGTGTATGGAGGAAGAATCCAAATTGCTAGTGGAGGAGACCATAGACGTGAACATTGGAATAAAGGAACAACCTAGAATGGTTAAGTTGGGAGCTTCACTCCGCTCAACAACAAAAAACCTTTTTGTGCTTTTGCATGAATTCTCAAATATCTTTGCTTGGTCCTATGCAGACATGTCAGGGTTAGATCCCTCATTAGTAGTGCATAACCTAGTTGTGCATGAAGAAGAAAATCCCATCAAACAAAATATTAGAAATATGCATCCTCACAAAACCCTATTAGTAAAATAAGAACTAGAAACATTATTAGCGGTAGGCTTCATCATACCTATTGATTATTCAAAATGGATTTCTAATATAGTCCCTATACAAAAGAAACCCATTGGTATCAGGATCTGTACAAATTTTAGAGATATTAATAAAGTGTGTCCTAAGGATGATTTTCCTCTTCCTAACATCGACATGATTGTTGATTCAACTTCTGGTTATGAAATGCTATCCCTCATGGATGAATTTTCGAGATATAATCAGATTAAAATTGCAGAGGAAGATCAACACAAGAAATATTTTACTACACCTTGCGGGAAACTCTATTATCAAGTCATTCCTTTCAACCTCAAGAATGCAGACGCAACATATCAACAAGATATGAATTTCATCTTTCACAATATACTAAATGTTATAATGGAAGATTATGTGGATGACATCTTAGGTAAATCTAGGACTAGAGAGGACTACCCAACGATCTTGTGGCACATATTTCAGCGCCTTAGATATTATAAGGTAAAACTCAACCCAAAGAAGTGTGTCTTTGGCATGTTATAAGGAAAATTGTTAGGATTTATTGTATCAAGGAGAGGAATTGAGGTAGACCATGCAAAGGTCTCGATATAATGAAAATGCCTCCTTCTAAGAACATAAAAACTAAGTAGTCTACAAGGGAAGGTCCAAGCTATTAGAAGGATTCATCTCCCAGCTCACAGACAAGTTCCATTCATTCAGACATCTTCTTAAGAAATATGTTGATATATGTCTAAGTCCCCTGCTTCTACTCAAAGAATATATGTCTAAGCCCCCTGTTCTAATGTGACATACCGCAATCAAATAATTGTTTCTATACATTTCTTCCACTCATTTTCAATTGTCGCGCTTTTAGCTCAAGATGATATACATTAGAAACAAAAATTTTTCTATTACCTTAGTCTCATGTTGATTGCTTATGGGCTCAAATATTCACAAATTGAGAAGGCTTGATTGGTCGACGTTTTACTTTTCAAAACTTTGTCAGCTTTTGCTAAAAATAAGACCAAGCTCATATCTAAGGTTGGCCCATCAAGTACTTATTGTCAAAAACGTCACTTACGGGAAGGATGGCTAATTAGATCATCCTACTTAGTGAATTTGATATTGAGTAAGTAGATCAAAAATCACCAAAGGTGTGAGCTAGGAAAATACACTGATAATAAGAAAGTAACTAACTAACTAGATATCTTATCCTTCATGATTCCTTAGCAAACCTCGTAATGGAAAAACATAATGTGGATGGGCCCTGCATCGCTTGAAATGTAGGTGCTTCATTTGAACCAGAGCAAGGCCTTCACTATAATAAGATTGAATCACTTTGCACCAATGGATAAAGCAATTATGGATTTGGGATGCTTCAAGTGGGGCTATTCGGGTATTAGGAAGAGGTGGAGGGATGTTCTATGCTCAAAGGATGCAAGAACTCTAACAGGATATTCAAGCTTATTCTAAAAGAGGGGGTGAGGTTCAATTATAGCCTAGAAGTAAGATTAACTCGAGAGTTTAGAGTAATCATGATTATGGAACAAACCCATCCAAAAGATTTTGCTAAAATGGTAAACTTTGTAAATTCCAAATCCAAATTCTAATCCAATACTTCTAAAGGCCTTTTCCCACCCCCTCTTCCTCGCCTCAATCAAGCCTTGTGGCTGCAATCACTTCCCCTAATGAGAAACTTGAACCATTTTATGTGACTCTTCTCATAATCGACCATAAACCCAAAGAATCGTGTTATAGATTCAGAGCATCAAATAATGTAATTCCTGCAAAGGTAGCTCATGCTCTGGTCCGACCCTAACACGTGCCTTTGGTTCTCGTTATTCCATGGAAATTGCCTCTGGTTGGTAGAATTAAAGATGCATAAGTGGCTTTTACGCTTTTCCAGAGAAAAGGGTGTTAGCCACCATTTTGGTAGCTGATATTTCTCCCTTATATGGGATGTTGCTGAGTAGAAATTTCTGTAAGGAGGTAGGAGGTGTGATTCAAATGGATTGGTCACATGCTTTGATCTCGGTCAATGGAAAAATTAAGAATCTGCTACTTGAGAAACATACTGAGTACATTATGCAAAAGACTCGATGACCCAAAAACACAGATACTCTATGAGGATGCAGGCATGTGAACTACATGATTATGTCACAAGATGAGGAAAGGCTTCCCAAGGGAGTTATTCATAACCCCAATGGAATTTGGACTCGGAGTTTGATGGAAGCTACTCTTCAATTGGTTCTGGGGCTAGAGTGGTGTTGACATCTCCATAAGGGAACATTCATCCTTTCTCTTTCAAGCTCTTTTTTAAAAATACAAATAATACAACGGAATATGAGGTGCTCATACAAGGATTGAGTATGGAAAAAGAAATGGGAGTGAAGAATCTTTGCGCTCATGGTGACGTAGAGCTTATTGTGAAATAGGTCGAGATCTTTTTCAATTCAAGCATAAGAGATTGAAACATTACATAAATCTTGTCGGGATTCCATTGAGTTCTTTTACGCTTTCTCCATCAAGCTATGCCAAGAGAAAGGAACACTAGAGCTGACTCTCTAGTTGTCTCAGGATCTTTGTTTATTCCTCACCCAGATTTCTCTCCGGATAAGTTTACCATTGAAATGATTCATAGGCCCAAAGTACCGGATAATGTAAATAATCGGCAGGTTTTAAACGATGATCGCATTCGCTCTCTTTCTTGGAGCTTAGGGATAATTTTGACCAGCTATATTTTGAAGGAAGTGAGGCCTTGCCTAGAGAGTGTGTATCTTCCAATGAAGGAGATATCAAGGAAGAGACAGATCAAGATGGCTGCATCAAATTGAAAGGTAACAAGATTCCTAAAGGGCTGGTGAGTTTGGAAGACCTATTTGATAAACATGATAGGTACATTAAGTCTAAAACTTCCCAAGGAGCCCGATAGTCTGCTGAGTGTGAAAAATTGAATATTGGGAGTCTTGATGAACCTAAGATGGTGAACATTGGGAAATTTTGCACTCCAGAGGAGAAGAAGAAGGCAATAAATCTACTGAAAAGGTATGCTGATGTCCTTGCCTATTCGTATGATGATCTCAAGGATTTCCAACTAAAGGAGATGCAACACTTTATCCCTCTGAAACCTGGGATCAAACCGTTCAAGAAGAAACAAAGGCAATATAATCCCAAGGTTGTTGGCACTATTTTCTAGGAGATTCAGAAGTTGCTAAAGGAAAAAATCATCTTTCCTATACACCATTCAATGTGGATTGCCAACATTGTGCTTGTCAGAAGAAGAATGGTGAGATTCGCATCTATGTGGATTTCAGGAATTTGAATCAGGATTCTCTGAAGGACAACTATCCTCTCCCCATGATGGATCAGGTTTTGTAAGCTATTACAGGATCTAAGATGTTGTCTATGTTGGATGGGTTCTCTGGATATAATCAAGTGGAGGTTAGTACCCCAAATCAACACAAAATTGCTTTCACTACTCCTTGGGGCACCTTTTCTTACAAGAGAATGCCTTTTGGTCTTATCAATGTTGGTGCCACCTTTCAGAGGGAAATGGACTTGGATTTTGGTAGTTTGAAGGGAAAGTGTGTGGTTGTGTACCTTGATGATTTGACTATTTTCTCCAAAACAAGGGCAGATCACTTTCAACATCTTGAATCAGTCCTCCAGAAGTGCAGAGAGCATGGAGTCTCTCTCAATCCAAAGAAGTCTGTCTTTTGTGTCACTAAAGGCAAGTTGCTGGGGCACATTGTCTCTAAATAAGGAATCAAGATAGATCCAGAAAGAGTTCAAGCAATCCAGCAGATTCCTCTTCCCACAAGTAAAAAGGGTGTTCACTCTTTCTTTGGTAAGATTAATTTCCTGAGGAGATTTATTCCTAATTTTGCAGAATTGACTATGAGCATTGCTCACATGATGAAAGGAAAGAAAAACTTTGGTTGGTCTTCTAAGGGTAAGGAGGCATTTGAAGGTATTAAGCAAGCCATTGCTAAGACCCCCATCTTAGCATGTCCTGATTTCAATAAGGACTTTATCATATATTGTTATGCTACAAAGTTTACCCTAGCTGCTGTGCCGACTCAGAAGAATTCTAAGGATCATGAGCTTCCTATTGCCTTCATGAGCTATGTTCTGAAAGCTCGTGAGTTGAAATATACTATGATGGAGAAACATGCTTTTGCAGTGGTCAAAGCTGTCAAGTAGTTTTGTTTTTATATTCTTAATTCTCACTCTATTGTGCTTGTTCCTGATACAACCATCAAATCCATTCTTACACATCAGAGTTTGGAACTAAGAGAGGCAATTGGGTAGCAAAGGTCTAGGAATATGACTTGGATATCAAGCCAACTAAGCTAGTCCGGGGTAAAGGCTTGTGTGAACTTATTGCCAAAGGAGTTGATGCAATGTTGTCCAAAGAAGCAGTTAATGTTCATGTTGTCCTCTTCCTCAGTTCAATAGATGAATGGTATACAAATATTGCACATTTTCTTACCTATGGAGAGTGTCCATCTCACTTGAGTGCTAAGGAGAAGAGGGCTATAAAGCTAAGGTCTGCACAGTATGTGCTATGGGAGAATGCTTTGTTCAAGTGAGGCATAAATGAGAGATTCTTGAAGTGCGTAGACAAGGAACAACAAAAGAAGTTGTTCTCAACTTTTCATGATCAGGATTGTGGAGGCCACTTCTCTTCTGCTGTCACCGCTCACAAAATTATTCGTGTTGGGTACTATTGTCCTACATTGTTCAGAGATGCATTCAAATGGGTAGGAAAGTGCGAAGCCTATCATAATTTTATTGGGAGACCTAAGTGGGCTGCTTTGCCACTAAATCTGGTAGTGATTGATGAGCCCTTTCAACCGCGGGGATTAGATTTCATTGGAGATATCAACCCATCCTCCAGTGTTGGGCATACTCAAGTGCTAATCTACATGTAACACTTCACAAAGTGGGTAGAGGCCATTCTAGTCAAAAGCACTACTTCTGAGGTAGTGTGTAATTTCATTAAGAAGACAATATTGATAAAGTTTGGAGTACCAAAAAAATGTGACTGATAATGCCTCAAATTTTTCTTCTTCTAAGATGATGGATTTCTACTACAGCTATGGAATGTCCCTTGTTCACTCTTCAGACTACTACCCCCAAGGGAATGGACAAACAGAATCAACAAACAACAATCTGATAACCATCATTCGGAAGCTTGTCAATGACTCTCAAAGGAATTGGCACAAGAAAATCTATGATTCTCTCTGGGAAGATATAATTACACCCAAAAGAGTAATTAGGATATCTCCTTTTCAAGTGGTGTATGGTGTTGAAGCTCAGTTACCAGTGACAGTGGAATTACCAACCTTGCACTTGATGAAGGTTATTTAAGATTCAAGTTTTACTAGTTCCTTGAACAAGAGGATCATGTATCTCCAGAAGCTGGATGAAGACAGGTTGCAGTTTTTTGATAGAATATCAGCTCATCAACTGAAGGTGAAAGCTTTGTTCGACAAGAAATCCAGACCCAAAGATTTTCAAGTAGGAGACATTGTTCTACTATGGGACAAAAGGCATGAGCCTCGAGGAAGCCATGGTAAGTTTGATTCCCTTTGGCTTGGTCCTTTTAAAATCAGGCATTTTGCTAGAGAAAATTCATTTTATTTGGATTATCTAGATGGTTCTCCTCTCCCACTTCCTTATAGTGGGTAGTATCTGAATTTGTTCAAGTCCTAGGTGACTAGGTGGTCCTTCTGTATATTCTGTACAATGTTTTGGTTTTTGGTCATTCCTTTGTGTTTTGTTTCTATCTTTCCTTGTTTTGGTTTGTTTCCTTTTCGTGTGTTTTATCTTCTAGGTTGGTTTGCCTTTGACTCTATTTGCCCAATGGATAAGGCACTAGTCTGATTTCCTTGAGTTTTTCTATGGTTCTTGATCTTGCCTCGTTCCTCTATCAAGTCATCCCTAGAAAGAGCCAGTTGTTTTCGTCCTCAAAATTCCTCTCTTTCGAAGTCAAGTTTTGAATTTTTTTGAGTCGGTACTGTGGAGTATTGGATTGCGTCAAGCCCGGTATTGTCTACGCTTTTCCATTCAAGTGGATAACAATTTGAAGGTCGCATAATGGTGGAGTATTTCCCTTCTTTTTATTTCTTCTCGCAATGGGAATGAAGGGCGTATCTTCCCTATTAATTTTTGCCCAAAGATCCATAGGTAGTACGTGGATATCTCTGATTGGATGCAACATGGCCATGTTTCAAGTGACAGCAGAATCCTCCATGCGTCTAAATGGCGCAACTCCAAGGGCAGGCCCATGGGGCGATCCTTAAATAAGCGCATGCTTTCCGCGTGTCCCAGTCCAAAATGAAGACTCGAAGAAGCTTAAATCGGATAAGTATGGAAGGTTCAATGGATGACGCCACGTGCCTCATCGAGTGTAAATTCAAGAGTCGAAGCTAGGGGTAGTTCTCAAACTTGTGTCATTCCTCCACGTGTCCCGGTGTCCAAAAGAGATAGAGTCGATTGCTTGAATTGACTAAGTATGAGCGGGTCGGTGGAAGCCTCCACGTGCCTCAATGATGCAATTTCAGAAGTGAAACCAAAAGGTCCAGTTTCCAAATGAGTGCTAGCTCGCCACATGTTCAGAGTTAATGGAGAGACAGAGTTGGCCGTTGAAAAGTCCAGACCGGTGGAAGGAGCCACGCGTCAGCTCGACACAATTTTAGGAGGCGTATCTAAAGCAGAAACTCAAATGAGCACCAACTCTCCACGTGTCAGCTTGGTGCAATTTCAAAGGCAAAATCCAAGGGAAGGTTCCAAATGAGTGCCATCTCTCCATGTGTCCAGGGTCATATATACAGCCCCGCCAAACAAAAGCAAGAAATTCAAGGCAGGGAAGCGGGCTGTTGGGGTGATTTGAGAATTTGAGCCTTGTTTTCATTAAAGGAGCTTAAAGTTAAAAAGTGAACCACAACCCCGCCCATGCTTGGTAAAAATTCAAATATTAATCCCGCATCGAAGGTCAAAGCAAGAAGCGGGCCGGCGGGGCAATTTGTGTTTTTGAGCCCGCATTGAAAAGAGGTAAAATTGTAAAAGTAAACCACGACTCTGTCCCCACTCAAGTAAGGCCACGTGTCAAGACCATATCAAAAGTGGGTGGGTGGGCCAAAATGTTCCAAAGTGCTATTTCTCTAAAGGGCACAAAATGCAAAAGGCATCCACAGCCTCGCTTCAGTTTAAATCTCTCCCACGTGGATGACTCATACTCAAAGTTTGCGAAAAGTAATGAATGGTTGTGATTTAATGCATCTAGTTTTACTGCTAGACATGGAAATGGCTGAGGCATTGGAGAGACTCAAATATTGGTTTCTCGAATTAGTTTTCATCATTTTTGTAACCAAATGTAACCATTCTTGGAAACTATTTAATGGCTTCTCCATGTTGTTGTTCGGGTTAGATCCTGGTACTCTGTAAAGTAATAGATTTGAAGTAATCAATACAGAAGTTTTCCCCTTTCTTCCTCTACTTTTCTTCTTTTCATGTCTGAAACTTGGGAATCATCAATCTTTTATGATAATAAAATTTATGTTCTTGTTTATATGATTTCTGGAACTTTGTGTATTTGGAATTATACTAGTTATGAAAGTGAATGATTCTATTATGCATCTCCCTGGTTCAATATGTATAAGGTGATACTCTACCATCTATATATCCTGAAGGTATTGTTATGTTCTTCCTTCCTCATCTCCTTAATTCTTCCATCCTTTTGTATTGATGATCTTTGGGCATAAAACATTTCAAAGGATCAAGAATCTACACTTTGAAAGTTGTACATTTGTATATAAGTTTTCTTGCTTTCTTTCAATAAGGGAACCTCTCCCATTAAAGAGGAGGGACTTGTTGTCCCCTAACTGTGGTTTGTTAAAAAGATCATTTTAAAAACCCAATAGATTGCATGCATAAGAATCTACAAATTTATTGGGAGTGATATAATACTTAATCACAATTTAACTACAAGTTAAACAAGTCTCTTCACATCTCTATTGAATATAAAGAGAATGATAGGATCGTAGAGATGATCGATCCATAGGAAGAGAATTTGTTGTAAGTTGTATTTTTAATCTTCATGTTGGTGAATAAAAATCTGAGTTCTATCATTTTGTTGTAGACACAAGCCTTAGGAAGGGACAACACCTAAGGAAGGGCCCACTTGTGGTTTGCTAAACCCCTTTCCTTTTTCTTTGTTGTTTCATGTTCGTGCATGAGTAGATTAGAGTTACAACAAATCATTTATTTACTTATGAGTCATTTTTGCCTGCTTTATTCATTAGTTGTAGCATCTATTCTTATCTGCAAACTAGTTTAAGTTTCAGCATTATAATTTCATTTATTGTGACAACACAATCCTTTAGTTGTATCTCTTGAACACTTGTAACTATGTATACAACACTGGCAGTGTTGAAATTCTACGTCCCTAGGTCTGATGAATAAATGATTGTGGATTAGTGAGCAGCATACTAATTGTTGCAAGTTAATTTACACCACCAATATGTTTTTGGGGTTTTGCAGGTCATATCTTCATTGAGGTTACATGCAACATATGCAAGCTTAGTGCTATACAAAGGTGATCAAAGCTAAAAGAATAACAAAATCATTGTGCAACCCCGTGAAGCTAGTTTTCCAAGATTTTGAGCAGTCATAGACTCCAAAGAAGGTCTAAGGCACCCCGGGTGCCCTAGCCCCCGCACGAGCATCCCATTCCGGGAATATCATGTAGTCATACAATTTTCTCAAGCTTGGTGCGATATTTTTCACTATTTGTTCATTAGGTCGTCACTTTGGCATAGTCCAAGATTATTTTTCAATCAACTAATTCTTTCTATATCTCCTTTTTAACTAGGGTTACAATACTTACTTATTTTACTTGGGTCAAAATTTGTATTTACTTGTCTATACTTCAAGCGTTGTTACATACATAGAATTTTGCATTTTATTTATCCATTTTAAATAATTTTACTTAATCAACTATGACATTGGCATTTATTGGATCATTTAACGTAGTCCAAGAAATATTACTTTATGGTTGGCTAATAGTATCTATGGCATAATAGCTTTTGGGCCATAACTTTGCCACTAAAATTTCTTCCACATATACTGCTATATATCTAGGATAAAACAAGTGGAATATCATTCAATCCTAGGTACCGAAGGAGATTACCATCAATAACATGTTTAAATAAAGAACCATAAAAATGACATATCACGTGACGTCATGTCACAATCATCATGCCTTATACAAGGATATGTTATCCGGTAAGGCCTAATGATAAAGGAAGTTATATATATATATATATATATATATATATATATATATATATATATATATATATATATATATATATATATATATTAGTATACCATTCCAGATTGTGAGCGTTATGGGTGAAAATAAGAACTTGTAGAGCCTCTATGCTACGAGAGTAGATAGAGGGATGTCACAAATGATGAATGATGAATGTAACATGGTTGTTAGTGATGTCTAAGGGGATAAGAGAAACAATGTTAGCCATAATATCAATGTGTCAATTGTCTTTTGTAGGGTACAACCGTGATAGTGTATGAATCGAACATGGTGAGCATGTTATTTTCAATTTTATGATACAAGATGAGTTTATCTTCTTTTGTTTGGTATGTACCATTGACCTTATTAAAAATGAGTTGAGAGTCACCAATAATTTTAAGATGATGTATAGGTAGGAACAAGCAATAGATAAGCCTAAAATTGGGCTTCATATTCAACAATATTATTTGTGCAAGAGAAACCAAGGTGGTAATCAAAGGGCATAGGTTCACCATGTGGTATGATAAAGACAATACTAGTTCAAACTCTAGTGGGACATCAAGATCCTTTAAACTACATAGTCCAAATATCAACGTCAATGGTATAAGCAATGACATCATCTTGAAAATAATCACAAATGGGGAAAGAATCATTGATAGGAGCTTTGACTAATTGATTAGTAATTACTTGTCCTTTAATGGATTTTTTTGGAACACATTTAAGGTCAAATTCAATAAGCAACATAACCTAGCGAGTGAGATGACCGGATAAATGAGTCTAGGAAAGTAACTAATGTAAAGGATCCACTTTAGTAATGACATGGATTTTAATTGATCATGTAATGGTGTAACTTGTTAGTGACAAAGATAAGTCCCAAACACAATTTTCAATGCAACTATAATTTCACTTGTAAGAGAGTAAGATGTGACTAATACAATAAATGGCACGTTCATGCTAGGTCACATCATGCCGAGTGAGCAAGGCTCCTAAGGCATGAAACGTAGTTGAGATATACAAGAGTAACGACCGATCATGAATGCGAGGAGTTAAGAAAGGAAAATTAAGTAAGTTTCGTATCATTAGTATCTTATTGATAATCTTCATCCCATACAACCATGGTATCTTTTTCATGAGTCATGTAAAGGGTTAGGTTTTATCAGCTAGTTGTGTAATGAATTAGCTCCAATAGATTGAATTTCACCTTGTAGTGATTGCAATTGTTGAAGGTTATGAGGGGGAAGACATGTCTACGACAGCGTTGATTTTTTGTGGATCGATTTCAATACCACGTTGAGAGATGATGTAACCTAATAACTTACCAGTAGTCACACCAAAAACACATTTTCTAGGATTGAGGCAGCCATTAAATTTTTGTAAGCATGTAAAGAGTGTACAAAGGTCTTGAGCATGTTAAGCACAATGTTTTGATTTGGTGAGGATATCATCAACATAATCCTTGATGATTTTATGAATATAATCATGGAATATGTGAGTCATGAAACATTGGTATGTAACACAAACGTTTATAAGACCATAGCGCATCACAATATAACAAAATGTACCCCATGGGGTTGCGACATATTTTTTTCTTGGTCAAGTAGGGTTGATTTTGATTTAATTATAGTCAGGAAACCCGCTCATAAAGGATAGCATGTGATGAATTGTGGTAGAATCAACAATAGATTCAATAAGTGGTAAGGGGAAATTTCCTTTAAGAGAAGCTTTGTTAAGATCATGAAAGTTAATACAACAACAAACTTGGCCATTAGGTTTCATGATAGCGATATTATTAGAGATTCATTGTGGGAAGTTGACAATGCAAATAAATCTGAAATCTAATAAGTGTCGTATTTCTTCTTCACCTAACAAGGCCATATGTGGATGTATTTTGTGAATTTTTTGTTGCATAGGTTTTACACCTCATTAAGTATGATATTTTTCATAGCTATAGAGGGATCGATGCCATGTCATGTTGCGATAATTCCATGAAAATAAATTTGAGAAGTCATGCAACATTTGTTGAATATCGTTGCACTCAAGATTCTAAGAGAGGTGACTAAAAACCTTATGTGGATCACCATCGTTGTCACAATTATATGGTGCAAAGTGTCTTCATTAAGTAATGTGGATCGGTCCTCAACATATGGTTGGGTGGGTATGGTATCATGAGCATCAATATGTATACTATCAAGGCCACTCTCACCAAAGTATGTGGTACTTGTGTAGAAAATGGGAGAATCTCCTCTGATGATGATACAAAGGGAAGGGAACATTAGCACCGATGTACTCTAAAATAGCCTCATCATTGTGAAATTTGGGGTAGGTCAATAGAGGCAATAACATTGCTGAGGTACATGTGAACTAACTAGAGTGTATGTAGATGTGAAGTGGTATAGACATCAAATAGGTTTTTGGATGAAATAAAGTGAGTCCCCAAGAAAGGGCCCTAGATGAATGAGGGGAGAATCCTATACCACCCCTATCAAGTTTCTTAGGTGGATAAATGGGATCAATGATACCTTAGCCATTACGCGAGTCATGAGCCAAAGAAACCGTATCAAAATGTATACTTATAACCAATGTCATAGGTTGTAAAATCAATAATAGGTGGGTTGATTGATTTTGAGAGGTGAGTATCAGATCACACTCAATAGTATCACAAAAGGTGAAGGGATATGGATCCGTTAAAACATCATGTATGACATGCTCATGGAGGAATTTTATTTAGGCATGTAGGGTGGAAGGGATGATATACATAGAATGTAACCAAGGACGACTTAGAAGGAGATTATAGTTGATATTATTAGGCATAACATAACATAACAAATGAACAAGACACATTCCTACATGAATGGGTAAATAAATTTCACATAATACTTACTTGGGTCTATTATCAAAACCACAAATACATAAAGCAAATGGAGTTAAATTAGTAGCAAAAATCCTAGTTGAAGCAAAAAAGAAATATTGCATTTATTAAAACCAAAACCATTATCAATCAAGGCACACTTAACTAGTACATTATGGATATGAACATGGATATACAATGAAATGCATTATCAAAAATTTCCTTGGGAAGGGATATCAATTGGAGTAAAAGTAATATGTTCATCATTGATTACTGTGAGCAAAGTTGAAACTCGATGGTTAATGTAAATAAGGGAAGTATCGAGTGGATGAGATTATGATACATATTATGCCATAAAACATGAACACATTTAGGATGGGGTTTATTCAATTCATTCATAGAGATATCCATTAGAAATAAGTAAGAGTAAGAACAAGATGTGATCACTATAGGGACCATATGGTAAGCTAGGGTTCAATCAATAAACGGGTTCACTAAATGATTTAATGAAATCTTAAATCTTTATCAGAGGGCTGAGATAAAATGAATACAATTGTAATAAGAAACATCTATCATGTAAAAAGAAAACAAGTGTGTACAATAGGGAAATAAGAGTGATTGAGACATAAAATTCTGCACTTGGGTACATTTCTAGGTTCTAAAAGTATACTAGCATTTAAAAGTATACATTTCGGGTTCATAAGCGAGAAAACTAATAATTGACAATTATTTTTGGCCTCTTTCCTTATTTTCTTATTTTCTATTCGGTCTTACACACCCTACAACCCAATCAGTATTTTACTAATATATATTTTATGGCCTCGAAACCAATGCCCTGACTAGGACAAAAGTGCCCAAGCGCCCTGTCCCTTGTGGGCACCCTCGTCCCTTTTTTATCTTACTCGCTCATTTTGGGTCTCTTTTATCTTTTGGGCATTTTTTTCACTTATGGGTCAACCTTCTAGTTGTCAATTACAAAATTCAAACAAGTGAATCATATAAATACATAGTTATGTGCTCAAAATAAGGAACCACGAACTAAAAATTATCATTATCACCTAAGCTTTCATCCAAAGGCACCTAAAGCACTTCAAAGCATCCATTTAACATCGATTTCAAAGGAAAAGGGCTATAACAACTCGCATACACAAAATAATAAGAGGTACTTCATTCTATTTCATCCACACATTCTAGTATATTACTATATTCTAGCGACATCCCATTATCAAGTGCAACTTACACAAGGGCACAATTTCTACACACACACACAAAAACTACATGGGGTCCGAGATGTAATGCAGCACTTGGCAATAATTTCACTCTTTTGATCGATGTTGGGTCACCCAACTCCACGTTCTACATATTTTTTATTTGATTTGATGTGTTTTATGGAAATGTGTAGGTAGACATTTTGTAGGTTACAAGTGCAATAAAAACCCTAATAGTGAAGTTGGAGTGACAAAACGAATATTGAGAGAAGACCTTCCAACCTAGAAAATTCAAAACCTAAGTACCTACCTAGACACTAGCTCCCAGTGCTCCTTTCCTTCCATGGGTGCTCTTGTCCTACCCGTTTCTAAGCTCCCGAATTTACGGTGAACATTAACGACTATGTCTATAGTATTTTCAAGTACTTGTACCTTCCCAAATCACTTCCCGTCCACTTAGAAATCATCTAAGTCTTCCTACCTCACTCTATTGCTTAAGGTTTTACACCTTGCTTGCTTATTGCTTATTTCATTACTATACTTTACCCTTTCACCATTATTTATTAAAATAATTACTTTGAATAATAGATTTAATTCAAATTAAATTAAATCATTTGGTGAACATGTATCCTCATTCAAACACCATTAATTTCTTCTTTATGTCAATTTTGAAACCCTAGAATCCTATCACCATGAGCATCTCCATCCCTAAATTTTGCAGACAATCTTGAATGTTAAACTAAAATCCATTATTTTTTGTCCAACACTTATATTCATCCTCATACTTCTCTAGAATATGTGTATCATAAATTTACTACAACATTATCTTTTAAGGAAGAACACATTACTTTTACATCTACAAAAATTCCTTCTCAATATATTTTAGATAATGATCCTCCTATTTATATTCATGTTTGTATCAATAAGATAGGTTTTAAAAAATATTTATTTGATAATGGTTCCGGCCTTAACATTTGTAACCTACCATTCCTTCAACAACTTGGCCTTTCAAGCATCCTTAAGACCCTAATCTCTTTGTATTCGTGACTTTGACAATATTCCTAAAAAGAACTTCCCATTACTGTTGGGCCATGTACTTTGTCCATCCCATTCCATGTAATGCCTAACAATCTTGATTATAATATTCTCCTTGAACGGCCTTGGATCCATGCCATGCATGGGGTACCTTCAACACTTCACATACATATTAAATTCCTACACTAGGGTGTGTTCTATGAGGCCTTGGAAAATCCCTTCACATTTTTATTTTACAACACTATCAATCATTCACCTGAGTCCCCCTCTATGGCCACCCCTTCTCCCAATTTCAAAAAGTATGGTCTTGGGTATCAGTATATGCTTCATTGTGATTTCAATGGCACCGAATTCGGTAAATATGCAAAAGGGGTCAAAAAACCTCTTTCCATTCCCACATAATCCACCAAACTTGACATCATATATCTCCCCATGCTTGCTCCTTTTATTCCCACCACATATCCTCCTAAGGTTTACACTATTTCACATACTCACCATCATAAAAAGAAATTTCCATCTGTTCTCCATACTACATCTTACTTTGGAAAACATACTCCTAACACCAATACCAATACTCCTGACACATTGCCACATCCACCACCATGGCATGGTCTCTCTTCCATCCTCAGATAGATCTCCATCACTCACATGCTTGGGGGCATCAAAATCTCCCCCTCATAGTCACATGTTCTAATCAACATGTTGTCTACCCATATTATTCACATAAGCATCTATACCAGGGAAAATTTTAGTGGCAAATTTTTGTAAACTTGAAAATATTAGGGATTTTGGAAAGTGGAAATGGCAATTTTTCAACAGTTGGTTTGTCGCCTGTTCTCACCAAAAAAATTTCGGCCGAAAAGTCATTTGTATGGGTCAGTTTGCCTACTATTTATATGTAAAAATTAACTTATGCATGTATTTTTCGAGGTATAATGCATAGCCTGGGGGGTGCAAGGACTAACCGCTTAATACAGAGATCCAAATAAGAGTGGTGTACATCCAACTTAGGTTGGAAGGACAAGCATTGTTTTCCATCCAACCTAGGTTGGATGACATGGGCGATGGATGGCCGTCAACCTAGGGATTAGATGGTCATCCATTGTTTTTTTCGTCAATCCGGTGGCCCAACTTCGGTTGGATGGAAGACAATAGACAACCGGGTTGGACGCTAGACAATGGACGACCGTGCAACCAAAGTTGGACGGTTGAGTTAGATGGTAGACAATGGATGCCGCCCAACCCAGTTGGATGGTAAAAGTGGACAACCATCCAACCCAGGTTGGAAGGAAGACAATGGACATCCGCCCAACCCGGTTGGATGATGATAATGGACGATTGTCAAACCTAGGTTGGATGACAGACATTAGACGGTCGCCAAACCCAGTCGACTTTTCCACGAAACAGTTTTTTCAGAAATTTTCCATCGATGCGAAAGTCAATTTTGGAGATTTGCCACTAATTTTGAACTAATTTTTCGAGGGGGTAAATGAACCTCAATCTATACATTAATCTTGATTTGTAATTCACGTCAATATTTCTAGCACCACCTTCTCATATATACACTATAGGAACACCTTGTTACATCTATCTATGCTCCTAGATACTACTCCATACATGCTTTGATACTCATACTTACTTATGGATCCCTTCTATTCATGGTACACATACTTATTTCTATATGCAATTTACATCCTTGCGTGCACTATACATGCTCTGGCTACTCTTGTTCACAATGATCACATACTTTTTCCAACAGCTCCCAAGTCAACTGTCTCTAGTGTCTACTACTACAATGCATGCTCCACACTTCATGAATAATCCTTTTCAACACTCCTACATATTTGGTACACACATTGTACCATTACTACCCTATGATGCACTCTAGTTCCACAGTTCATACTCGATTCTTTGAGAGTCTAAATCTGAAATGAACCTCACCACATTCACTTTTCATGCTATGTTCTTCATGATCTATATTTTTAGCACACAACAAACCTATTTCCCGATGACGAGATCTTGTTCAATGGTTCATTCTTGAATTCTAAGGGGGAATTTATAAATGAACCTCACTTCATACACATCCGTTGGGGGGCATGTTGCTCTTATCAAATTTACACATTACATACAATTTCACCACACTCATAAACTACATTTACTTATCTTTTTTGCACTTACTCTTGATTTCTTGTACTACTTACATGATGCACTTTTATTACTATGCTAGTCAGATACTCAATATGTCATTATTCTTCTATATAATCACATGTGGGTTCACTTGGTCTTTTGGAGTGAATGTAGATCTCTTAAATATTTTCACACCCTGCAACGATGTTCAACAATGTATCCTTTTCGAGTCCCACCGAGGCTCCTAGGGCATCTAACTTTCATACTCTCACACATTACATGTGTTATTATTTCATCATATACTACTTCCTATTCTTACTAGCAAATTACTTTCCATTGATACATAAATGCCTTGACATAGTTTTTACCTTTCTAACAAGTTAACAGTGCTTCATGTGTAACATTTGCCTTGCAGGACTATATGCCACCATGGTTATCTGATACACTTTACTTCTTATTTATTTCTATTATATGTTATTGTTTGAGGGATTTTCCCTATGTCTTGTTTGATCACTATTTGTATGCTTTTGGATGCTTTAGACCTAATTTTATTGTGACATTGTGAGCGACGTCCCATGTTTGCAACACACTTTTTGTGTTCTATCTTATATGTACACTTGCTTCATTACAATGCCTTCTCTTGCATGTTATATTTTAATAATAACACATATTACTAGCCACTTTTTGTGTATGACCTTGGTTTCTACCATGCACATCCCCTCCACCCTATAGGGATACATTACAACACAACATCAAGCTCTCTCTTTGGGCCGCACACTCATATAGTTTTCACATGCACCCCAAACAAGGGGGCATACATTGGGTGAACAAATCACCCCTATAATAGCTCGAGCTATAGTACATATGTACACAATATAGAATCAACATAGGAACACGGTCACATGAACAACCCAAAATATGACTTGGGTCCTCAACATAACATGTACATGAGCACCCAACATCAAATAGGAGTGCTCGGGTGCCCGTGTCCTCCCCGGTGGCTAATTTCCTAGAGGCACATACAATCATCTTATCGATCAATACCGTCCACGAAGCCTTGAGAGAAATTCTACGATTCTAAGCACAAGTCCTCCAGTTATAGAATTTATGTAATCTTCTACAATCCATTTCAATTAGAACAATCAATATAATCAAAACTAATTTGGAACAATAGGAACAAATTAGGGCGTACCATCTACAAAAGGTGTTTCTTGTTGGGAAAAGTCATGGATGATGAGTAATGCTAGCCCTCTCTCTCCAAAACTTTCTCTTTGGCATGAGATCGCCCCAAAAACTCGCTCTTAGTGTGATATCACCCAAAAAACTTACTTTTGGAATTAAATCACCCAAAAACTTCCTATTCGCATGAGATCACCCAAAATCTCTCTTTATAACATTTTTAGGAAATTTTCTATCCTTTACACTCTTCTACATCAAGTGCACACTTTCTTTTACTACTACTTTTACACACTTTTACATACTTTTGCATACTTTGTTTAGATTTTTCATAAACAGTAATTTGACTACTCTTTCACTCTTATTTTACAGGTTTTTCCTTAACACATAACAAGAAGAAACCTATGACAACTATAAGCACATTAATAGGTACAAACAATGCAACACACTTCACCGCTAGGTCACTTTCCTTTCCTAGTTTCCACGCTTCACTTTTCCACTTGGCATGCTCTACATGGTTATTAGCTATGCATAATCTATCTACTTTATGTTATCGAGTATTCAATCAACAACATAAAGTGGGGGTAAAATTAGACACAAAATCACACACTTGGGTACATTTCTAGGTCCTAAAAGCATAATAACATTTACATGATTCCTAAGTGAGAAAACTAGTAATTGACAACTATCTTTGGCCTCTTTGCTTTGTTTCATATTTTTCATTTGGTCTTACACACCCTACAAACCATTTAGGATTTTATTGATTTATCTTTTATGGCCTCGGACACAGCGCCCACCAGATGTAGTGCCTAGTGCCCTCTCCCCTTTGGGCACCCTCACCCTTTTATCTTAGTCACTCCTTTTGGGTCTCTTTTGTATTTTGAGAATATTTTTCATTTATGGGGCAGCATTCTAGTTGTTAATTACAAAATTCAAATAAGGGAATCATATAAATACATATTTATGTGTTCAAAATAAGGGACCAAATACTAAGCATTACTACTATCACCTAAGCTTACATCAAAAGGCACCTAAAACACTTAAAAGTGTCCATCTAGCATCCATTTCAAGGGACAAGGGTTGGAATAACTTCGCATACACAAAGCATAAGAAGGGGAACTTCATTCTATTCCATCCACGCATTCTTCTACATTGCTACATTCTAGTTATAGCCCGTTATCAAGTAAAACTTTCACAAAGGCATCCTAGAGAACCATTTCTACACACACACAAGAAGTACATTGGGTTTGAGATGTAGTGTAGCACTGGACAATAAGTTCACTCTTCGAGTGATAACCATGGTCAGTCCAACTCCAAATTTTGCATATTTTTTATTATATTTGATGTGGTTTGTGGACATGTGCAGGTAGACATTTGTTTCACAAGTTACAGATTGTGATCGAAACGCTAATAGTGAAGTCGAGTGAAAAAATGAATATTGGAGTGAAGACATTCTGACCCAAAAATTTTAGAACCCGAGCACCTACCTAGACACTAGCACCCAAATTTGGACACTAACATCCAGCGCTCCTATCCTTCCTTGGTGCTCCCTCTGCTGCGCATTTATGAGTTCTATAATTTATAGTGAACATTAACAACAGCTTTCTATAGTTTTTTTAACACTTCTACCTTCCCAGAATCACTTCTTTTCCACTCATAAATCAGCTAAGTATTCTTATCTCACTCTCTTGTTTAGGGTTTTACAACTTACTTGCTTATTTCTTGTGTCATTATTGTACTTTTGTATTTCACCATTCTTTATTACAATAAGTTACGATGAATAATATATTTAATTCAAATTAAATTAAATTAGTGACTTAGCTTGTATTAACATATCTAAAGTGATTTTGGCCTAGGAAAAAAGTTAAGAAGGTGGATCTCGAACCGTGTACACTCTTTCTAGGAAACTAGGATCTATAACCTCTTTGGATAAGACTACCTATATGAGGAAAGGACCTCTCAGTGTACTAGTGTCCGAAATGGGAACTATTGTCCCTGTAACAACTTCACTTCTAATCTTTCTGTGGTTTGAACTTATCTTCTTCCTTTCACTCTCTCTCACATCCACTTCACTGTAGGGTTCCTGTGTCACACCTGAACCTACAAAATAAAACTTATCTACCTACACAAGGCTCAAAAAACATTAGATGGAATAAATAATAGATATGCTTGATCGATCGACCTCGTGGATCACCCAATGTGATTGTCACCAAACATTACACTACATTTTAGACTCTATGTAGTTCTAGTGTGTGTGTGATTGAATTATGTCACTTGAAGCTAGGTTTCACTTATTCTAGTTTCGCCAAGATAAAGGGATACAACTCTTTGCACCACGATGAATGTGTGAGACAGTAATTCAGAAATAGCCCTTGTTATGCAGTGAATAATGCATCCCAAATGCATTCTTTGAATGTTTCTCTTTTCCCAAGTAGTAGATAGTAAATATTAGCCCACATTTGTCTTGTCTTTAATAATGGTGAGCAATTCATGTATATATATGATTGCCTTGTTTGAATTGTGTCATTCAAAACAAAAAAAGATGGCTCAAAGTGATAAAAGAGACTAGGAAAGATACCAAATGATGTGGCATTTAAAATTTGAGAAAAGGAAAAAAAAGGGATAGAAACACCCAAAGAGGATAGTAGCATATGGGCACTCTGTCCTAATGGGAGGTATTATCTAGGATGCTCGGAGGATATAATAGAAAATATAGAGAGCTGGGTCATATGTTAACAAAAGATTATGGGAAGGTTTTTTCTGATATATACGTTGGTATTTTTGGGCACTCATAATTAAGGATAATTTGATGTCTATGATTCATAGCCTTTTTCTCCTTCACAAACATTATTTTGTGTTATACAACTAGCAAAATTTGACACACTTTTTGGGAGCTATTTTTCTTCACTCCCTAGTCAATCTTATGGGGGTGTCTTGATTTATGCATTCTAAGGCTATTATTTCCTCGGTTCTTCATTGAGTCTGCAAATGAGGGATTGTATTAGTATTATGTCATGATAGTTTCTAATGGCCATATTGATTTTCATTTTCAATCTTTTCTTCATTCCTCTACATATGTTTTATTCTTTTTGATGATTCATCATTTAGATATTTAGTTTTAGTGGTTTATGAACATTATATGGAGATTTCTTTATCTTTTTATATTTTGGGATAGCTTGATAGCCTCCTTTTATTGAGTTATTGTGGTGCATATAATGTCACTTTGTATTCAAGTATGTTCAAGTAATAGATTCATTCTACTCACGTAGTTCTTCACTAATCCATTCATAATTATCATAGAGTCTTTTAGTTCTTTTGCCACTTCTTAGAAGTTAGAATCTCTTTAGATGGAGCTATTATGGTGTATACATCATAAGATAGCCAAACTAGTTTACATTTTATAGAAAATGACTATTAGAAGTGCAAGGATATGGGTGAACTGCCTTGGACCTACAAATATTCCATGGTATGAAGTATTTTTAAGCAAGTAAAAATTTATAGATATGTTTCATAATAGGTGTAGTGATTCAATAGGAGTTGAGTTAGAGAATAGATATCATTTGATGAGATTATTATGTACGATTAAGTAGAAAGGTGAGTTAAATTATTCATTTAGGTTTATATTGAGTGAATTCAGAATAAGCGTCAAATGCCATATTGCCAAATGTTTGGATCAAATTTCAATTACTACATATAATATGAAATAATGATAATTTAAAACTAGAATAAATAATATTAAATTATGTTGTGATTTTTATAAAGATGTGGGAGCCATAATTTGATAGATTATAGTTATGGTTATTAGGGTTAGAGAGGGGAATTAGAATATATATGCATAAGGTGTGACACATTGCTCAAATTGTGTATGTGTGGATCGAATTATCGTCAAGTTTCTCTAAAAATATAAATCAACTTTGGACATTTTCACAAAAAATGGACAATATTAGTGATGAAACCATCCAATTCCTAAGAACCTCTCTTATGGTACTTCATTTTTGCTCAATTTTTTTGTGGTAGTTCACCTACGTTTGAGGATATGATCTTTGTGTCTCAAACTATGCAATGACTATATAGTTTTGAGATGTGGATTCTCCTTTTTTGAAACCATATCCTTTGTGCTTGATATTTTTAAAGGGGTTAGAAATAATTATGTTGCATTGTCTCTCCTTACCCCCACTAATGTGATGAGCATTTCACTATATACTATTGATCCAAATAAGTATCAAGCTACATGTAGTTCTCCCATAACTATGATGAGATGCATGAGTGCAATAAACAATAAATATGGATTCCTTAATCTATCCCTTACATTAGGAAACTAACACTTGTTGTTCATATTTTATTATGTTTGATATATGGAAGCAATATAGATGATTTCATATTTCAATAACTTGTTGTTGTGATGGGTTCCCTAAGAAATCGAGATGCTTTAGTGATTCTTCCTAGACTTCTTAGAGCGAGATATTAAAGGATCCCTATATGCATCTAATGAGTTAGGGAGAATTTGTATTTATATGTGACCATATGTTTAATTTCTTTCTCATCCAACCCAAAAGTACCACCTAGGCCAACTAAGTTAAGTTACCCTTTTGAAAAAGTGACCATTATAACTTGAGGGAGAGGTTTTTAGAGTAGGGTGTGAACGAAATCAGATCCAAAAGTGGAATTTTGTATAGATGTTTTGTAGCATGTACAATGATTCCTTAGGATCTGAACTAGAGCTAATTTTTGTCTAGTGGGACTAGGATATATGATAAAGGAGGAATTGGCGATTTATATAACAATGAACTAAATGTAAATAAAAATGTCATATTCCCAAGTTCTTGAACCACATTTCAGATACTACAAATGTATGCTTGATAGGATGGATCTCTTGATTGTAAATATGTGAAGAATATGTCTACAGATGAGAATCCACCATTTTCATGTGTATGGACAATGCAAAATTTAATTGCTATATTATTCTATATACATAAAGTTTATCGAGACAATGAAATACTCCCTATTATAACTCTATTATAACAATTTAATAGTGCTAAACCTAATCACATGGAGATTAACCATTTTTACATTGGCTAATATACTTTGATGTGGTCTTAAAATCAGGAGTTGATTGTTATTCAAATCCTTGCTATGGAAAAGTTCCAAAGGTTCAGAAGAATTATCATCATGATGATTATGAAAGAGGTTAGAAAATTTCTTACAATGTAAGCATCCTTCACATGTTTCATGATTTTGAGAAATAGGTGGCGAGACTAGTCACTAGGTTTAGTCAAGACATGTCATACATGCTCTGAAAATGACAAGACCTAGTCTCCCATGCCACAATTGCATGTCACTTCTTTGAGATGTTATGGGAAGATGCACAAAGATATTTACTTATAGACAGAACCTATAAATTTATCAATTTTTGGATGATGAATTCTCTAGAATTTAATGTATTCAAATTAATAGCACTACATTATCTATTGCGAGGGTGATGCATCTAGCTCAAGTGCAAACAAGATAATTTTTCAAGACTTCTCTCGAGGAATTTTAAGGTTAGACAATGAGGTTGATAAAGGAGTTTCCTTGAATGCATGTAAGTGTCAAATTTTACTAAGAGAAATTAAGACATGGTTGTAAGGATGTGGATGAGGAAACATTTTATCTATGAAACTTGGACTACCATGTAGTTATAGTTGTAATTGGATTACAAAAATCACCCAATAGGTATATCATATTATCAACATGTTATAGTTAATATAAGTATAAATCTATTTAATTATTACTTGTGTCATGGAATATAAAACACCTTGTACATGGATTCACTAAAGATGGATCAAACAACTTAGGTGCATGTTGTGCAAGAATAAATTATATTTTCCTTTTCAAATAAGAGAATGGAATGCATATATTTATTGCTTATAAAATAATTTGAAATATTACTTGTAATTAAGTGAACTAAATGTATACTAATACATTTTACAACAATAAATGCGTTAGAGGTCATTGGGTAATATTGTCGATGCATCTTGGGTTTCTAAATATCACCTCCTCCTTTCGAGAGAAAATAAGGTTGTGTCCTATTATTCTTAGGATCCATTGCAGATTTTATACCACGATAAATACATTAGAGGTTACTAGGTAATAATGTAAACACATCTTGGATGTCTAAATATTACTTCTTCTTTTACGGAATATAGGGTGTCTTCTTATCCTTAGAACCCCTTTTCAATACCTCGCATATCGATAAAATATATGAATAAAATTTACCCTTTGATAATTACAAGTGGTTTTTTTAACCTATTATATATAGAACCTCTAATTATATGCAATACCATTTTTTACAAATAAAATATTTTTCTTATTTTTCCAAGCCTATGATATTTTTTCCCCAACCACTACAATAAATTTATGGTAGATAAAATTCCCACATATATCAATAAATATAATTAAACCCATAGGCATTCTACAATGGCATCTTGGGGGTGATGGAGGCTTGTAATGTAGTGAGTGTGTTCACTTTTAATTCTTATCTTAAATTTGACATCCATTTGATTTTCACTTAGTTGTCTTCATTGTTTTAAGAATGCCAATTGAAAAATCATAATATCTTGGTGATATAGTAGATTTTGAAGTCTTTTTATGCAATTTTTTTCAAGCCTCACACATTAGTGTATCTAGCCTCGCACCATATGTCACTAGTCATGGAAAATATGTTAAAAAAGAAATAAATTTATTAATAATTATGGTATGTGACAAATCCAAAATAAATGCTTGATGATTGATATAACTTAACATTTTTAGATATATGTATTTATGATATCTATACGAGTAGAGATATTTCTAATTGTTTACTTGTAATATTTCACCACAAGGTTAGGCCACTAATATTTTACCACAAGGGTCCTTAGTGACACCCACCCACTTTTTCTTTCCAAATTTTAGTGGCTAATATTCGTAATTTGGCTAAAAGTAGGAATTTTTGAATATGAATTTGGTTATTTTTATGACCATGGCAGTGACCATGTTTCGCTAAAAATTTCTCCAAATAAGAATTTGTCCCATGTGAATAGCCAATGGATCTCCAATCCCAACATATATTTTTATTGAATTTCCGCATGATAGATGGATCATGGTTTTAAAATATTCTTGGATCGCAAGAAATATATGGAACCTTCATGTTCATTTGGTCTCATTCACCGACATGTTTAGGATTTTTTTAAAAAATTTGATTAAAGTCTCCATATATACATACATACATACCTACATACATACATGCATACATGCATGATCCGAAAATAATCAGATTATTACTACCTGATCTCGGACCCTTATAGGCTTTAATTATTTGCCGATGATTTTCTCCTTTTAAGTAATCAATTTAAAAATTAATGCAAGACAATAAGACAATTGCACAAAGATTGATTACGGAGTTCGGCAATTGCCTACGTCTCCGGGTTCGTGGTCGAACCGTTCCACTAGTCAAAACTTGTAAGTTACAATAGTACTTTCACAAGAAAACCTAATGGAAACTATTTAAACTTGCTTAGAAGAATAACCAGACCTTCGGACGACAAGGGTGAAAAATAGCACCCGACTTCCACCTTCCTGGCGTACAATCTCCTTCGGCTTCGATCGGCCTTCCCGACGCTATCAATGCGACGCTAGCACTCTGGTCGACAATCCAGGATTTGCAAGTACTTGGTGTGGTGCTATGGGCCGACTAGGTAGTTTGAATAACTCCTAGCCACAAATATTTAATTTATTATTGCCTAACAAATAATAGGTCAATAATAATTCAAAATAATAATGCCTAAATAATTTAGGTCTTCACACAACAATTTCTCATTCTCCTCTTGGCTCGGACTTCGCCTCCAAAGACTCTAGGAATGAGCTTGTCTCCGAGTTTGTGTGTGTGTGTGTTACAATAGAATGGGTTCCCTATTTATACAAAAATAGGGCCCTTAAAATATGCATTGCATATCATCCATAGGCTAATATTAGCCTAATCCCGTAGCAAAATAAATGGGATCAAATACCCATATTGGCCGATTTGCATATGAAATGGGATTAAATCCCCATTGAGCGGCATAGCATTTGTTAAGGGATAAAAATCCCATAGTGGTGGATTTAATGAAGTGGGATTAAATCCCAAAAGAGGCGGCTTAGGGTGAAGTGGGTATATCCCACATTTTGGGGCCATTAAATTTGGGTAAGGTTTAATAAACCTTACTCTCACCATTTTTCACGTGGAACATTCCACGCATGGGCCTAGCCCCCCTACCACCGCTTCATCCTCCTTCTCCACGTGGAATCCACGCATGGGCCTAGCCCCTACCACCGCTTCATTTCCTACTCCACGTGCTTAGCATTGCATGTTGGTGGTTAGGTAGGATTTAATACTAATGTATCAACATTAGATTTTAATACTAATGTATACACATTAATATATATAGTGGTTTGGCATATATGCGTGCCATTTGAAAAGTGGACTTACCAAGATAATATAATTTCGACCCATACAATGTGGCATAGAAATAATTAACTCGGTAAATAGCATATCTTCCACTTGTCATCTCCTGATAGGCAAATCGAGAAAATTCGACGAGTGGTGGCAAGACACGTGTCATAGTGCGATTGGTCCAATATTGACTAGTTGACCAGAGTTGACTTTCCCGTTGACCGAACTTTGACCGAACATATCTAGAGCTCCCGATGTCCGTTTGTCGTGTTCTCATAGTCATTGGAAAGCTCTCGAGATGATCTTTTGCATTGACACCATTTAGGGATGTTTAGGGAACTTTTAAAAATGATCCCCTGATCAATACATATATAGACACGCATAGAGAGACCTATATTGGAGGCCGCTAAACTTTTAGAAGACATGCCAAATTTAAAAGACTTCGCTAATTGCCAGGAATCCACTAAATTTTTGATAAGCCTTGACACATGAGGAGTGACCAAGTGTCACCCATTCGGCACCGAGCATAAAGGTATGCAAAAGGATCCCCAACACCCAAATTTGAATATCAGCAGACATGTGGGGGATTCCAGAATCCTCGAGGAAAAGGCATTCCGTGGACTCAGAGCCCACAGAATGTTCACCAAGTCAATAAAGTTTCGGTTCCCAATGTAATTATCGAACATGGATGGAAGCTGATAAGTTTATTGATATGTAGGAAAAATAATGTATAGTAGAGTAAGATGCAATATTTATAGATATTGGACATCCGGATACAAATAGAGAATAAGTTTCACATGTGTAATAATAAACCTGATTACAATAGCTTCCAAAATACATCTGGGAAGTACAAATAATGTAATAAAAACAAATGTATTTGTTACAACTATGTAATAAATAAACCTATGTGAATAATATGAATAATATGGTTTATAAAACCATATAACAATGCACCAACTAATAAACTAAGGTAAAAAAGTAAATACAATGCATGATTACAATGTAAACTATGTTTACCCTAACATTCCCCCTTAATTTTGCATTACCTCAAGGGATGAGGAGAGGAACTCTCTGAAAAACTCAAACTTGTCACGTGCAAGTGACTTTGTGAAGATATCTGCTTGTTGTTCATCTGTTGGGAAAAATTGAAGTTGTATGTTGTGTTTCAAGACATGCTCATGTATGAATGAACTTGTACCTCAATGTTCTTTGTCCTCTAATAAAAACTGGATTCGAAACAATTTTGAGAACACCTTCATTATCTATATACATGGTGGTAGGTTTTTCATGTGGTATTCCAAGTCCTTCTAGTATGTGACATAGCCATATCGCTTCGCAGACAACTTCACCTGCAACATGATATTCAATTTCGTAGAAGAGCAAGAAAAAAGTTTTGTTTCTTGCTTCCCCATGATATCAGTCCATATCCCAAAAAGAATACAAATCCAAAAGTGGATTTTTTGTCATCAATGTTACCTACATGATCTAAATCCAAATATCCAGTCAAGAAGAATTGATCATTCTTCTTGTACTCTAGACCAAGATCCATTGTACCCTTGAGATATTTCAAGATCCGCCTTGTTACCTTCCAATGACAAACTCTGGGTTCCTGCATGAACCTAAAAAGATAGATCACTACAAATATGATATCTAGTCTAGTGTATGTGAGGTAAATGAGACTCCCAATCAACTATCGATAGAGAGTTGCATCTACCACAAGAGATGGATCTGAACGAGATAACTGTAGTCTCGTCTCCATAGGTGTAGCAATAGGTGTGCAATCCATCATCCTAAATTTCTCGAGTGTTGTCTTGGTATACTTCAACTGAGAAACAAAGATGTGATTCTCTTTTTTCCATACTTCCAATCCAAGACAGTAGTGCATGAGCCCAAGATCTGTCATGTCAAACAATTAGTTAAGATCTTTCTTCATTGCATCGATTATCTTCACTGAGCTTCCAGTGATGACTAGATCATCGTTATAAATAAAAAAATCACAATCTCACTCCCTTGCTTTTTGAGGTAGAGATTGGGATCATATGTATTTATGACGAATCCACGTTGTACAATATGCTCATCAATTTTGATGTACCAAGCACGGGTGTCTGTTTAAGGCCATACATAGATTTCTTGAGTCTGCATACCTTTGTTTCTTGACCAAGTACAACATATCCCTCAGGTTGAGTCATGTAGACTTCTTCTTGTAGATATCCATTAAAAAGGCACTTTTCACATCCATCCGATGGACTTTCCAACCAAATTGTGCAACTAGAGAAAATATCATCCTGATCATTTTAATCTTAGCTGTGGGAGAAAATGTCTCCTCATAGTCTATGCCTTCCTTTTGTGCATACCCCTTTGCTACTAGTCTTGCTTTGTAATTTTCTATGGTCTCATCTGCTTTGTACTTTGTTTTGAATATCCATCTGCAACCAATGGGTTTATTCCCTGCTGGAAGATTGAAAAGTTGCCAAGTGTTGTTTTACATCATTGACTGATATTCAACATCCATGGCATCTTTCCAAGATTTTGACTATAGGGCTTCCTGGACAGTAGAGGGATCATTATATTCAATAAATCTACTCATCAAAGAAAGGTTTACTTCTTCTCGTGCTTTACTATGAGTCCATGGTCCAGAGATGGATGTATCCACCTGGAGCATCCAATTTTGCATCTTGTATCATGTTAGTACACCACTTGGGATATGTTGAACTTCTCCCATGGGTTATGTTCTTGTCTAATCATCATCATCATCCCCATCATCATTATCATCTTCTGTGGGAACATAAAATTCTATTTTTATGACATGTGGAATATCTACATCAAGTGATTCTAGAGGAGGAGTCTCAGCTTCCTTCTTCTCAAAGAACTCAACATCTCTGCTAGTATAGACTTTCCTGGTATTTCGATCCATCAATCTATACTAAAGAGTCTCTTCACTATAACCAATGAAGATGAGTTTTTGTGATTTCATATCTAACTTCTTTTTATTCTGCTTGGGTATGTGCATGCTAGCTTTTCACCCAAATACTCTGGTGTGCAAAAAATGGCTTCCTCTTTGATCATGCTTCATATGGTGTCACTCCATCAAGAGCAATTGTGGGCACTCTTTTTAAAAAATATACAGTTCTCTTTGCTACTTCTCCCCAAAATTTCCTCGCTAATCCAGAATCATCGATCATGCAATGCACCATTTCCATGATAGTATAATTTATTTTCTTAATAACACCATTATGTTGAGGTGTGTGTGGAGGAGGCATCTGTCGATGAATCTCGTGAGCTTGAACATAGGATTTGAATTTATTACTGGTGAATTCCCCCCCTCAATATGAGTGGAGAGATCTGATGTGTCGACCAGTCTCATTCTCTGACCACTTTGAACTTTTGAAGGTCTCAAAAGCATCACTTTTCTTACAAAGACAATATATCCACATTTTCCTTGAATAATCATCAACACAAAGCATGAAGTATTGAAATATAGAATGACTCGATTGCATCAAACCGCAAAGATCGGTATGAAACAGATCAAGTTTACCATGAGCTTGATAAGTACTCTATGTTGTTTTTTCTTGCTAAGTAGTTAGGACACTTATTTGTATCCTTCTAGAGAGATGGAAACCCTTTTACCATGATATACCAAATGAAGTCTTTGGAGATACTTGAAACCGATGTGACTAAGTCTCGATACAACAACCGTGCGGAGGTAGAATTCTTAGCCACAAGTTCGATAATCTTTGTGGAAAAAATCAAGTTGGAACATATGTCCCACACTAGAGGCTTTTAAAATAATTTTTGAGCCTCATAGTTTTTGTTGAATTAAACACATTTTCTTTTCGAATTATTATAAAATTCAATCTTGATTGTGATCTAGAAGCTAACTAATTGATAGTAGATTTTTTGTTAACCTAGGGACAAAGAGAACATATGAGAGTCTACAATTTCATGAACCAAAGGGTAAAGAAATGTTCCCAATCCCCTGTATTGTGTATGAAGAATCATCACCTAACAAAACATGATTTTTGAAGGCGTGTCCCTCATTGTGGTAAACTAGTATCTATGGCTATTCATGTGTCAAGTGGCTCCCAAATCAACATACTAGACATCACTAGATGACGTGGAAGGTTCACTTGATCGAGCAGTGTACAAGAAGTCTTCATTTTCCAAATGTTCTTCTTGCTCAGCTATATTTCCTTGTTGATGGGGTTTTCTTTGCTAGTTCCCCTTCTTCTGCCCTTGATTGTAGTTAGAATTTAGAATGTACCTTATGAGATTGTTGATTTTGAGGTCTAGAATGACTTGATGAACCTTTCTTATAGGTATTGAACCAACAATCTTTTATATCATGTCCTCTCTTACATATAGGAAATTTATTCTTATTCTTATTTTGTTTGTCCCCATGTTGATGTTGTGTTTGGGAATTTTGAGAGGAATGAGATTTTCCTTTTCCTTTTCCTTTCCATTTATGATGAGAAGAAATTTTCTTCTCCTCTTCGTCATATTTGTTATACATAACTTCTTATGCGGTAGATTCACCGGCTTATCAAAGCTAATTGTCGAATTGAAAAGTTGAGTGTCGTTATAAAAATTTGGTATGAAGGTGGGAGTGCTCTTAGAACAATGAGAATGAGAGCTTCATCAGTGACCTCCTCTCCTAGGGCTAGAAGTGAAGCCCTCAATTCGCAACTTCTTCTCAAGAAAGCTTCTTTTTCTCATTCTGTTTGAACTTCGGTATGTGTAATTGACTCTACAAATTGAATATTTTATTCTTTTTCTTGGCCTCGTATATTGTGCTTAACACACTTCTTTGGTTGTTTTTGCATCTTGAATGTGGGATTGCACATCGTCGGATTAATCGCAAACAAGATTATCAATTTGGACTTCGATTGGATCCATCATTTGTCGTAAATGCCGTTGTATCGATTCTTTGATATGGTTACAAAACCATCTACAACACTCCAAATCTCTTCAAACTCAAGATGTGTTTTGATATTTGTCTTCCATGTAGCATAGTTATATCCTCTTAGAAGTTGTGAATCGGAAGAAAGAACTTGGGGAATTGGTGCCCATTTTGTAGAATCGATTGACAAAGGGTAAGGCTCTTATCACTCTAGGTATATGGTATCCCAATCTATATACCTTCAGTGTCATATACCGAACCTTTCTATATACGCGCCCTTCTGATATACCCATCAGTACTTGGAAGAATCTCTCCCTTTTGATATACTCAGTAGTACATGAAAGAGGCATTAACATACGTGAAAGAATTCGATATGTGGTACCAAGACATCACCGATAGGGGTCTGTGCTATTATTGACATCGGCTCAAATAAATATCCTCATACGCTCGCGTAACTTTGCTATATACTTAGATAATTTCAGTGTCTAGATTTATGTCTTGCAATTAGTCACAGATGGATAGGAGGGCTCAAAGTGTGTGCCTTTGTGTCCTTACTACTCCCGTCAATTTAAACGATCGATGCCGGATGACGTTGTTAAAACTATATTAGGCGTTAAGTGTAATAGTAGTCTCGACGACTTTACCCATAAGCGCTTACCAGAGGCACTATTTATACCGACCATTGCAAATGAGATCCGAAGATCTCGTGAGTGTTATAGAACCAAAATTTTCACTGATTTTGTTTACATAGCTTTACTAGTTTTTAATAGTTAAAAATTTTGCGGTTGAATATGGCAACCTACAAATTAGTACAATGCACTGAAAAATACACTGAAATATTACAATTTCATCCAATATGCGAAAAATTGAATGGCATGCAAAAAAATTGTTTTTTGAGGCCCTGGTTGCCTCCGGAGCTCAATACGACTCTCATTGTGAAAACCCGCAAAAAAACTAAAATTGCAGTTTTCAAGCACCCTACCTTTGGAAAAAATATGTCCAGAATGTAAAAACAAGCTGTGGGAGAAACAAAATTTTCCCCAAAACTAGGGTTTTATCCGTGGTTAGGGAAATTAGTGACAATTTTGACTACTAAATGTTGGAAGTTCTATTATTTTTCCCGCTAAACTCAATATATATAAAATGAAGATCTTAGGATGGGGGTCAAACCGAACTCCTCCAACTCCTAAGGACTTTATCCAAACCAACTTGGCGCTTATAACACTTAGAGTATGAAATGAATCAAATGATATTTGAAGAAATTTAAAACAATACTAACCTTATCAATGAGCTCGATGTGGCGCTGACTAGGTATCCACATGGATGTGAATGGCTTTGGTGGTTTAGGTTTACCGTGTGAAGCAGATATGAGCTCCTTTTTATCCTTTCACCTCTTTATAACATTCCTTTACCAATTTTTGGTTTTGTTTAACTGTTCAAGGAAATGGCCGCCATTTTTCTTTGATGTAGGGTCGTTGTTAATAACCATTGTTATTTACCTTATGGCTTGATCGTTGAATCCTATGTTTTATTTCTTTTGTTTTCTCTGTCTTTGTGTATTGTGTGTAGGGTATTTGTGGATCGACAATCGGCTCAATCA
The DNA here is from genome assembly GCA_018340775.1 of Taxus wallichiana var. yunnanensis. NCBI lineage: Eukaryota > Viridiplantae > Streptophyta > Pinopsida > Cupressales > Taxaceae > Taxus > Taxus wallichiana. The sequence goes on along the minus strand of CM031240.1, from coordinate 333,627,250 downwards.
AATACAATCAGGGCTTGGCCTTGGTCATTGAAAACACGGCTTTATGTAATGCAGAGGACTTCACACGAATCAACTTTGTAATTGGTGTGCTCAAACTACTTGTAAAGGGAGACTCAGTTGTTTGTAGAGAATCCACCCAACTCACCAATGCAAAACGCCAATGGATGGCTCGAGTTTGACACAGGGGAGTGTGTAATGCACGATGGAGATCGGTTGCTGGTTTGCAAAGTGGGCTCGGTCGATGCAAGTCTAGATTTAAACCCTTCAACTCGCCAATTGTAATATCCCCAAATTGATGGACTGCCAATTAAACCCGTATGCAAGCTTGGATGGCTTCAACGCATGAATGCAGATCAATTATTTTGCAAATGCAACTTGGGTAGGGGCTCGACTCTTTGAAAATGTAAAATTTGGTTCCTATTTAAATACAACTCAATTCATAGCTCTGTGGAGTGCACCAAATTTTAGACAAATTCCTCCAAATATGGACAATCTGCTAGAATTAGCAGAGACTATATGCACCTCTATATTTAGAGGCAAAAAACCCTGCTTGGGAAATAAAATAGTATTTTTTTCTTAATCAAATGAGCTCCAAAAGAAAATTTTCTTGGTGCAGGGGGCTCTAAGGAAAAAAAAACTTTTCTTTTACTTAGAGATGTAGGGACGTTATGGGAAGCTGCCGAGACAACACTGGCTCTCCTGGAATGCAAATTTCTTCTCCAAGACACTTCTACCTTCTGCAACCTCTCTCCAACCTAACCAGGAGCTTCATCCTGCTCCGATACCAAATTTAATTATGGAACATGGACAAAATCCCGATAAGTTTATTGATATGCGGGAAAAACCATGTACATGAGAGCAGGCATGCAATATTTATAGATATTGGGCGATCGAATACAAATAGAGAATAAGTTTCACAAGTTCAACAATAAACATGATTACAATAGATACATCCGGGAAGCATAAATAATGTAATACAAATAAATGTCTTTGTTACAAGTATGTAACAAATAAACCTACGTGAATAATATGACAAATATGGTTTATAAAACCATATAACAATACACCAACTAATTAGCTAAGGTAAAAAAGTAAATACAATGCATAATTACAATGTAAACTATGTTTACCCTAACACGTGGTTAGGTGAGGCGAGTGAGAGTGAAGAGAGCATGTGGCGGACCTCCATTTGGACTTAAACTGTATTTTTGCAAGAAATATCCTTCATGTCAATGAATTATCCTTCATTCTCCACTCCATCTACAATTTCCTTCAAAAATATATTATATTTCGCCAATGCCACGAACGTTGATTTTAGATAATTTGCCAACCTAGCAAATCTAGTTTTGACCATATTCACCACGATTTCTATAAAAAAATTTAGGTAGGCTCCTTGAAATTTTCCTTGGTCCTTAGGGCACCCCACTTTTTCTTTGCAAATAATGCCATTTGTACTCCTACATCACCTCTTCATTAGAAGTGAACCATGAAACCATAGCTGCTTTAAAAGATTTATCGTTCGACATTTGGTACATAATTTTGACTCTTTCCTTAACTTAAAACAATTTGTAGGCTTAATACATCAACCAAACTACATGGTCTCCACACTAAATTATGTAATGAAATTCATGCACTCGATAAAACCCCTTTGATTAACTATTTGACATTGGAATCTCAACATAATGTCATCAAAACTCTAGCATTAAAATTTTATGCGCATTGACAATCGAAAACGTGAAAGCACATAGATGGTGCATTAATTGTTTAATTAAATACCACATCATCATATCAAGAAAAAACATACCATATATATTTTTGTACGAAATTAAATATTGAAATTCCTTCCTATATAATTTGCAACTCATATGCAATTCCTCGTATTTATGTTGATCATAATTTTTATTACTTTGATTTTCTTAGAATTCTCCCTATTTCTTAGTTTTTAATATTTAATATTTATCTTTTGAATTATAATATCAATATTTTTAAATTTATAATATTATTTGATGTGAGTTTTTATTGTTTTAATTACAAGTTCTCTTATTTCTAATTTTTGGTACATATTGTTCGCTTATTAAGTATAAGTTATTCAAATGAATAGTTTTATAATAATAATAATTATAATAATAATAAATGGTAATATTGTTTTCGAAAATCTACATAGTCTATTACTAATTTGTCAAGTATATTTTTGAAATGAATTATTTTTGTGCACCATAACAAAATAAATATTAATCACTAATAGCAAAAATCTTTTCACATATTTATAGAGTTGTTTTTACAAATATATCATTCTCATTATAACTTACATAATATATGTTTTAAATTATGTGTCTCACCGCACAACATTTATAAAGTGAAGATCAACTAACAAATGGTAGGATTGTTTTCATAAATATATAAAGAGCATCATTTACTTGAATTTAACTTCCAAATAAATAGTTAAATTTATTTCATTTTTATATTAATCATTTATTTTATTATTAATTATATATTAATGAAGAAGGAAAAGCAAGCTAAAATATTAATATCTACCCACCAAATAAAATGAGTTTCATAATAAAAATTAGTTTATAACGAAATTTGAAAATGGTACTATAAAATAATATTATATTACTAGTTATATAATATTTCATATGGAAGAAAATCAAATAATAAATTATTTTGACAATTTTAATTCTAAAATAAAATTAATAAAACAATTTATTTATTATCAATATATTAAACTTTAAAATTTAACTTAATTTATATGTCAAATATTATTTTGAGTTATACAAACGATGATATTATGCCCCAATAAATTGAATTGAGGGAATAAAGATATTATGTCCCAACATTGTGTTAAACACAAAGATTAAACAAATGAATTTACAAACAATAAATGGCATTCATCAAACCATGTAATCGAGAGATATTGGATAAAGCGTAATTGCACTTGAGGTGTAATAAAATCCAAAAGGGATGAAAATGTAATGTTTCTATGGATTTGTTGTATCATGTAGCCAACGATATGAAACATCTAATGTAGTATGAAATCATATATTTGTGCAAGAGAATGAGTTTGATGAATGCCTAAAAGAGTGGAAGGAAGAATTTAATTTGAAAATGTCATAGTAAAGGAAAGATACGTGTTGGAGAAGTGGAAGAAGGACCTCTCACAACTACTCAACATACTTCTTTGAGTGGGGAACGATAAACACGAATTTTTTTAAGGGTTCACATTTAACTCTAAATATACAATATTCACCAAACCTTGTTAATATTCCACACAAACTACCATGTTTTCCCACAATTGACCCTTTCATGAAGACTAGAAAGTGTCCAACTACCAACCTTTCGCTTTCTATATTTCACCAACCCTTGCTAATAAATTTAAGTTTTTCTCTTAACAACTCCCAAAATAACTAAAACCCTTTTACAATTTAGGGCTTCTTCACCATAACTTGAACAAATAACAATAAAGGCATCTATGTAGATAAACATACTCCAAACGAATTTGAAAAACATATATTTTACAAAATATTTAGATTGGATTCATGTTGAATGCATTTGGAAAACAATGTCAATACTTCGAGGAGGATGCCCGTGTATTTTGTTATTTGGTTGAAACTAGAAAGAAAACATGATCATTTTTTCACTTCAATCCTTACAAGTACCATTTTAAAGTGTTAGTCTATTTTGATAGATTTCCTCACATATCATTAGCACTTATCTATAGAAGCATAGTTTCTTTTATTGAAATGATCCAATCAATTTTCATTCCTCACAATAATTTATCTTGCAACAACCTTGGGGATAAACTTGGTTGTACTATGGAATTCAACATGTACTTGAAGTTTCTTGATGAATCACAATGGTTAACCTCTCACAATGATGGAATACAAATATTTCTTTTTCCTTAAATTTTCCATGTCATACAGTTAATGTTTTGAACATGGAGAAATATCATATTTCTCTCATCTTCCAAGAAAATTCCTCCAACTTTGCATGGATCTCTTGCATATGTGGGTGTGATGTCTACTACCCTTATCTCCCAAGATAATTTCTCCAACATTGCATAGATCTCCTAAATTTTTGGGTGTTATATGTCTATTATACAACTCAAAAATAAAAGTTATTGTAAATAATTTTAATCCCATTCGTATATATTCTATAGGCACTAAGAAAACATATCCATAGAGACACCACATGTTTAATTGACATGATGATTTTAAATTTTAAAGTTTGTTGAAGCTATCCATCATAGTGAAGAATGTCAACCATGTAAACATAATGATCTATCATAGGTATAATACTTTAATAAAAACTTGTGTCATTGAAGTATTTAGAGCCCACAACCACTAAATCGTAGTTATAGAAAATAAGGGGTGCTAAATACATTATGATGCCATATTGTATAAACACCAAGAAAATACATCCCAAAAACCACCATAGATTTAATTGGTAGATTTGGAGATTCCTAAAGATATCGATCACTACTTGGTAGGGGTGAAACTACATATAATTTTGAATCCTCGGCCTTCTAGTGCCACTTCATCTCATTCTTATTAGGCCTTGTACATGTCACCCTTCATCAATTAAAATACCTCCCTATTCTAAAATCCTAAAATCTTATCAATATTCTTAAACCTTAAAAAAACATAAACAATGAGGAAAACAACATAAATTGTAATATTATTAGTAAAAATCTAAATTTAAGCTTATGGAAGCAATGGAATAAAATATAGCTCAATCATTTTGCCACATATTTTACGTGATTCCACATTTTTCATACATATATACCATATTCCTTGCAAGTGGAACATCCGAAAAAAATTCTTCTATATATTGCTTTGGTAGGTGTCCACACCTTGTTTTAAAGCTAGTATTTTAGCACAAGATGGGCATTTGATATCAAAGGTGAACTAAACAAATTATGTACATGTTGGTTGCATTTGTTGATACACTTTCAATAAGTAATTATTACTAACCTTTTATTTCCATCCTTTTTAGATTTGATTAAGATTTACACATAATAGCTTATGGGGTTTGGGTGGAGTGATTAAGACGGATGATTGTATTTGGCTCCACCTAGGTTCACTTAGGCACAATCCCCATTCGGGGTGGTAATGTCTGTGGTGACACAACTGGTAGGCTGATTTAACAGAGGTGGATCTTGGTTTGAGTTTTCTGCGGTGGAAGTGTGTTCAAGTGTAGTGGATCTAGTTTGCTAATTGTTGAGCTTAAATGTTATATCTTATTTTAATGTACCACAGTTCATAACTTTGGTCAAACGTGTTTTTCTATCTAAAAAATTATTTACAAATAATAAAAAAGGAATGAAATATAATCTACAAGGGGTTATTTTGATTAATTAACTTCCAACAAGTAATCATTTAATATTATAACAATGCATTAATACTTGCAATAAATTTAATACGATACAATACTAGTTCACAAACATAAGTAATTGAGTGTACTTAACTAATTACAAATGATCTTTGGATTGATATGGGTGATCTAAATTATGGAACAAGGAGATCTAGACACGAGAGTTCCTCAATATTGAAATTGTGACCTATATATTCTCTTGGGTAGGACCATATAGTAGGGGCTAAGAAATATCGTGACGTTCTTGACCTATTTGTACAATCTTGACCTTCTTAAGAATTGTGATTTATAAGTTTATGGATTTGTTGTTTGTCTGAATATATTTTTCACTCTTTGTTAGTAATTATTAGTCACACTATGGGTGCCTTTGAATGCTCTTCTCAATCTTTAAAACTAAAACCATGGATAAGAATTCCTACAAAATAAACATTAGCTAGGTTGTGGGCACCCCATGCACTAATGATGTTGGCACTACTCCAGAGAGGCCTCAAACCACACATCATTCTATACGTAGTATGTGATATCTAGTTATAATTCAATTAGATTTGGCATATTTTCTTTAATAAAGCTTGAGTTGATTTTCTCTCTTACAAGTCTGCTTGAGTTCCTTTGAGTTCTTGCAAATGTAGGAAGAAGTGCCTTATACCTAGTAGGATAATTCATACTTGTAGATGGTGCTGCAATAGGAGTTCATATGAGTGCTAAGTACTAAATAAGGTGAGATTCAATTGCTTATATATACTTTCAAAGATGATTTAATTTACAAAGGTTGAGTGAAAAGGAGAAAATGGCCCAAAGAATAATGTGTAACTAAAAGTTTAGGATCAAAGTGAGCAAGGGAAAAACCATACACTAGGGCCCTATTGTATTTTTTTCCCCTAGAGATACAATCTAAAGTGTGAAGATTCAAAGTTGACCAATAGATTTTATGCATTCAATTCTAAAAAAATGTCGACGGATGAGTGTGTATGATCAAGAAAACTAGACAAAAGACATAGAGATTTACCAAATGGGAATGGGTAAAGTGTACTTGTTTGAGAAAAAGAGAAATGTCAAGAATAACAAAGTGTGAAATAGTAGAATTACCAAATTTGAGTGTCTATATTTTCCCCCTTAAGTATGAAATGAAATTACATGCTTAAAGGAAAAGATACCTAAGTGTGTAGACACACTTTATCTTTGCTCGATGTTTTTTTGCAAGATCCTATTATATTGGTGTTGGAACGCTCCATGATGAAACCTGCAACATAGAGTGTAGTTAATGTCCATGATAAATAATTGAACTTTAACTCAAATGTAAAGATGTAATGTAAATGAAATTTGAAACTATAAAGAGTGAAATAAAGAGATGCAAAATGTGGAAGGAATGCATTTTTTTATAAAGGGAATAATTTCCAATACTTTGCTTGTACTTGGAGTTTTAGATTGTTGAAATTTACCAAATAATTTGGGGTGTTCAGTCCCCAAATTGTGCCAAGGAGATGCCAGAGTATTGGGTGTATGGAACTGTCACATGAATGCCAAAAAAGGTAAGAAGAATGAGGATCCAAATCACCTCATGAAGGAAGAAGACAGCAGTGTATCAAATTCATTCAACCACTCGGATATCTTCCCATTTAGGTGTAAGAAGAGATGAAATAACATTGGAGAAGTGCCATGGGTCTCTTGGTTTGAAGAATGCATAGGTTAATGATGCGAGACATGAATTATTCCAAGAAAAACAATGCAAACATACAAGACTACAAATTATGAAAATACAAGAGAGATAATTGTAATAACATAGAAATAGCTCCAACTCAATACAATCAAATAGAATAATGTAATAGATGTACATATAGGAGGTGAATGTGTAACCTCATCCTAGAATCATGGAAATATCCACCTATAATAAAGGTAACCAACACCTAGAATGTTGTAGTCAAGTAGTAACCAACACCTAGAATAGTGTAGTCAAGTAGTAACCAACACCTAGAATAGTGTAGTCAAGTGGTAAGCAACACCTAGAATAGTGTATTCAAGTGTACACCTAAGCAAACATATCCCATAAGTGTAGGGAAACTCCAAGTGAGGTGGAATATCTTGAGTAGGATAATACAAATAAAGTGAGGAAAATAAATCCTACACTAACACCCCTCCATAAGCACAACTTAGGTGGGAAGTGAAAAATGAAAATGGGTCCCGACAATAAGGCTTGACGAGGTACCCATGTACAATGCAATCTCTCATAAGATAGATAAAAAAGGAAAAAAACCAATGGGAAAAACTCCCCAAAAGAGAGACATGAAGAATTGAAAAGGCTAGAAGGCCCCTGAAGATGATGAAGTTGTTGATGTAGACCACACCCCAAGAAGAGTTTGTAGATGAATGAACTTGCTCTCAGTGAAAGATTTAGTGAAGATGTCGGTAACCTTCTATGAATACCGGCATAATATCAAATTGATGTCCCGCTTAGGAATGAGATACCGAATGAAGTGCATGTGAATATCAATGTGGTTGGTCTTGTGATGAAGGATTGGATTCTTGCATATCTGGATGGTGCTCAAGTTGTCACAAAATATGATTATAGGCTACCTGATCTGGATGCCAAGATCAGAAAGAATCCCCTGAATCCAAATAGCCTTAGTAGTTGTGTTAACATTTCCTTTATACGCTGCCTATGTGGATGATAGAGCAATAAAATTTTCCCTCTTGCTCGACCAAGTGATATGACCAACACCCAATGAGAAACAAGAACACGAAGTGGACTTATGACACTCAGTGTCACCAACTCAATCTGAGTCTGAGTAGCCAACCAAGTCAATATCTGAACTAACCATGTAGTGAATCCCATATCTCTATGATCCCCGGATGTAGTACATAACTCTCTTAACTACTTTCCAATGCATCTCATGGGGTTCTTGCATGAATCTTGAAACAATACCAACGATATATAAGATATCAAGTCCCATGTGAGTCAAGTAAATAAGGATGCCAATAAGTTGTCAATACAAAGTAGCATCAACCAAGGGTGTAGATTAATCAACATCAATCTTGAATCTAGATAATAAATGAGTTGAAGATGGATTGCGAGTCATCCATGTGAAACGGAACCAAAAGATTGAGAGATTACTTGGGTTGTGTAAGTGAAATCCATGAATTGGACTGTGTGATCTCAATGCCAAAAAATTAGTACAATAGACCCAAGTCATTCATGGTGAATCTATCCTAAAGAGGTGTCTTCACTGCTAAGATAGTCGATGAAGTAATCCCAGTGATCAAAAGGTCATCAACATAAAGTACTAGTATCAATAATAAATCATCCCATTGCAATAGATATACATTGGGATCTAAATGGCACCAAGTAAAACTAGAAGCTAGGAGTAAGTAATCCATCTTAGCATACCAAGCCCGAGGGGCGTACTTAAGGCCATAGATAGATTTCCCGTGTCTACAAACTAAGGATGAATCCTAAAAAAACCCTAGTGGTTGATCCATCTAGATATCCTCCCGTAGGTCTCCGTGAAGAAAATCACTCTTCACATCCATCTAGTGCACACTCCAACCATGTGTTGAGTTAAAGCAAGTGTGAGTCTAATACAAGTCATCTTGGCTATGGGTGCAAAGGTCTCTGAGTAGTCTATGTTGACTACCTCGAAAAACACTTGGCTACTAACTGAGCCTTGTACTTATCCACTGACCCATCTACTACGAATTTGGTCTAATATATCCATTGATATTTAACCATCTTCCTTACCTTAGGAAGTGATATCAAATCCCAAGTGTGATTATTGATTAAGGAATTATATTCCTCATGTCTAACATTATCCCACTCAGGTATGCCTGATGAATTTTAGAATGTTTGTAGATATCTCACTCGAAGTATAAAAGGCATGTTGCCTACTCGATAGTCCTGCGATACGCCTGTCATCCTTTGGATTCCTTGCCTAAGTGTTTACACTCTAAAGTGTCTACCTAGCCCAAAGAGGGCCTAAATTGGGTGAGTCATGTGTTGAATCCTCATCATATGAAGTATGGGTAAAGTATATTAGGATGAATCATCATTAATTTTCTCTCTTTTAGAAATAGAAGAATTAGAAAATGATACCTCATGAACCTACTATGGAAAATCTAAATCCTCGATTGCTCATCAAAACTAGGTGAAGCCAAAGTAAATGGAGAAGCATCGAGTAAAGCGTCAATGGGAATCTCCTGAAACTTAACACTTCTCTCTATGAATAACTCATGACTAGTAGGATGAATAATTCTATAGCCATTGACCCCTTTTGTATACCCAACAAAAATGTAAGGTTTGGATTGAGGCTCCATTTCCTTGCATTTCTTTTTGTGAATGCATGTCATCACTAGTGATATGAAGACTTTGAAGTGATTAACTTCCTATTTCATGTCGTACCAAGATTCAAAAGGAAGTTATACCTTTTAAAGCTTTGTGGGGAACCCGGTTCTATATATAACAAGCACAATTGATGGTTTCTACCCAAAACTGCAGAGTCAAAGATTTAGAGTGGATCATATAGTTTGTCATCTCTTTCAAGGACCTATTTTTACGTTCTGCCATGCCATTTTGTTGAGGAGTGTAAGGCATTGTCCGTTGTAGATCAATACCCTCTGTGGTGCAAAACTGCTCAAATTGGTTGCTAACATACTCCCCCCATTATCTGTTTGAAGAACTTTCATAATTTTCCCAAAATGATTCTCAGTAAGTTCCTTGAAGTCCTGAAATTAATCAAACACTTCATATTTTTTCCTAAGGAAGAAGACCCATATATATATGGAAAAGTCATCTATGAAGGTGAGAGCATATTTAGCCATGGTGGAAAAAGGATGGGGAAAATATCTTGTGACATCATTGTGAATCAACTCTAAAGGTGTTGAAGCTCTCCAAGCTTTTTCGTTGTCAAATTTCTCTTCAGGGTGTTTTCTAAGAGCACAACCCTTGCAAAATCCCTTTGAGAAACAAACTCTTGGCAATCCTGTAACCATGTCATGCTGAATGAGCTACTCAAGGTAGCGTTATTTAAGATGTCAAAACCGCTCATTCCGTAATCTTATAACTCCATCTAAATGTGTGAGAAATGCAATAGGGGAAACATTAAGTAAAAATGTGAGAAGGTATATAACCTAACCTAATGATCTCGCCCTTCCCACTCGCTACTATAGTGTCACTATGCAACTCTCTCGATCTCAACCAAATCTAGATCAAATAAGACTCTCATGCCCTTCATTATATGAGTCATCGATAAACTAATAAGAGATTAGTTGAAAGTGACGGTACATTGAGAACATTTGTGAATGTTCCACCTTCGGCTTAAACATACCCTCTCCCTGAAATTGTGGCTAGAGTATCATCACCCAAAGTGATGGAGGACATGTTGCAGGGCTCTAAGGAAGAAAACTCAACATGTGATGAACCTATGTGGTGTTAAGCACCAAATTCAATAACCCACGAAGGACTAGATGAGGATGCAATTGCAACTAGCGCTTTTCCCTTGTGTATCTCTTTTTCTTTTTCCTTTACCTTAGTATATTCTTGGGTTGATGAAGATTATTTTATAGATTTATATACCCCTATGTTGTTCTTCTCAAGGAGATGACTGAGGTGGTCAATCGCTTCTTCATATATTTGTACTCATTGTGCCCAAGTATCTTGCAATAGGCACACTTAACCTTTTCCTTCTTAGGCTTCCCATTTGAACTAGAGGTCTTGTTATTGGTCTAAAATGTACCTTTGTGTTGCAAAAGTAATATGACTCGACTTCGGTCGGTGCAATGGGATCTCCTCTATGTTGTGGGTGCCTTAGACCGAGAATAACCTCCCAGTGGGTTGGTTCCCTTGATGGATCACCTAAAACTATTTATATTTATGGGCTTGAGGGATAGAAATAAAATATAAATTAATAAAAAGTTAATAAAAGGGGGATACACCAACATTTTGGAAACTCAAATCTACACAAGACACACTAATTGACTAGTAAATACCTACAAGGTTCACTTCAATTGCTACTTGATTAAATTTTAAACTCACAAAAGGCATGCACAAGCTTTCAATCAAGCATGGGAGGGTGTAATTCCACTTCCAAGATGATTGAGACACTAAATCTGCACTTAATATGACCTGTAAAAGCTTCACAATAACTTAAAGGAGGTGTTGTAACATCTAACAAGTGTGTGCATCTTAAATAAACTTAAGATAATTAAATGAAACTAACACCTAGTAGTTCCAAATAAAAAATTTAATCTACCATTAACATCATGATAAGAGCTTAAAGAAAATAACTATTCTAATGCATAAACATGAATGAACATCTAATGTTAAACCATTCCTACTCTTGTAAATGTATGATTGCTATCAAATTATGAACCTATTTAGATCATAAGCAATCAATTTATGTGTTGTCTCTAGATGAGGAAAGGATCTCACTAAAATGGCTACAAAGCCATGTTTAGATCTTCCTTTACTACTCAAATATGAGAGAATGGATGCAAAGATGAAGTAGTTATTCCAAAAATGGAGAAGGCTCTTATCATATGCCTATAGTAATCAGAATGTTTGTAAAGGTGTAAGGTGTGAAGATGTATGGAGGGTCCTTTATATAGCTTTCCAATTTGGGAGAAGCTTGCAAACTAGTGAATGTGGGATAAAGGATAAAGTAGATTTAGAAGAAATAATCTTGATTAGAGGAATTAACAAGTGATTAACAACTCATGGGATTTGGAGATGATTTAATTAATCAACTAGGATTAATTAATAGGCTAGAATAAGCTTAGAAATATATTTAGAGATGATTTAGAGGGAAATATGTATGATTTAGATGATTTGAAAGAGGGATTTAACCAATAAGAGGGTTTATTGATTAAATGTAAGGTTAAAAAGGCTTAATTAACTAATAATAGTTAATTAATTGATTGAAGGAGGATTATAACTAACAAAGTGTTGTTAATTGGCATCTAGAGTGGGATAAAGACTAGTTAATTAACAAAGTGTCATTAATTGACCGAAATGGAGGGGAATATTAGTTAATTAGTGGGAAATCACTAATTATAATGGAAATGACAAGAAAGATGATAGTTAGTACAATTTTAGTATTAAAACTACGTAGATGGATTTTAGGTGTCTACATTTGCCCCTCTTTGGGGTGGTGTAAGTGATGCCACTTCAAAGATAGTAAAATTATAAAAAGTAAATTTTGAAGGAATGGAAGAAAAATTAGTAGAATTAAGGATGCCCCCTCAAGTGTCGATGGGGTAATGAAAGAGGTCGATCGACGGTCAAAAAGAAGAATGAAATAGATAGAAAAAAACACGGCGGGGGATAAAAATAATCCCTATTTCCTTAGGTGTTGTTGAAGAAACATTGATATAAGGAAATGATATTGAAAAAAAAGGAAATAGCTTGTATCAACTCGCTCAATGAGAAACTTTGTGTCATCATTTTTCTTACATGATCTATGACATCGGTTCTTTATTACAATATAAGTATACAACAAAAGTGTAAAATAACATGAAAATCTATAATGTTCATTGTGAGAAAATTTGTCTAGTGGACAAATTGGAGGGTTTCAAGCCAACGCTATGGGAATCTAAGTCCCTCTACTTGAACGGTGTAGCTTCCATATGTGTAGATGTGAAAAAGTGGATTTCAATGGTGGCCTTTCGACCGAGAGATCCAACGGGGCACTCCGCTTACCCTGTGGCAAAGCTAGCAATTTATCACTAGAGAAGATATTTGTTTGAGAAGGGGAAAGGGAGTGAGAATAGAGGTAGGAGAAACTAATGTTGCGAGTAGAATATCAGATGCCCAAACACATTAATTAGAAACTTCATTTACATGCATTTATAGTTAGAAGAAAAACAAATCCACAAGGAATCTACAAGACCAAATGAAACTCATTGGTCGTAAAGTACCAATTAATTCCTCAATCAAAGAGGAAAAAATTCCTTATTTTATTATTGAAGCTCGAGCAGAGTTTGTACATAGCTTGAGAATAGAGGAAAATCGAGGAGAAGGGAAAATAGAAGAAGTATGGCATTTTCTATCTTTTCTAGGTACAGAGCACTCTGGTCTTTTCGAAATCAATTGCCAGCCCTTTGGAATGTCTTTGGGAAGCCATTATATTCTTTGTAAGAAACTGTTACAACTTCATAAATCCTCAATGCCTTTTCAAATTCCTATGTTGTGAAGAAAACGCTCATAGAGGGTTAAAAACCAGATCTTACAAATCAACAGTTACATTTGATTTTCCAATTTAAATATAGACCGTTTGATTTGCTCCTATAACTTTGAAATCGGGTCGTCCACGTGGCAGGAAGGGATTGGAGCAGTTACGGGGGAAACCTTTCACCATTTGTGATTTTTCGTGAGATTTGGAAATTTGGAACAAATTGGCCCACAACCCCGCTTTGACTTTTCAACTTAAACACATGGCACGTTCTTATTGGAAACAGAGTCGTGGCCCTTTTCTCAACATTTTAACCTTTTTTGAAAAAAGGCTCAAAAAATCAATTTATTTTTCCGACTGTTCCTCTGCTTTGATTAGGACACATTGCACGTTTTGGTTGGAGATGGGGTCGCAGCTCTTTTCTAAGCATTGTAACATTTTTTGGAAAAAGGATCAAAACTCAATTTCCTCTGCGCCGGCTGCTCCTTTGCTTTGAATTTTCAAGTGGGCTTCACCTTTGAATTTTTCCCTATGGGCTCAAGATTTGACTTTTTCCCCGATAGCTTTGATTGGGGCTGCAGGTTATTTTTTTAAATTTTTGCCTTTTTACAAAGAAACTCAAAACTCAATTTCCTCCACCGACCGCTTGTCCGCTTTGAATTTTCAACGGCGGGCTTTGCCTCTCAATGACTTTAACCATGTGGCAACCTGGCGTTGTTTTGGTAATTGAACCTTTCGCCCCATCTTAGAATTGTGTTGTTACGACACGTGGAACCGTCCGTTGAGCCTTCCATACTTAACCGATTTTACCTTCATTTTGTACCTAGGACACATGGAAATCCGTGCTTAATTGAAAATTGTCCCTTGGACCTTGCCCTTGGAGTTGTGCCATTGTGACACGTGGAGCCATCTATTGAGCCTTCCATACTTAGCTGATTTTACCTTCATTTTATACCTGGGACATGTGGAAAGCCTGTGCTTAATTGAAAATCTGTCCCTTGGACTTTGCCTGAGTGTCACCATTGTGACACATGGAGCCATCCGCTGAGTTTTGAAGTATGAGTGAACCGCATCCAATCAGAGAGACCCACGTATCACTCGGGGATGCTGAGGAAAAATTTGACAGGGAAAGAAATGCCCATCGTTCCCGACTATGGAAAAAATATACAGAGGAAGAGAACTTCGTCATTTTGAGCCTAATTTTTGAATTTCCTTCACGAACCAGAGGCATGGAGGCAAAACAATGATTTGACGACCCAAACCATAGAACAAGTGAATAATTTCGATAAAAAATGGAGGTTAAAGAGGATATTACGTGCATAGATCTGGGAAATGGAGAACTTCTCAAAACGAGCAAAACAGAGACTTAAACACCACTAGGGCACAACTTTTGCTAATTTCTTAAATCTCTAACTTGGCTTAAACGCCAACGAAGGGTATGAGCTCAAAAAAATTGAATTTGGCTATGGAAACGCAGAGAGCGCTTTTCAGGAGACAACAAATACTAAAATTTGTTCATTACTAAAACACTAACTCAAAGCAATATACCTAATGTAATGCAATACAAGAAAGTAAACAAACAAACCTAACAGAGAAACAAGTACAAACACACATACTCAAACAAAAAACGTTGTAGACAGTTGCACTTATTTTTTTTGTTATCGAGATTTAGTTATGAGATGTTCAAGTTAACGAAAAGGGTTTAAAATGACACCCGAAACAATGATACAATTGAGTTGAATAAATGGAGGGCACATGAGTCCTATGAAAAAGCAATCGTGTACTATGAGAGAGTACCAAACAACTCATTATGCAAGGGAGTACAAACATAGTAAACAAACCAACTTTGTTGATGGGGGTAGATCCAGATGATCTACGAGTCATTTGCGAGAATAATTGAGGACCAAAGAAATATGTTTTGTAGGAAAAAAATTTATGTTTGAGGATGATGCGTTTGATAAATGCTTCATCTATGTGCATGCTTTTTACCAATTTTTAATGGGATTTTGAATTTTATATTTTTTGGATTTTTTGAATTTTTACAAATTTTAGGAAGAATATGATGTAGAAGAATGATGATGTTGTGGTATATCACCAAAAATCATTGGGAAGCAAAAACATGCCCTAGGTAGAAGACAAGGTCGTCGAGAAGCAAAAATATGCCCCAACATAATGAAAAATACAAGAAAAATGACAATTTTAAAAAAATAATCATCACAAAGAATGACAACACATGGTAAGAAGAATATAGAAGAATCACATTAGTTATCTATCCCTTAGGAGGAGAGAAAAATGAATACTTAGGTTAAAACGGGTATAAATAGCAGGTTGGGAGGAGTACAATCCATCATGACCAGTTATTGTTATCAGACCCTTTTGAGATTTTGTGAGATTTTTGTTCGACCCTTGAGAGAGATGGCTCGAGTTTAGAATTGTAAACATCGTGTCGATTGATTTCAAGAGTATGGGAGGCCTCCACAGACGGTCCCAGTAACGTAAAACAATTTTTAAATTTTTGAGTGCATTTATTACTATTTTTTTCTAGGGGAAGTTGGTGGGTTAACATTAGCACAAGAATTTGGGCATGCTACCGTCAAGGGGCACGTTTTAGTGAGAAAACTAGTTCACTAGTGTAAAAATAAATTTTAGGTTAGATTAAGCTTGCGCTAGTATGAAATTGAGTGAGTTAATGTTAAAAGGCTCATGCTAGCATAGGCTTGCACTAGTGCTAAAAGGGGTCCACTTTGGTGCAAAAAGGATTACGCTAATGCATAACTCGGGCCTTAGAAATTTTTAGAGGAAATTAGAAGATTGTTAGAAGAACTTAGAGATGAATAGAAGAATGTAGAAATAATTAGAACACCTTAGGAATATATTATGAGAAGAAATGATGTTAATCAAGTGTTTTGTGTAATCTTGGAGGTGAGATAACAAAATTTGGATGTGCGCAAGAAACATGGACACCTTTAATCATACAAGAAGAATTTCACGACGAGATCAAATTTTCTTGACTACAACATTGGAGGCGATAGGCCTCTCCTACATTACACAGATGCCACATATTATGTTGGACCACATGCTCCCGATTGCCTATCTCTTTTAAATGCTTGTGGAATCAGATTTCCTAATGGAATAATGAGCACAACTCCTACTCCTGAACCATAGAAAGTAAAGGATCGATCAAAATACATTTGCCATGTAGTGCACTTCTCAAGATACATAATTGAAGTGTCAGAAGTTTCAAAGTCAATGGTTCACTTCCTAGAAAAGGGGCTTCAACTAGTTGATCCACCTGCACGCCCTTTTGTAGACACCCCAATTTCACACCTATCCTGAATCAATTAATTTCACAATTCCATTTCCCATAAAAATACACATTGAATTAATTGATGTTAATTGATTAATTAATCTCTTTCAACCCCTAAATTAAACCCAATCTTCCTCACATGCCAAATATTCCCATGTTCCCCACTTATAAATTAAATATTCAAATTTAATTCTAGACCATTCCTCATGTCTCCCACTCACCTAATCATGCTTACTTTCCATAATCATGATTACTCTAAACCCCGAATTAATCCTACTTCTAGGCTATAAATAGAGCCTCACCCCCTCTTTCAGAATAAGCTTGAATATCCTATCAGAGTTCTTGCATCCTTTGAGCATAAAACATCCCTCCACCTCATCCTAATGCCCGAATAGCCCCACTTGAAGCATCCCAAATCCATAATCACTTTATACATTGGTGCAAAGTGAGTTGATCTTGTTGTAGCGAAGGCCTTGCTTTGGTTCAAAGGAAGCACCTACATTTCGAACAATCTAGGCCCATCCACATTATGTTAGCCCATTATGAGGTTTGCTAAGGAATCATGAATAAGAAGGTATCTAGTTAGTTAGTTACTTTCCTATTATCAGTGTATTTTGATAGCTCACATTCTATAATGCCCGATGGGACTTACCCATGACTTATTATTCTTGGTCTCGCAACTCGTTACTTTATCCATTGTTTGCCTATTGGTATTTGTCATTATAGTTTCATTCTTTGTTCCATATGGCATTCTTTGGCTAATGTTTACATTGTGGGAGATATTATTGCTCTACGGTGGCTTATGGTGTCTATGCAAGTTTTGATAGCGATGGATACTCGCCTAATGCATCATGAACTTCTTCGAGGGGAGTTGTTCGTCGACTTTTTTTTGTCGCATATCTTAATAACCTATTTTATGTAGCCGTTTTGAGATCCATTGATATTTGCATATTTTGGTTTCTTTTTTCTTTCTTTTTCTTTTCGTGTTATTCTGTCTTGTTCGGATATTGGATACTTGAAAACAAGAGTGGTAACTAACTTTTAGTTTTTAATTTCTTGAATCATGTAGATACCCATAGTTTGAAAATCCAAAAATCTTAATATATAGTCATTATTTCTTGTGATATTTTTAGGAACACGTGGCTTTTGATTTCTAACTTGGTTATAGGTTGCAAGGGGTTTAAATTTGTCTTAATTCACATTATAATTTTTTTAATTTCAGAAATATCGAATAAAAAAATCATTTTCATATTGTCACCATTTAGTTTGGTGTGATACTCGGATTACGTAATTTATACCGATCTTGGTTATACTAGTAGTGTCATCCGAATTTAGTGTTATTTTTCATTTTGTGGTTTATAATAATTTGGTTTATTAATTTCAAATGTTCTTTGTCTAAACCTACAAAAAAATTAAAAATTATTATTATTAGATTTTAAAAAATCAATTTTTGTATCAACCTTATCCTAAACTATGCGCTATCCCTCCCCTAGCACGCCAACTCGGCCAAGTTGATCCCTCACCCCAAACTACCCCCTAAGCTTATTGTTTTTCTCGCTCACTTTGTTTACCCATGCAAAATCCCATCCCGACTCCCGAACCCCTCGACACACAACCCATCCCGATCCCTCGCCCTAGGCTCTACCCCCTAGCTCCATGTCCTAACTATCATCCCGACCCCCAACTCGATATCTTACCCTACCCCGGCTCGGCTCTCTCCCTTCACCCTCCGAGTCACCTCATATCCCAACTCGGCCACTCGGCCCGGATCCCTTACCACACACGGTCCCTCCTGTTTCAAATTACCCCATCCCCAACTCGCTACCCTATCTCCCTTCATAACTCCCTCACAACCCACCTCGGTCACTCGACCGCTTCCCTACACTACCACTGCTGTCTTGATCCCCTCCCCCTAGAATCACCCTCACATATATCCACACACATCCCTTGGCCACTCGTTCGAGCCCCTCGGCTCCTCGGCACTTCCCACACACCCCGTGCCACTCAGTAGAACCATGCACAAAACCCATCCCGACCTCGGACTAGGCCTAGCCCGACTTATTTCCCATCTCCTTCATGCACAACTCCATTTTTCTTCCAAATCCACATACCCGCTCCTAATCTTTGTAACACGGCTCCTAGATGAGATGCTCATTTGCACAAACCCTAC
Organism: Taxus wallichiana var. yunnanensis; assembly: GCA_018340775.1. Lineage (NCBI taxonomy): Eukaryota > Viridiplantae > Streptophyta > Pinopsida > Cupressales > Taxaceae > Taxus > Taxus wallichiana. Next base: position 333,608,247 of record CM031240.1, on the reverse strand, counting down.
ACCCAACACATAACACACACTTTTCCTAATAGTTTTTAAGTTTTTCTTATTGTTATAAATTTGTAGGTTAGGTTTAAATTCTTTCACTATAAGCTTCTTTCATTCCATGTTCTAGTCTAGTTGGTTGTTTATCTAGTCTTAATTTAAGTTAATCTAGTACTTAGTTTAATCTTCCCTTTAGTCTAGAATTGATCTATGTGCATCTAGTAATTAATTTAGTTTTCATTTAAGGCCACCTCATAATTAATTTTAACTTGTAATTAATTAATTAATTTAGGCTTGATGTACGTTTATCTAATCATTAATTTTTTGTTCCTTAATCCACAATTGTCTCAAAATTATTCATTAATACACAATCGTCACCTTGTTTTATTCATTAATTAACATCATATTTCTCTATTTAGCCTCTTCTTTTTAAAAAAAAAAAAAAATATTAGGACCTTTAGATTGTTTTTATCTTTTTAATCGTGCACTAATCATATTATTTGATTTTGCGGTGGACTCTACAAAAATTTGACCAAATTCATACGTTGTCAAAGACTAATTTTTAAAACCAATACACGACCCAAACTCCTTTCACGTGGTTTTTCTAACCTTTTTCCAATCATGCATGTTGCAAATTTAGGGTCCCTGGTCGTTTCAAAACACATTGGTGTCACCTTTTAATCATTTCATCATTGTCTACATACCTTGACCTTTGTTGTCTAACACTTTTGGTGAATCTTGTTGTCATTTTTATTTTTTTCCTTTTTGTGAAGCTAATCGCAACCCTTCGCATGTATGCTCTTCTCTCGTGCTTGTTACAAGTGACCTTGAGAATAAAAAACGTGATGGTGTTATCTTTTATCATTCTCTCTTTGTTGCATTGAAAAAACTAATAACCTCTTTTGTGCAGGACCATATCATTCAAAATTTAATCATTTTAGACTACTAACATTGTCTACAGGATCCTCTAGCTTTGTTTTTTGTCTCTAACTATCGTCTAGATCGTTATTTTTTTCTTTGCATTATTAATATTTTTCCGATCGTTGGTTGTGTATGCTCTTTTCCTGCGCCTTCAAGTGATTTGGAAAATAAAAAATAGCCACAATCGCTTTTTCTAACACTTCGTTTATAGGAAAACTACTAATTTGTTTTTTATAGGACCGTGAAGCTGAAATTTTGCCAAAAACAAAAACACGTAATTTTAAACCTTCTCGTAAAATTACCACAATCAAAATAAAATTACTGAAACAAAAAAATTAGCATGCTCAGGTATGTTGTCATTTTCCACCAGTGATTTTATTTCAAATTAGAAAGAACTTTGTTGTTAATCACATCATCATTTGTTTTTACATGTAGCGGAAGTGGATTTCATCACCACCTACGCTACACCGGTGACGTGGACTTCATTACCATGCACCACTAGCATTCACATTTGTATTGCACTCTGAGACATAGTCTCATCACAACGTTTAATATATACAGTGCCTCTAGGAAGAGTTTACGAGTAAAGCCTCCGTGACTACTATTGCACTTAATGCCTAATACAACTGCAACAACAAAGCCTAAGAATCATCCCTGTAAATATTTGGGGAGTAATAAGGACACCATACACACTTCCATCCCCCATCACCTTCTACCTTTTCACAAATCCTTCCTTAGACGTGGTGATTCACTCCAAAGTAGGTAAGTAAGAATTGGTGAGTCTTTTTGGAGTGATAACAACCCGCATCTCGCCATTCCATAACATATTCTATGATTGCATGAAATAGTGATTATTTCTGATGGATATGCCTTCTTGAGACAAAACAATCAAATGATCATGACTACTTTTTGTTTGTAAACAAGTTAGTTTAGCATTACTCTTATCATGAAACTTGGATGATACATATGCGTCTATTGAAAATTGTAAATGTTAGGAAAGAAGTGTTCATAGTGTGAACATATGGTTTAAATATTAGTATTATTTAACATTTAAATAATATGTGAGTGTGCACAATTAGTTGTCATGCACAACTCATAGAGATAGGAATGTATGAGAATATCTTGGGATTGGGAGTAAGACTAGGGAATAAAGGAGAGATTTGGGGATAAAATGATAAGACTTGAATCCATGATTTTAGGAGCAAGCAATTGTATAAAATTCCCTCTCATATTCAATAGAAATTGCTCCATTCTACTTTTATTTTGTCTGTATTTTCTATACTTTCCATTTCATGAGTTAATCTAATTTATTGTTGTTGAATTTATTTATGCAAATCTAGAGATTTAGCATCATCTGGTATCAGAGTAGGTTTCCTTCTGCAAGTGTAGAAGAAGAAGAAGAAGAAGAAGATGGTTGAAGGAATCTCGTAAGAAAATTTCTAGCAGACACATCACAAGTAAAAAGAACGCAGTTTACTCATATGACATCCGATTGATGTCTCATTTTTTAATGGAAAGATAAGAACAAGACGCACAATATTGCAGTTTACATCAACTTCAGATTTGTCTTGTATCTATGTGTAAAATTCGTGTAAGTTGAGTGAAAGTTTTTGTTGTTTTTAAAACAAACGTTTGATAGATTGAATGTATCTAAAAAACCCAGATTCAAAATATTATGAAATTTATTGGGTTTGTTTAGTTAATATCTGAAAAAAAAAAATCATTTTTTGATTTGGGATCGAGGTGAAAAATGCGACCCTAATGCAAATCTCGCAAAAATTCAAAATTTTCACTTCTGAAGGGACCGTGCATTGCGAGGATTCGTTTGAACATGTAGTGCCTAAGTTGAAGGAGGTCACATATGGTGTGAACATGATTTCACTCACCTAATTAGTGGAGAAGAATGGAATGGGCCGGCACGGATGCTCTGGTGAAGGAAGGGGTGTCTTCGTTGGTTAGGTCTTTTGGCCCTAGGGCGGTCGTTAAACTCCTGGTCTTGCAACTAGGGTTCTCGGTGGTTAAAAATTTTCTCGAGGAAAGTGATCCGGGAAAAGGGTCCTTTTCTTCCAAACCATCGGGAAGGAGATCCCCTCTTCAGTTAGCGGTCTTGGGGTGTGTGGTCCACACCCTCCGGAGGAATTTAAGGTGGGCGGGATCAAATTTAAAATCTCCAAGGAATCGGTTCCTATTGATCTTCCCTGTGAGAGAAAAAAGGATTTTGTAGATATCCATGAAAAGAGGGCAATTTGTTGTAAATTTGTTGGTGCCAAGTTCTCCAGAGGAAAATTAGGAATTGGATTTACTAGTTCTGGGGCAAGGAGGGAAATCTCAAGATCCTCTTTTTGTGGAACGACTTCTTTCAAGTCTTGTTTCATTTTGTGTCCTCTGTGGAAAATATTTTTAAGGGTGGTCCCTGGTTCCTAAACTCCTCCAGTTTATATTTGAGGCCTTGGTCCTCTGATTTCGATCCGAAGATGGAAATTATTCACAGAGCTCCGCTCTGGTTAAATTTCCCAAAACTCCCCGCAGAGTTTTGGAACTCTGCCTCTCTAAAATCTATTGCCAGATCACTCGGTTCTTGGGTGCCTATTTCCAACCCGTCTCTTTTCAAATGGAGAAACCCTTTGGTGCACATTTGTGTTGATATGGACTTGTCTTCCCCCTTGCCGAGTTCTGTTCTGCTACCTTCCCATAAGGGCCCCAGATTGTCTGAAATAATCTATGAGGGGTTGAGCTTTCAATGCTTCTCTTGTGGGGCTTTAGGGCATTTGAAGAAGGATTGTCAGGGTCTTGGAAAAAAGGTTGGATCCCCCTTTTCCCCTCATTCAGATGGTTCGAAATTGGTTCTGGTTAAATCCTCTGCCCCTTCCCTTTCTGGGTCTCTCATTGTTGAAGATGGTTCAGAGGGTTTGGCAGTCTCTCTTTTACCCCTTGTTGGCTTTCCGGACAACTTAAGTCCTCACTCGTTGTTAAAGGAGACAGAGGATGTTCATAGAGATTCAGGTGCTCTTGTCTCCCTGATTAAGGAAGGTTTTGTGTAGGGGCAAGCCTCCTCGATGGAAACTCTTAGTGGGTGGATTTTGAACAATCTGTCGGGTTGTGGATTTTCCCATCTCCGATATCGGGATTCTGGAAGATGGCGAAATTTTCCCAAAATATTTAGTTCCCATCTTGGTCCCTTCTAAATTAGCTTCATGCCAAGATGGTATGGGGGCTACTATTTTTGGCTCCATAGGTAAAAGGGGGAGAAAATCAAAGTAGGAATTGGCCCAATTGGAGGTCGATGCAGGGAAGCAAAAAACCCTGAATTTCGATCTTGTTGATTCCGGGAAGGTGAAAACCCTTCCCTGTGTTCAATGAAGTTCTTCTCCTGGAATGTCAGAGGTCTTAATTCCTCTGACAAACAATGCTTGATTAAGTGTTATATCCTCTCCTCGGAGGCTTGTCTGGTTCTTCTTCAAGAAACTAAGTTACCTGCTGCTGAAGCCGAATGCCTTTGGAATAAGTCTTTTAGAGGTTGGAAAGGAGTCTTTTCGGATTCGATGGGTGCCTCTAGGGGGCTCGGGATTGTCTGGAAGGAAGGTGTTGTAATGGTGGAATTGCAAGCTCAATCACTCACTGGAAAATTGTAAAGTAAGTTTCCGGCGCTCTCATCTTAATTTTATTTTATATAATGTTTATGCCCCTCCTAGCATTTTGGGTAAGAAAAACCTCTGGGGGGAATTACTGCAATCAGTCTCTGCCCTGGGTGATCAGATGTTCATTCTTGGCGGGGACTTCAATGCCATCTCTGATAGTAGGGATAAGAAAGGGGGGATCATCAGAAACCTTCAGTCCCAAAAATATTTCTGCTCCTTTATTAGAGAGGAGCCCTTGTGGATATAGAACCTAAGCAAGGCTGCTTTACCTAGAGTAATAAGCGTAAGGGCTTTAGTAATATTGTAGAAAGACTGGATAGATTTCTGGTTAGTCCCAGCTAGAATTTAAATGACATTGTGCTTGAATGTTTGGTTTTACCTTGGTCTAGGTCGGATCATTTTCCGGTGTCCCTGTCTATTAATCTCGATGTTTCCCCTCCTAGATCCCCATTCAAATTTGAGCTAATGTGGTTGAGGGATGCTTCTCTTGAAGGCTGGGTCGACCTTTGGTGGAACTCCTATAATATTGAGGGTTCCAAGATGTTTGTGCTTGGCTCAAAAATTGAAAAGATTAAAAAAGGACTTGCAAGATTGGAACGTCAAGTATTTCAAAAACATCTTTCAGGAAAAAGCCAGAGTTGAAGCTGAATTGAATGCCCTTAATTTAAAAGTTTTTAGTGATGGGATGTTCCAGGAGGATTATGCTCTTGAAAAATCTCTCTTAAGTGAGCTAGGTGAATTGCTTCTCGGGAGGAAATTTATTGGAAGCAAAAATCTAGGGAGCTCTGGCTGAAGGACGGTGATCGAAATACTAAATTCTTTCATGCCTCTGTGAAAGCAAAAAGGAATTCGAATTTCATTTCAGAAATTAAGAATAGTGAAGGGGTTCATTTGGTGGAGCAGCAGGACATCATTTCTAAAGGGATTAATTTCTTCTCCTCCTTGTTAGCTAGGGATGTTGCCTCCTTCGAGGCCAAGCAAACCTCCCTTTTGGATGTTATCCCCACTCTTATCTTCGAAAATCAAAAATCTGTGCTCTTGAAGCCTTTTTCCTTCCTAGAAATTGAGAAAGTGGTATTCTCCATGGAGAAGAATAAAGCCCCCGGCCTTGACGGCTTCCCTGTAGATTTTTTTCAGAAATTTTGGGGCATTGTGGGTTATGATGTATGGGCGCGGTGGAGGCTTCACGGAGATCTCGTTCGGTGCTCAAAGTGCTGAATAATACCTTCATCTGCCTTTTTCCTAAAATGCATCAACCCTCCTCCTTCGGGGATTTCAGGCCTATTTCCCTTTGTAACACGTCCTACAAAATCATCTCCAAAGCCATTTCCCTTCGGTTGAAATCTATTTTGGATCCCCTCATCTCTTCTGAGCAAATTGGATTCATGCCTGGTTGATCTATCCTTGACGGTGTCATTTTGTCTCATGAGCTGATTCACTCTCTTTCTTCCTCTAAAACCCTGGTATGATGCTAAAATTAGACATCAGTAAAGCTTATGATAAGCTCAATTGGAGGTTTCTCATCAGGGTCCTTCTTAAGTTTGGCTTCTCCAAGCGCTTTTGTGAGTGGATTTTCAGTTGCATCTCTAGCCCCTCCTTCTCCGTTCTTATTAATGGGAGTGTTGAGGGCTTCTTTGGAAGTAATCATGGTATTAGGCAGGGGGATCCCCTGTCCTCTTTCTTATATATTCTTGTGGCTGAAGCCCTTGGCAGGTCCATCAAATTCAAATTAGGGGAAGGTAAGATTATTGGCTTAAAGATTGTGGATGGTATTCCTCCCCTCACCCACCAAAGCAATTGATTCACGACGACACCTTCTCATTCGGTAGGGCCTCCATTCGGGAGGCTAAGGAGCTAAAGGATACTTTGGGAAGTTACTCTAAGGCGGTAGGGCAAGATGTTAGTGTGGCTAAATCCTGAATTTTTTTCTTCAATGTTACCTTGCAAATCAGAGACAAGAATTATAAAATTTTCAATTTCAAAAAAGGGCACCTGCCTATCAAGTATCTCAGTATTCCTTTGTTTAAAGGTGCAGGTAAGAATTCCATGTGGAATGATCTTCTCAGTTCTCTAGATGTTAAATTGAATGCTTGGAAAGGTAAATGGATCTCCCTTGCCAAGAGACTTTTGCTAGTTAAATCAGTCCTTTGTGTTGCCCCTCTATATCTCCTTTCGGTCCTTAAAATCCCTAAGGGTGTTCTCGATAAGATTAAGGGAATTTTGTGGAAATTCAGTGTAAGGTGGTCTCTTCGAGGAAAATAAGCTTCCCCTGATTAGTTGGGATACATTAGCTAAGCCTAAAGAGCTTGGTGGTGTGGGTATTCTAAATTTGGGTCTGCAAAACATGGCCCTTGGAGCTAAATTGGTCTGGAAGCTTATCTCCAACCCCAACAGTCTTCTCAGCATGGTCTTCGAAAAGAAATATTTGGGTGCCTCCCTTCCTGAGTCCATCCTCCGGGTGGAAAACCCCCTAAAGGCTCGCATATATGGAATTTCATGATTGAATGTAGATCTTTGTTTGTTTTTTATGCGGATTGGAAAGTGGGTAATGGAGAGAAAGCTCTCTTCTGGGATGATCCATGGAATGGATACCCTGCTCTTGGAGACTCTCCTGCTTTCTCAGATATTAAGAGGAGATTGCTTGATGATTGGGGCCCTTTCGTGTCCAATTATGGGGAACTGAATGATTCCCTTCCCTCCATGTTGCAATGGAAAAAAGTGGACCATCTGAACCTCTCTCCTGATTTAGAAGCTAATTTTTTATCTATTTTGCAGGAAAGGAATATTTTGATCTCAAATAAGTAGGATGAAATTGTTTGGACTGCATCTCCCTCGGGATCTTATTCCCCTCATCTTGGGTATCTTCTGCTTCATGAGGATATTGCCCCTGAAAAACCAGTATGGAAAGATTGCTGGGAATCCCAATGCCCCCCTAAAGTTGGTCTTTTCACCTGGATGGCCTTTAAGGGTAAGATCTTAACTCAAGAAAGAAGGAAAAATTTGGTTTTCAAGGTCCCACTAGATGCCTCCTATGTGAAAAGGATGTGGAAGACAAGGACCATTTGCTTCTACATTGCTCCTTTGTAGTTGAATGTTGGAACTGGTTATGTGCCAAGCTTAACCTCCGTGGGTCCAACCTAAATCCCTCACAGATGTTATCCTAGCCTGGCCTATTAACTCTCATTCGGGGGCCCTTTCTTCTATTTGGTTTTGTAGTTTGGTTCTTCTGTTGTGGCACCTTTGGTGGGAGAGAAACAAAAGGCTTTTAGGGAGGAATATGGCTCAGTGAATTCGGTTCTCCTTCGGTTGGAAAGGGCTATCTCTGAAGCTGTGTCTGCTAATTGGTCGTGATCCTGTCCTTTTACTTCCCATGACAGACTGTTTGAAAGAAGTTGGCCATTGATAATCAAGCCTATGGATGGGGCTATGAAGTCTTCCATTTCTTCCTCCATGGCTAGAAGAAACACTGTTTGGGCTCCCCCTTCCTGTGGGTTTTTAAAATTAAATTTTGATGGGGCTTCTAGGGGTAATCTGGGGGTCTCAGGTGTTAGTTGTATCATTTGCAATTCCTCTGGTAAGGTGGTTATGGCTGCTTCCTACAAACTCAAGGTGGGTACATGTAATGCTGCTGAGGTGCAAGCCCTTGGTTTGGGCTTACTTCTCGTTGCCTCCCTTAAAATTGAAAATATGGAAATTGAAGGGGACTCCATGATAATCATTAACACCATCATTAAAAAAGAGATTTGTCATGGAAGCTAGATCTTGAAGTTCAGAAGGTTCTATGGACATTGTCTAAATTCAAAAATTAGAGTATTAAGCACATATACCGAGAAGGAAATCAGTGTGCTGACTGATTATAAAATAAAGGTATCAATCTAGCATGTGGGGAGAGGGTGGCTAATAACTTCTCTGTGTGGGAGGGCTTATAAAGGATTCCCTCAAGGGACTCAGCCCATCATGAATTCGACAACTGCTTCCCCACGTGTGAAGCATAAGGATCTTATTTAAGATAGATGGGCATCCATTTTACTCATTTCCCTCTTTTTTGCTCTACGAGATGGCACCTCCTCGGGCTCCTATGCGTTGGCACTATCTTGTGATGTGAGAGAAATGGAATTTAGAAATAGGGTTACTGATGGTAGATTGTGGAACATTTTCCTCATCTCTGTGGCTTTGAGGACCTGGAGGTGGTCAAATTGGTTTTAGGGTAGAAATTTCTAAATATGGAGGGGTGGCCAAGGGTAAACAATGGTATTGCCTCCATTTTTATGGAAAATTTGTTGGTTCTACATCCTTCAAAGGTGGAGGTGGTTAATTTTGTGGCCTACTGGTTATGCCCAAACTTCAACGGAAACCTTGCTTTGGAGGTGGCTAATCTCAACTTGGTTTCATGGTCTTCTCTGGATGTCACCTTAGGCTCGTCGACTAGTGTTGCTTTGGCCTTCCCGGATCTCGAACACCATTTCAAAGTGCTGTTGGATTTTTTTGAGTCCCTCTCTTCATACGCTAAAGATAAAAAGGTGGGGCATCTTTGTATTCAGCTACCCAATGTCAAAGCTCTCAGGGCATCATGTTGGCTCCTATTCCGTCTTGTGATTTATGTTCCTTTGCGGGTGATGCTTTTGGATACCTCTGGCATGTTGGCTCAATGCTAACTTGATAGATGAAGGGTTTTCCAGCATGCTCGAGCTGGATGTGGATGTGCCTAATTTGGGTATTAATTTTTCTGTCATATAGGCCTGTAAGCATAATTCGGGCATAAGTATAGTTATAGAATAAGATGTGGTTTTTTTGTTAGTATGCGACTTGGATATTTGTGGTTGTTTTCTGGTCTTATTTGAGGTTATGCCTCCTTTTTGTAAATAGGGAATGGGTCCTTCAACATGCCTTAAATATCAAAAATATATATATATATCTCGAAAAACTTTTGTTAAAATTTTACAAAAACCCAGTTTCTAGTTTAAGAGGAGTGGAAATAAAACACTGGAATTTGAAAAAAAAGTGGTGCATAATACATTTATGTAATTTTTGAATTAAACACAATTTTTCTTGCATGCGATGTCCATAGTAATGGGGTGCATTATCGGTTGAATCCCACACTTAGAAAAAATGTGTAATGAGCCTAAAAGCTACATTTTCTAACTAAGTAGCATCACAATGGAGGCTGGAGGCAACGAAGGAAGGAGGTGTTTTAGCGACCTCTCGTCAGGCACCATCAATGAGGCTACAATATTGCTTTGGTGGCCATGTTTTTTCAGTTGTGTTCAGTGTGTTTAATTTCAGCATGTGTGGTAGTAAATAAAGAACAAATGGATAGTTCATGTTCATAGTTAGGAACATATTTTCTTACATTTTGTTTTTTTGTAAATTGTGGATGAGGAAACGTGTATGCTGCTATGGAGTGGTGGTGGTCCACTAGAAAACTAAGAGTTTGTGAATCTCTTAGAAAATCACATACAAAGTGGTTAATGGTTCCACTAGAAAACTTGTTGGAGTTGATGGTACTCTTTGAAAACCATCGTATTGTAGAACATGAGTAGGTACTAGACAAAACTCACCCATGTTCACACTAAGGGGGTGAATGTTAGGAAATTAGTGTTCATAGTGTGAACATATGGTTTAAATATTAGTATTATTTAATATTTAAATAATATGTGAGTGTGCACAATTAGTTGTCATGCACAACTCATAGAGATAGGAATGTGTGAGAATATCTTGGGATTGGGAGTAAGACTAGGGAATAAAGGAGAGATATGGGGATAAAATGATAAGACTTGACTCCATGATTTTAGGAGCAAGAAATTGTATAAAATGCCCTCTCATATTCAATAGAAATTGCTCCATTCTACTTTCATTTTGTATGTATTTTTATACTTTCAATTTCATGAATTAATCTAATTTATTGTTGTTGAATTTATCTATGTAAATCTAGAGATTTAGCATCAGCAAAGTCCTAAAGTGTTCCATAAAAACATTTCCAAATCACCGCAACATCAAACAAATAAATTAATCAAATTGAGTAATGAAAAAACTTACGTTAAGTACTCGTTAGAAAAGCTTGTTTCGAGCTATATCAAGTGATATTGAGTGACTTGTTTGAGTTCATTTCTTATCTCATCAATTGTCAAGCTTGTTTAAGCTTCATCCAACAATAAATCCTTCATAGCTTGTTTCAAGCTATATCAAACTGATATTGAGTGACTTGTTTGAGTTCACTCCTTATCTCATCAATTGTCAAGCTTGTTTAAGCTTCATCCAACAATGAATCCTTCATAGCTTGTTTCAAGCTATATCAAACTGATATTGAGTGACTTGTTTGAGTTCACTCCTTACATCATCAATTGTCAAGATTGTTTAAGCTTCATCCAACATGAATCCATCATAGCTCATTTTGAGCTATATCATACCAAAGATATAGAGTACCTTTTTGAGGTTACTCCTTACATTGTCGCTCGTTAAGCTTGTTTAAGCCAAATATAAACCATTTTCATTATAGCTTGTTTGAGCTATATCATATTTAGCCTAAGTATCTTGTTTGAGCTTTCTCCTTATAGCATTACATGTTAAAGCTTTTAAAGCCAAAACAAGGATCACAATCAATAGGTTGTGTTCTTCATTGCACTTTTATTCATTCTCCCTCTCTTTCAAACATGATGGACTCATGCAAAACATCACACAACAAGTTATTAGAACAACTTAATAATATGACAACACAACTTTCTCATGTGGATACCCAACTTAGTAAGCAATCACCTAAAAATCTAATCGTATATCCTAATCAAGACATCACTTTGTGAAAAGTCCAATGTCATTTTACACCCCTTAGAGAAAGTCTCTCTAGTGTTTTTCATCAATTAAAAGAGGCTAAACGATAAGATATCCAATTACATAACCCTTTTTCGAAGGGGAACCTAAGCCATATTGGTACAAACCTAACACATACTGTGACTTTCATCACATTGATGGTCACCACATAGATAGATGTGTGTGATTTAAGAATTACGTCCAAGACTTAATCGATGACGAAGTCATCTCTGCAGATCTTGATGACAAAGCTCTTGTAACCGATGACACATCAACTACCACAACTTTCAATGAAGAGTTGACTACTGTCAAAACTCTTGTACATGCTGAAATTCCACAAGATCATGATGAAAAAAGTCAAGACTCTCTAACTCCAAACCAATCCATCTCTTCTTCAAATTTTCTTCCATTAGTTCAAGCAAACATCGAACTTGTTTTGGACAACAACATTCTTCCAACATCTAATGAGAGCTTGACCTCACTTCAAGACTCCCTTTCAACTCTTGATATAATTGTAGACACTACAGAAGAGGTTCCATCATCAGTCACCATTGATATTGATTCTATTATTCCACTACTTACTCTTATGCCTAACGTCTCTAGCCTTGTTGTCGAAATACAACCACATCAAGTTTAGACATTTGCAACAATACAACATTCTCGTGTCCATTATTCTTCCAACGATCGATCTTGGAGGCATATCATCACCAATGATTCCCACCTACCAATACTTCTACATGCATACATTGTATGAGGTATGTATACCCACGAATATCCTTACGTAACATTTTCCAACTTTAGTTGTGAATATATCGTCAACTCAATCAATTAACGACCAAATAGAAACAACCAACAAAACATTAAAAACTATCATGGAATAAATTTTCCACACACTTGGACAAAATTGGCACACCCATATCTATCCCAATCTTTGGGCTTACCGCACATCTTACCGAATGCATATTGGAGCCACTCCCTTCTCCCTTGTTTATGGTTGTGAAGTTATTTTACCTGTCAAGGTTGAACTCCGGTCATTAAGAATATCCCTTACAAATGTAATCAATGAAGATGAATACTTTTGGCATCATGATTAATGAGCTCGATATTCTTAATGAAAAATGCCTTAATTATCTCAATCATCTTTAGGTATATAAAAACTAGCTACAATGTAACTATCATAAAAATTTAGACATAGAAATTTAAGGTAGGTGATCTCATCCTCAAACAAAATTGAAAGAACACAACCAAAGAATGATACAAATAAGGTAAATTTGAGCCCACTTGGTTAGGGCCCTATGTAATCATAGATAATTTTGGTTTTGGAGCTTATAAATTGGCCATTGACACATGGCCAAGTCCTGATGATCCCATGAATGTAATACATTTAAAGAAAATTTATTCTTGAGGCGCCGTCTATTCAAGGAGACAACCACTTGTACATTCCTCCTATCTTACTCATCTCTAATAAATTTTAAATTATTTATTCCATTGGCATATATTTTCATTTATCAAAATCACATCTTCATATTCACCATCATGAGACAAGTGTTAATATATATCCTATTAATTTTTGTGAGTATCATACTTCTTATAATGTCTCCCATTTTTTGGTTTCTTTTGCCTATGGTCCTACCTAGAAGCTTATCAAGTCAATATATTCCCTTCAAGGAAATTCTCTCTTTCACAACAAATCTCTAAAATTCTTTACCTGGTTTGTTTGATCATCCATCTCAGTCTTGATGTTGAACCCTTGTGTCCTACTAGTCATGTGGGGCTAAGATTGGAGAGGCAGATGTTCCTTCCCAAATAACAAAGAACTATTCTACAAGTTAATAAATCAAATAAATTATGAATAAATCATTGTTACATCTTTTTCCTTCACATTCTTTGGTGTTGAGCCCACACTTCTTACTAGTAGTATGAGCTCGGGAATGGAGGGAGGTTCCCTTACTTGCCCACGTCTTGTCTTCGATGATAAACCCTTGCCTCTTATTGGTGGCATGGGGAAAAATGTATGGGGTCATTCATAAATCATAATGTAGAAAATGTAATCAAAAATAAAAACAAAGTAAAAGTAAAATAAATAAAAAAATCCAAAAAAATACTCCCCTATGTTTTTCCTTCAATGATGAGCCCTTGCTTCTTATTGATAGCATGGGGCAAGGCATAGGGATTCGTTTCAAAATACAAACTATTATAAATTTGAAAGTTCTTACAATTATAAAATCCCCAAGAAGAAATTTAAATGCCTAAGTGAAGAGAGAACTATCCCTTCACCTCATATCTTACCAATCAAGAGGCCACGTAATTGTCTAATTCTAGTATGTGACCTATAAAGAGAAAGACATTTTGAAATTGGTTCAATAACCTTAAGAAGAATTAAATCACAATTTCTCAAATGAATCCTTTTAGCACTTTTCTATGTATTCATTATCTCGCATCTTGCATCCTTCTTGATTCTCGGTGATGAGCCCTCGCATCTTACTAGTTGTGTGGAGTCAAGAATGGAGCTAGACTTATTTTTATATTATCATCGCCAACATATCCTTCCAATAGAGTGAGAATTTTTGTATTATTCGAAGAATGAGTTACCACGAGGAATGCAAAGTACATACGAGACGATACCCTGGTTTATCACCTCTCATAAGAAGTTTGCATTATGATCCAAAAATCTTGAAAAATCCCCAAAATCAGTATAAAATATCAAAAATCCCCCAAAAATATAAAATCTCAAAAACCCCAAAAACAATATAAATATCAGTTAGAAATTGAAGGGATTATATCATAGAGTTGTAGAAAACAATTAGAAATTATATTCAATATCCTCCATTAATCTTTTGAATTACATACAACCATTTATATAGGAAATAAATTTCCTAAAATATAGGAGGTAGTTATAACCTCTCCACCCTATCTACGTGAGTTGTTAAAACTCACTCACCCGTATTTGTTATAAGTTGTTTTATATAAATATAACATATTTACTAACACATAATTACATGATAATAATTACTAACGTAATTATTATTTACCAATGGATCACTAACATATTGATTTCCTAACATTCCCCCTTAGTGCGAACATGGGGAAAACATGCCTTTTCTTTCATGAATGTGCCGCTACGTAGTCTACTCATGATCTAGATGGTTTCAAGGACAATACCAACATATTCGGATGGTTTTCCAAGTGGTTAACCAAAACCACACAACGGATGGTTTTTAGGATAGAACCAACAACCTCTAGGATAGTTTTTCCAATGGATAACTAACAACCACAATATCATGATGTTGCAGTAGTATCATTGACTCTCATCACTATCTCACTTCAGGGAATAACATAGGAAAATCCATTGAATTTTGTTGCTCATACACACAAATTGAAAACTAGAAATGGAACATTGGATCATGTTCCCCTCAATGTGAAATTTTCACTTATTGAAAATGGGAACATTGCAAACTGTAACACACCACGCACAATTGGAAGTAAACACACAACTGAAAAATGCCACCAAACCTTGATGCGGCCCGTCGTTGTGATTGACAAGAGATCATTGATCGACCTCTCGACCTCCGATGCCTTCGTCCTCTAGTAAAAGGATGTTAACTCAACTTGATTTGATCATGAAGCTCACTTGTACACTGCCCCTTCTTGATTTGGACTCGGATGTCGGATTACACCGATAATGCGTCTAACTAAAAGTGAGGAATTTTTTTAAATTTTGACTCGACTTATGATGACAACTTACAAAATGACCATTAAAAATCCTAAAATCGCTTATATGACTAATTTTTTCCCTACTTTTACAATGACTATTGATGATACTTGACTATTAATAAACTAAAGATTTTGGGGTAAACATAAAAACAAAAGACACTTGACTTTATCAAACATACCAATAAACTAAATTGACATTTACATACATTTACAAAAATAATGAATTCAAATCTATTTGATCATATCTTATATGACATAAAACTAATGACTCATTAAAAGAATGCTTTGAATATTAAAATTTAAAATAAAATACTTTCTTTTTACGTTGAAAAAGCTTATAGTAAAATTATAAATTTATCACTACGAAACTAAACAAGGCCATGATATGGCAAATCCTGCCGAAGCTGAAGGTTTGTGGTGTGGAGGAGGTCTTTGTTATGAACCTACGCATGACATGGGCAAAGACAAGTTGGTTTCTCTATATATTTGTTGTGTGGTATTCGACATTGCAATGGTCATTGTATTGTTCAAATGATTATCGAAACATATTTGTAACATGATTTTGAAATTCATCCATTGTGTATGAAAATATTTAGAAATATGCGTTACAGAGTAAATTAAATATTAAAAAATTAGATATTTTAAGCTTCCAATATCTGACCTCATACTTATGCGAAGGATCTAAATAAGAGTTATTATTTTTCCAACTACGATAAAATACATCGAATTCATCTCCCCAAGTATCGTGATCTTGGGATTAACAGTGTAATGATTGGTGATTTTATTTATTGGAAAATCTTGGAAGAGCTTGTTTCCCACCGTTAACACAATGGGCGGTAAGAAAAATTGGCATAATCATTACATCACAACCTGGCCACATGTTCACTGGAGTTATGAGCCACCTTACTGTGGTGGGGAAGATTTGAACCTGGATAATGCCCTTAAAAGTGTCCCCCCGCATGACCATTAGACCACAATTCCTTAGACACCATATAATAATTTTAACCTACATATCTAAACATAACAATCTGTGATAAATTGTCAAATTGTAAAAGCACAAGACTCTCAAAGAGAAACATTGTGTTCCAAGATCTAAACAGACATGAACAATTGTTGAATTAGGTAAAAATATCACCTTCAACTGGCTAGGAGTGGCGCAACCAAATTTGAAAACGAGACACCCCTCTATCATGATATCTAGGATGGAGGGAAATTTAACAAATTAAACAAAAATATAGTATGTGACAAATTAATATTTAACTAGGCTCAACATAATATTTTTCCAAAGAAAATCATAACAATTACAAGAAAAATGTAAGTGGCAAAGGAGACAGCGATCCTTCCATGGACAAATATTACGTAGCCAAGCTGAAAAAGAACAAGTGCAAGACCATAGTTGAAATGGACCCCGGCAGCTTTACAACGTTTGATGTGAGTTACTACCAGCTGGTGAGAAGAGAAGGGGCCTTTTCCAGTCGAACACTGCACTACTACCAGTTTGATGTGGTTATTTATGAAATGAAGGCAATCACATAGCAAGAAATGAACTAAAGAATGTAAACCAAATACACTTAACCAAACGATATTGATCATAGAATATCTTAATAGAATTTATAAAAGTTTGTGGTGGCAGTTAACGAGCTTTTTATTCATTACCAATGACTCAGAGGAAAAGTTTATTTAACGTCACATTGATGGAAAATTTATCAGCAGCGTATTTACAAACCTCATAGAAATCACATCTTCCAAATCTGTGCAGAAAGGTCAAATTGTGTATTTTCCATCAAAAGTTTCCAGGGTGCACGAAAGCTTGTAAAAAGAACATTTTGACTGTGAAAGCAAGAATTTGAACAAACCAAGGATATTTTATGTTCAGCATGCACCATGGATCAAAAGAACTAGAAAAGGAGCCTCTCCAACACATTCAACCGTGCAGATGAACAACCATGGGGATTCCACCATGTTTGGGATTCACAGTGTTTAGCGACAGATCCCACGGAAGAATATGTTTTGGGGGAGATGGTTTTCCCATCTCACAAACGTTTGGATCCCTTATATTGCTTCGATCGTGGGACTGGTATAGTCGTCGTCTTCCTCGACAATCCGAAGGCATACACAGTGCTCAAAGGAAGGTCCCTGTGAAATTTCTGTTAAAACAAGAACACCCAGTCAATAAATAATGCAGATCATAACAATTAACAAAGAGCTCAAATATATTTTTCCGATCAATGATGAATACCCATTTTGTCTTGAATATTCCGATCCAGGAGCTCGGCCGACTTCAACTTCTTGTCGTGGTAGACATAGCCTCTGAGCTTGGGCATGTCAAGGACCTCATCCGCGAACATCTCCAGAGAGGAAGCGACCTCGTATAACTCGGCAGCAATCGTATTATCTCCCACAGTGCCCACAAAAACCGGAACAGTGCTAACAAAATGATGACATTCATGTTCCTCATCATTTTCACTGATTTGTCCATCTTCAAGTGCCTTAAACACATTTTTAATTTTGATAACCAGCTCATCTACCCATTCTTGGTAGGAAGAGCTCTGCAGTTCATAAATAACAAAAATATCAGCACAAAAAAATGGACTACATCTTCCCTTTCCCTATTGTGTTTCTACGTTTGCTTACATGGTGAAATGGTGTCTTTAGAGGCGCATATTGTCATTGACCATCGACATTAACACTGAAATTCTCCATAGCACCGGGACAGATCAAAACCAGAACCACCACTTCCACTCAAAATAATTTCTTCTGAGCAAAATCACATGATTTTGCCCTCGGATTTTACTGCGGAGCATGAGGTACGGCTGGTTTTCATAGTTTCCATAAACAAGATATTGTAATAGTTTCCACAAACAAATACTGCAAAAAACAAAAATAAAAAATCAACATAGGGTGCCTCAAGCCACACAAAATTGACTAAACTTGCATCCTAGGTTGTACCAGCATTAAATGACATTTAATGAATATGAGTTCATCCCCTCAACAGTGCCAAATAAATGGGATCACCAATAGAATCCTGCCACAACACAAAAATTAAAGAATCAAACTTTAGTTCAGCCCATTTAAATACATATGGCAAAATCTGATTGAACAAAATACAAATAACTAATTGCTAAGGTGAAAACAATATTCATGCTTTCGGCATGATAAAAACTTTATAAAAAAACTCGAGTAAAGACAATTCAATAGATGACACAGTTGAAAACAAACTTCATGAGATAATTAACAAACTAATGGAAATCTTAACAAAATCTAAAAATGACCGAGTGTAACTTGAGTGAGGCGATGTTGCACGCATATGAACAATGGAAAAATGTGGCAATAGAAGATAGATTTCTAGCTAGATATAACTCATGAGCACTTGGAGCTTCAAGAACCTCGAGAGAGACCGCACGGATGCAGATATAAATCGATGCACCGACAAAAGATTCGTGATTTGTATGTCGTAACATATATGTGAGTTTGAACAAACCACGCGAATAGAAAACCGATCACGGACTGCTCAATAATAGAAATACAAGTAGCAAAGGTGATTCAGAGTAAAAAAATGCTTCACATCAATGTCTAAAACTTCATTTTATGCGGGTTGCATTTCTCGGACGCTTCTCTGTTGAGCATTGGCGTTTTCAATATATATAAATATATATAATGATACACTTCCTTGGCTTGATCAAGATTTCTCTCTCCCACTAAAAACAAATTTAATCTGCAAGCTAAAAAGAACATTCACGGGCCGATTTGAATGATGCAATGTTGACAGATCCCACAAATCTTTAAACAACAATCAATATAAATAAACTTATTCGGAAACTATCCTAAATGAATCTTAAACGCCGGTCACTTGACTGTATACAAAGTTCCAGCTCGCATTACTCGAGGCAAGCTGAGAATAAAAATTGCCCCTTTGAATAATTTATTCTTCCATCAAGAACAACTCACTCGATGCGAGATGAAGGGATTATATCAAGAGTTGCGAGAAAACAATTAGAAATAATATTCAATATCCTCCATTAATCTTTTGAATTACATACAACTATTTATATAGGAAATAACTTTCTTAAAATATAGGAGGTAGCTATAACCTCTCCACCCTATCTAAGTGAGTTGTTAAAACTCATTACCCGTATTGTTTATAAGTTGTTTTATATAACAAATTACTAACATAAAATTACATGATAATAATTACCAACATAATTATCATTTACCAATGGAGAACTAACACATTGATTTCCTAACAAAAATCCAAAAAAAAATGCAAAAATTTTAAAATTCCCAAAAAAACATTCAAAAATCACGAAATCCTAAAAAAATTGCAAAAACCCCAAAAAACTTAACAATCAACACAATTCATCCTTTGAACTATTATCCCCCAAAAATGTTCCAACCACCTTACGACTATCAAATTCAAACCACTTCCCCTCATGTGAATCCTTGCCTAGGGAAAATCTGGCTTTCATTGTTTCCTTGTTTGAGGACAATGACCTAATCTATTCTACACCATTGTAACCCTACTTGGGGGCACATCCAATCAATCATCACTGTGGAACACATTAGGGACATGTTTAAAGGTCTTTTTGTTACTAGTTACAAGTTTATTTTTTATTTATCTAGTATTTGGATATATTCTTTGGGGCATCTTTATTTTATGTATCTTGGTGTTTCCACTAATATACTTATATTATATGATTGCATATCGTATAAGGGCATCCTATCTTTTGATGGTCCCTTTCTATGCTCTCTTGCACATGCATATTGATCTTTGGGCATCATAACTTTTGACGGCCCATGTCTATCCTCTCATATACATTCTGCTTCTAGTCATCCTGATCTTTTAGATCATGATGCATCATGTTATGTGATATATTAAAATTAAAATTTTTCATCTCGTGAGTATCTTCATGCACGATCAAAAAATCACTTTGCACCCCATCCATTCACTTGTACTAATACACTTCCCGGTTTGGGTATTCTACTTGATCACCATTGCAGTTTATGAATCCTACTTAAGGATCTTTCTCAGTAGCGATCGCTATCTAGCTACTCCTTGTCCCCCACCATGATCCACTGTCTTTGATCCATGGATCCTCCCTCCTCATTTCCACTCATCCGCCACTTATCCCCACAACACCATTCTTGTCCCCTCTCACCACTTTGTGTTCTTCCCTTTCACTCTTCCACTTTCAGCTTGACAATCTTACTTAATCACCCCTTCCATGTGGGACTCTTGGTTGAGGTATACCCTCTTCTTAAGATATTCCCACTGTAGAAACTTCTCCACCATATCCTCTTTCATCAAACAAAAATCACCACCACACACATCTTTTCACTCCACCTCTTCCACTTATCATTCTTGCCTCATCACTCTCACCACGTGGGCATCCCAATTAAGGATTCCCCTCACACTCTCCATTCTACACCGCATATGTTCCTTCATCCATTCATGTCACACTCCTTTGTTCCCTTCCTTCCTTGTTATCACCTCCTCTCACCTCTTGTTCCACTATTGCCTACACCATTCACTCTTTTCTAGTTCTTCTTAGTTCTTCCTAGTATCTGTATTCTTCTTGGTAATCTTACTTACACACTCTCACAGTATGGGAAATTCACTCGAGGGTTCCCCTTCAGTCCATCTTTTCATATCCTCTTACCACCAACTCCATTAATCACTTACTTCTTCCCATCATTCTTCTTCTTTGGCTTGGTGATCCTACTTAACCATCCCCATCCCATGAAAATATTAGTTAAGATTCCCTCTTAAGGTTAATATTCCATCTCGGCCCTCCCCATCCCATCATATTTCATCCATCTTATTTCTCCCACCCCTTGCCGTAATCATTTACTCTAACCAACCATTCCACCCCTGTACCCAATACATTCTTGTCTTTCACCTTCCATATCATCACCTGTCGGTTTCACTATCTTACTTAAGAGTTCCCCTTAAGGATGATATGTCATCTTGCACTCCCCATCACTCCACATTCTCATTGTCTACATTTTCTCTTCAGTCCCCATCATCACATCCTCTCACCTCCTCTTTCATTCTCGCAAACACCACCTCCTACTTTCCCAATTTTCATCTCCATCATCCCTTGCTTAACAATCTTACTTAACCACTTCCACCACATGACAGTCTTACTTAAGGGTCCTCCTTAAGTTGAACTTGTCATTCGAACTTCTCCCTCACCTCATTCTTCATTCCCTCCGTTGATCATTTCTTCCTCCTGGTCCCCCTACCAACCACATTTTCCTCCTACCATTATCATTTCTCAACCTATCATATCACAGAGTGCGTCTACCATCTTCCACCTGTAATCATGTTCCTTTCCCCCATTTTCCCCTTCTTGATCCATCATCCTTCATACCATTTCCTCCCATTATTTTCATGTCTTGTTTCTTCATCTTCACCTCATTCATCCTCATCCTCTACATCCTCTCCTCATCTTCATCTTGTCACAACTCATCACTCACCTTTTCTTCCCTCTTTACATTCCCTCTTCTTAATTTCTTGCACATCTCCACCCCCATGTCTACCCGTCATTATTATTGGTCTTCCCTAACATTATTTCATCATCATATTTCATTTCCATGCTAATAATTATTGGTGGAATACCCCTAAAATTCACTCATCCTCATTTTTCATGGCCTTGTTCACTCTCTTTTACCTTCCTATTATTTCTTCATTCCTTCCTCCATGCCCACTAATAATTATTGGTGGACTTCCCTAGCATCCCTTCGTTGGCGTTGCTTCTTCTACTCCCCATTACCCTTTTAACTTTCTTCACTTTTCCTCTCATCTTTCCCCACCTATAACTATTGGTGGACTTCACCTAACATCCCTTCACTGACATTTCCTCTTTTATCCCCCATTCTCTCTTCCCTCCCCCGTTTCCTCCACCCCCACCCTTTCTTGTTGCTTCTTCCCCACCTCACCAAATTTCCCTTTTCCCTTTTCAATATCTTTAATGTCTTCATAATACACCCTTTGTCTATTTTCTCGTAATCCTCTTATTATCATCTCACGCATCTGCACATATTTTCCAATCCGTGTCATTCCTCCCTTCTTTCGTCTCTTTACATTCATGATGTTGACCTCTCTTCATCAAATATCTCTCGCTCTTGATTTAATTCCATCAGCATCATTTTATTTGTCTTCCTCCCCTCCTTCCCACTTTTTGTCTTGTTTCACTTCCTCTTTATCATCTTCTTCCCCTTTCTCCCTCGCTCTTCCTTCTTAATTCCCCATTGATAACCTATCTCTTCAGTGTTATCCTATCTTTTTATCATCCCACCCTCCACATGCATTTCCATGTGGTCTATTCCATATTCTTTACCTTGGTCTTCCTCACAATGACTGGTTCCTTCAATCTTCTCCATGCATCTTCTTTGTCATCTCTTCTTCCCCCATCATTTTCACCTTCCTCCTACCCTCCCCTTATTTTCTCTACCACCCCTATCTTTTCAATCATTTTGTACAAGTTTCTCTTCTTTTCTCTTATCTTCTCCACATCTTCCTGGTCCCTCATAGTTTCTTTCTTTTCTTTGTTCTATCGTCTCTTTCGTCTTCTTTAAATTCTTCATCTCCTTCATTTTTCCATCCTTCTCTCCCTTTCTCTCATCCCTCCCTCTTCATCTCATCTTCTCTATTCCACTACCTTCATTTTGCACCTTTCTCTCCCTTTCTATTTATTTTACCCCCTACTCTCATCTTGTCTTCTCCTTCTTGTTCATCTTTCCTCATTCCCTTCTCCTATCATCCTTCTCTATTATTCTCTTCCACCTATTTTTTTCTTCTCCTTCGTCTCTGTCTACTCTATTCCATACCCTTGTCTTCTTCACCTCCTACTTCTATAGTTTATTTATTTTCTCAGTTCTATCATCTCTTTCATTTTCCATCATTTCTCTCCCTTCATCTCCTTCACCCTTCTTCACTATTCCACTCCCTTCATTTTGCATATCTCTCTCCCTTTTTCATAATTTCACCCTCTACTTTGTCATCTTCTCTCATCTCATCTCGTCTTCTTCTTGTTTGTCCTTCATCATTCCCTTCTTCCCCTATCATCCCTCTCTCTTATTCTCTTCTACCTCTTTCATTCCTTTTTTCTCCTCCTCTGTCTCCATCTCTGTCTGCTCTATTCCATACCCTTGTCTCCTTCACCTTTGACTTTTCTTTCCCTTCTCATAATCAACCACTACTCTTGTTCATTCTTTTTTCTTCTCTTTCCACTCTTACTCATTATGTCCTTCAACACATCTTCACACCTAGCATTCAAGGCTGATTGAATCCTTTCCCCATTTGCACACCACAGCTCTTTCATTCTCTTACACTCCATTCTTGTCCTCCTCTCTGCATATTTGACCTCTCCTCTTTTGGAGATCTCAATCGTCTCTTCCATTCTCGTCACCCTCTCAAAGTGACATAATCACACATATCCATAATCACATCTTCCCATGACATTTTTGTCTTCGAGGATACCATGACATCCATCACCTACCACCTTCTACTCTCCCTAACAAACATATTTTTAATTTTTTTAGCAAAATTAGATTGAATTCTTCCCCCATTCTTACAAGTGAAAGTTTTTTCTACTTCTTTCTTAGAGAATGCTTTCTCTTTTCTT
Source organism: Taxus wallichiana var. yunnanensis (assembly GCA_018340775.1). Lineage (NCBI taxonomy): Eukaryota > Viridiplantae > Streptophyta > Pinopsida > Cupressales > Taxaceae > Taxus > Taxus wallichiana. Next base: position 333,584,558 of record CM031240.1, on the reverse strand, counting down.
CCTCTAATAACTTCTTATCGAAGGAACACCTTCCTTAAGAAGAATCTCTTCAAAAACTTTCAATCCTGCCACTTGGGGCATATTCATCCATCTCGTCTACTTTCTTTGAAAGGACACTACTTTCATAGTACCCTTCTAAAGAGGGGAAAATGTAGACACCCCAATTTCACACCTATCCTAAATCAATTAATTTCACCATTCCATTTCCCACAAAAATCCACATTGAATTAATCGATGTTAATTGATTAATTAATCCATTTCAATCCCTAAATTAAACCCAATCTTCCTCACATGCCATCCATACCTTTAGTGGTGAGGAAATGAACTTGTGATCCACCAAGCTCTTCCAGTTCTTCAACTTCCTCTTCTGGTTCTTCATATAATTCATTACACTCCTCATCATCAGGTTCTTCAACTTCACAAGTGGCATTGACTGGAACCTTGATGGGTGGGCCTTCAATAGCCAATTTGGTCTGAGAAGCAGGCAGGTAGTTCTTAGGCTGAAAATTCTTCCTTGGAACATCCTGGTAAGGGGTATGTTGAGCCAATTGTTTCTTGAGAGCAATGAGATCATTTACAAGCTTTTGTACTAATTGATCAGAATTGGCTCCAGGGGAAGAGGAAGAGGAAGAAGCTTTAGATTTGGAGGATTCTCTTTTCAGTTTACCAGACATGATCAAATCATCCTCAACACTGATAGCTAAATGTTGATCAACATCCAAAGTTACAAGGTTAGCTCTCCTTAGTGCATAACTCACTTCAGGAAACTAGGCATTGAGGAAGAAACATTTATGAATTTGATCCACTGGATGAGTGTTCTATGGAATTTTTTTAATTAGCTTGTTGAATTTAGCCACAAACTCCCTCATGGGCTCAAATGGATCCTTCTTGATATGATAAATTTGTGCTAACAGAGCATGCACATCTTTAACAAGTTTGAAACGCTGCTCAAACTAATTCTTCATGGTATTCCAATTAGTGATAGACCCAACAGGAAGATGGTAGAACCAATCAGTAGCATTGTCCTGCAATGTCTCCACAAAAATCCTGACAGAGACATCTTCATGTTCAACTCCAAGAATCCCACATGCAACAATGAAGACTATAATGCGTTCATCCTGGATGAACCTTCCCATCACCCGGAACTTGGGAGAACTTTTCCTATTACCCTAGAAACTCATGTAATGGCTAAGGAAGAGCAAGAGGCCCAACCTATTGTCCCTAAGGCAAAGGAACTACCATCTTTGGAAAAATTGATTGAAGGGGAACTGAAACACCAGCAAGAATCAAAGCATGGAGATTAGGACTGAGATGTTCCTGAGGAATGCTATCTTTGGAATTTTTGTCTTTAGTAGGAGGTGTGCTTGTAGAACGAGTCCCTCTATTCCTTCTTGTTGGAAGAGAGAGGTTTTGTTGTTCCAAAAGTTGAAAATGGGAATCCTCAACCCCAAGAGCTTTCCTCCCATGTGTATACCGTAGAGTCGCTGACCAACAATGATCTTGAAGTTGTTCTTTTTAGAAAGGGATCCATTTGAAATGAAATCCCCAATGAGTCACAAAAACTATTGGGTTTTTAAAATGATCCTTTTAACAAACCACAGTCAGGGGACAACAAGTCCCTCCTCTTTAATGGGAGAGGTTCCCTTATTGAAAGCAAACAACAAACTTATATACAAATGTACAAATTTCAAAGTGTGGATTCCTGATCCTTTGAAATGTTTTATGCCCAAAGATCATCAATATGAAAGGATGGAAGAATTAAGGATATGAGGAAGGAAGAACATAACAATACCTTCAGGAGATATAGATGGAAGAGTATCACCTTATACGTATTGAACCAAGGAGATGCAGAATAGAATCATTCAATTTCATAACCAATATAATTCCAAAGACATAAAGTTCCATAAATCATATAAACAAGAACACAAAGTTTCTTATCATAAAATATGGATGATTCCCAAGTTTTAGAAATGGAAAGAAGAAAAGCAAAGGAAGAAAGGGGAAAATTTCGTATTGATTACTTCAAATCTATTACTTTACAGAGTACCAAGATCCAACCCGAACAACAACATGGAGAAGCCGTTAAATAGTTTCCAAGAACGGTTACATTCGATTTACAAAAATTATGAAAACCAACTCGAGAAACCGATATCTCGAGTCTCTCTAATGCCTCAACCATTTCCATGTCTAGCAAAGAAACCAGATGCATTGAATCACAATCGTTCAATCTGCCCTATAAACTTTGAATATGAGTTGTCCATGTGGGAGAGATTTAAACTGAAGTGGGCTTGCAAACGCCTTTTGCATTTTGTTCCCTTTAGAGAAATAACACTTTGGAACATTTTGGCCCACCCACCCACTTTTGATATGGTCTTGACACGTGGCCTTACTTGAGTGGGGACGAGTCATGGTTTACTTTTATAATTTTACCTCTTTTCAATGCGGGCTCAAAAACACAAACTGCCCCACCGCCCGCTTCCCACTTTGACCTTTAATGTGGGCTTAATATTTGACTTTTACCATGCATGGGTGGGGTGGGGTCACTTTTTAACTTTAAGCTCCTTTAATGAAAACAAGGCTCAAATTCTCAAATCACCCCAATGGCCGCCTTCCCGCTTTGACTTTCTATTCGGGCTTAATATTTGACTTTCTCCCTTTTGTTTGGTGGGGCCGTATATCTAACCCTGGACACATGGAGAGCTGGCACTCATTTGGAACCTGCCCTTGGATTTTGCCTTTGAAATTGCACCAAGCTGACACATGGAGAGCTCCGTTGGTTCTTTATACTTAGCCAATTTGGGCTTACTTCCCACTTGACTTATGTTGACCTCTAGACACGTGGAGAGTTGGCACTCATTTGAGTTTCGCTTTGGATACGCCTCCTGAAATTGTGCCAAGATGATGCGTGGCTCATTCTGCCGGTCCTAGACTTTTCAACAGCCAAAAATGTCTCTCCATTGAGTCTAACCACGTGGAAAGCTAGCATTCATTTGTAAACCTGGCCTTTTGGTTTCACTTCTGAAATTATGTAGTTGAGGCACATGGAGGCTTCCACTAACCCGCACATACTTAGTCAATTTAAGCAATCGGTTCTATCTCTTTTGGACCTGGGACACATGGAGGAATGGCACAAGTTTGAGAACTACTCCTGGATTTAACTCTTGAAGTTGCATTGATGAGGCACGTGGCACCGCCTACTAAACCTTCCATACTTAGCCAATTTAGGCTTGTTCTATCTTCATTTTGGACCTATGACATGTGGAAAGCCTGTGCTTATTTGAGGACTATCCCATGGGCCTGCCCTTGGATTTGCATCGTTTAGATGCGTTGATGCTTCTATTATCGCTTGAAATATGACCATGTTGCATCCAATCGAGAGATATCCACATACTACCCGTGGATCTTTGGGGTAAAAATTAACGAGGAAGATACGCTGTCATTCCCATTGTGAGAAGAAATAAAAAGAAGGGGAAAAACTCCACCATTACGCCTAACTTTTAGATTGTTCTCCATGAAATGGAAAGCTCAGACAATGCTAGGCTCGACGTAATCCAATACTCCATCGTACCATCTCAAAAAATTTCAAAACTTGACTTGAAAGAGAGGAATTTTGAGGACGACAACATAATCAAAATCGAAGAAAAGTGTTTTAATCCACCAACATAACTAATTATTAACTCAAATAATCGGTTGTGAAATTAAAATAGCTAGTTCCAAGTTGTAGTTACAGAGAATAATTAGGCATTGGCGTGAGATCCAATCTTGTTGACATAACTACTTCTTTACTAGCAGGTGTGAACTCAAGTGAAGCATTCTTGTTGATCATCTTTCCCAAAATTAGATTTGTGCATATGTGTGTATTTCACTGTGGTTGTAGGTGCTTTATTGCGGACGAGTCCAAATTGCTTTGGATGAGTCCTTTTTCTTTATGGAATATTTTCTTTGGCTACATATTAGTGACAATACATAACAACTCTTTGCAACAAGTATAAAATTGAGGTAAAACACTCAAAATCATTCATTCTATCAAAGAGATTAAGATTCACATTCAAAATTCATGGAATAAAGTAACTTAGTAATAATTAGACTAATTAATATATATGTTTCATAAGTTTTAGGTTCAAATGAAAATGTTTGACAGAATCACAGTGATGTGCGGGGGTAGACAAGATACACAACAAATGAGACAAAAATAGTAATAGAAGGGTCTCATCACACCCCCAGACATAGTCTCTTGAATGACCTCATTCAAGCTTTTTCTTGTTTATATTTTTCTTTCTTGGGATCCATTGGATGATGTTGTAGAGATGTTTGAAATCGGTTGGCATCGATGTTCCTCAAAGCTTAGTAAAGAAGTAACCAAAATTCTTCCTATAGCACTTCATTATCCTTTTTGCACTTCCTTTTTAGCTTTGTTGAAATATCCTCCCATCTCCTTTTAGATGCATGTACTATCTCTGTTGTGTTGTACGTAATGTGATTTTTGACCTCATCATGGGATTCTTCTCGCATCTTATACACTCTCTGCCTTGATTTTTTTGTTCATTTGAATTTGGCATATTATTCAATCATAGCCTTTGTATTTTTTTCCTCTGCCCTAATATTTAAGGGCTGCTCTTTGCACAATTTCATATATTCAACCATTTGTTTTTATCTGTAAAGTTCATTATTGAAATAAGAGCATAATGCCCGGAATTGCACATCCCAATGTATAGAACATGGATCCAATCTCTGTCAAATTCTAAGGAATAATTGAACATATATAACTCACAAAGAAACAACTGTATTTCATGGGGCATCTTTAGATATATTCGAAAAATGACCTTGCTCCACTTATGTCAAATGGAATATCACTATTGATACAAGTAAATTTCAACTACAACATTTTTTCTTTTAAGAAGACAGAGTAAACACTTGATGGTGGTCTACACTTGAAAATTTCATTTGTTACATGTACTGTGTCTTCTTGTTTATTTTTCAACCGTGCAATCTCATTGTATTTTTCCCTTAACAACCTATCATTTTCTTCCAAATCTTGTTGGTGTTGGAAGAGTAATTCTTCATTTTCTCTTTCCCATATTCTTTGTAGTTTATTACAATAGTTCTCAAATTTCTACACCTAATACTCTAAACTGGTCTGTGTTTCCATATTGTTATAGGCTGACCTATGAGGCTCTATGAATACTTCTTGTATAATAACATGTGGCTACAGGTTGGATGTTTGAGACACATGTTTTGATGATATAGGAGTAATTGGGGGATCATCTATTTGCATTGGCTGAATAGATTCTTCAGAAATATCTTCTTCAAGGTTTTGGGAAAGGTTTTCAATTGTATCCTCTACATCAAGTGGTAAACTAGGTTTAGTACCAATGGAACTAGGTTGAGTTGTGGGTATTGTTTCTGATGACACTTCATTAGTTTGCGCCTCCTCATTTGCAGCTATAGTTTTTGCTTCCTTACTTTCCTTAGTTACCAAATATTCTTCATGCAATACATAAGTCAGTCTCTGTTTCCTCAAGGTTTCCATGAACATTGGTTAAAATTTCAGTTTCTTCAAGAAATACTTTTCCTTCATGCATTGTATGGGTTACCCCTACATGAACGACCTCTGTTTGAATATCAATGGATTCAGTAGGGCTCTGTGAAGTATGTTGTGCATATAATTTCTTTTCCTCCGTCTTCTCAATTCCCCTAGGTTGTTCCTCCATAACTATGTATGCATCTGTTACTATGGGAACTTCTTGTTCAACTTCCATTGGAATGGCTTCATCATTCCTACCTATCCTCTCCTCGTCACTATCTAGTGCTATTGAAATATTTTTCCCATAATTTCAAGGTTTTGGCTTTGCGGTTTTGATTTTATGGGATTTTCTTCATGGCTCAGAGGCTTTTGAGGAATATTTCCTTTTCCCTTGGAATAGAAGGATTCTAGGGTTGAGATATTTAACAATGCCTCTACAACAAGAACTCTTTCAAGAGATATAGGCATAGGACTTGATTCTGGAAGTGGTGTTTCTTCATTGACATGTGTTTTAGGAGGTAGGAAAACTTCAGGAGGAACTAGGGGGTGTCTATAAGATTAGGGTTTTCTAAGACTAAGGTTTTAGTGGAGGCATAGAGGAACTAGCTAAACTCTTTTTCTTCTTATCCTTCCCTAAACAGGTCATTAATATGTTCCGCTTGTGTAAAATATCCCTGATTAATTGTAGGATGGTCTATTTCAATGCATGCTTTATAACTAGAGTGAAAAGACAGTGATGAGAAAGGGCATACCTTCCCCTCTGTGATTCTCTACTCATCTTCTTTAACCCCTCATGCAATAAATTTGGTACATTCACACATCTACCTTTCTTCAAATGATTTAACAATTTAAAATGGATAGTGTTCAATTGGGAATATCTACCCTCACAGGTGAAATATTTGATGATATAATTAGAAACATCTACCCAAAAAGGTTTTAGAGAATTACGCAAAGTATACATTGTCTATCCACAATGAATTTGTTATCTTCGTATGCTAATTCTCGCTCGAGCCTCTTTAGGACTAGCTTTCATATGATACGAGTTCACCATCATTTGGTAAATTAGTTACCACAACCAGTTATCTTGTCATCAACCTTAACTTGTAAACCTTTCACTATTTCTTGACCATCTTTGAATGTAGTGGAAAATTCTACAACTATTGACTCATTAAAACCTTGAAACTTATTAATATAATCCATCTAGCCATTATCGTGAAAATATTGAAGGATTTGTGGTTGACTCCGCAATTGTGAATGATCTATTGGTTCGTTCCTTATCAAATCTCCCCATTGAAATTTTTTGTAACTCTGTGAACTCTATGATCTATGTTGGCACTAAGAATGGAAATGAAAATGAATGGAAGTACGAAGTGCTCTGTGTTTTTAGAATTTGATTCTAAGTACACACACAGCTTGAAAGTGGAATTATTAATTTGAGTGGAAGGATGATCATGTGAAGTGATGGTCACTAGATGATGTGTGAGACAATTCACTAATATAAAGGTGGCGAGACATTATTGAAAATAAAGATTAATGAACAACAAGGCATGTATATTAATGAAATATAAGTATTTTATTGATATATAATTAAAGGAAATCAAGTGCACTTAACTTGAGATGTATGCGGAATAATGTTAACATGTGTTGTGTTTGGATTTCGCACTTTTAGATGCATGCATGAGGTTACATGTTGAGGTACCGTGTGGCTGTAAGTAGTGTTGCTGCAAGTGATGTCATATAGAATGAGCTCCATAATTAATCCAACTAATTCCCGAGAGGGAAGATTGAATTATTCATATAACTAGATTCTTGAATCTTCATATAATTAGGTTCTATAAAAAAAAGCAAAACAGGGATTTGGTTGCATGCTTATGAAAGTGGACATTTTAGTCTTTGCACCACCTCCTTTCATCAGAGATTATGCACTCCTTGCTATAAATACTCCAAATCCTGCAAAACAGAAATGCTAATAAAATAAAACATGTTAGTGAGTGGTGTTGATCACCATGAAGGCTGATCACATCACTTTTATTCCTCCTTGGGGTATCTAGCAAGCTGGATAACCCAAGGCCACTGAAGATCTCATTCTTCCAAAATATCAAAAGATGAACTAGTAGGTTCAACTTCTGCTTTCAATTTTGATGTTCTCATTTCCATCTGTTTTGGCCTCCTTTGAACTGTTGGATGAAGGTACTCTTATCGGTTGGATTTTTGTACAATCTCAATCTATGACCATTTACCAATAATTTTAATCTTACAAGATCAATGGTGGTGAGTTTCATAGCTCCATTGGAAAATATATTCTCAATCTCATATGGACCTAGCCACCTTGTCTTGAGTTTCCCCATGTGGTCCTTATATTTGGAGTCAAAGAGAAGTGCCCAATCACCTTCTTGGAATTTCCTTATTTTGATGAACTGTTATGCCACTTGATCCTTTTATTTTGTACCAACTTCTGTATTATGGATAACTTGCCTCCTCATTTCATCTAATTCATTGAGTTGAAGAACCCTTTGTCTCTGTGCATTAGAAAAATCTATGCCTAATTCCAATGCAGTTCTTAATGTCTTATGCTCAAATTCAATAGGGAGGATATAAATCTTACCATACAATAGCTCAAAAGGTGTGAATCCAGTTTTTGTCTTCCATGTGGTATTGAATGCCCAAACTACCTCTAGAATTCTTTCTGACCAATCCTTTCTATGCAACATAATAGTCTTTGTCAAGATGGCCTTAATTTCTTTGTTTGTTACTTCAACTTGGCCATTGGATTGTGGGTGATAAGGTGTGGACTTCCTATGCCTGATTTCATATTCTGTAGCTAAATCAACAATAACTTCAACAATGAAGTGGGTACCTTGATCTGTGACAATCTCTCTTGGCACTCCATATCTTGTAAAGATATGGTCATATAGGAATTTTGCAACTCTTTCACTCTTTTGATTTGGTATTACCTGACTTCTGTCCATTTGGTGATGTAGTCAATGCATACTAAGATGTATTCTTTTTGTTGAGACTTAGGATCAATGGGACCAATAAATTCCAATCCCCATTTATCAAATGGTTGCAATACTATCTGAGGCTGCAATGGCATTTCATTTGATTTGGTAGGCCTTCCCATTCTTTGGCACTTATCACATCTTCTTGCATACAATGTTGCATCCTTGTGCAATGTAGGCCAATAATACCCTGTTGTTAATACCTTTTGTGTTGTTCTTTTTGCAGTGAAGTGTCCTCCACATGGCTCACTATGGCAGGCTTTGAGGACATCATAAATTTCCTCATCATCAATACATCTTCTCATAACATTATCCGCTATGTGTGGAATAGGAAACCAACTATCCAAGAAAAATTCACACTTTTCTCTACAATATATTTCTTTTCAGAATATAGATAGTGTGGAGGTGTCTTACCTGAAACCAAATAGTTGGCTATATCAACATACCAGGGTGTCTTGGTGGAAATGGAAAACAATTGCTCATCTAGAAAAGAATCATCCACTACTGATTCCTCATTATTGTTTTCCATTCTTGAGATAAAATATGCTACAACATTGTCTTTCCCAGGCTTATCAACAATTGTTACATCAAACTCTTGTAAGAGCAACAACCATCTGATTATCCTACTACTTACAACTAGTTTGTTGATCAAATATTTAATGGTAACATGATTTGTATGAATAAAGACTAGATATCCTATGATATAGTGCCTGAACTTGTTGATGGCATATACAACGAATAAGAATTTTTTCTTGATAACTGTGTAATTAAGCTCAACATGTTACAATTTCTTACTCACATAATAGATGACATAATTGATTATCCCATCCTTTTGTCCTAGAACAACTCCAATTATGTGTTATGAAGCATCCATATGTATATGGAATGGAAATTTCGATCTGGTCCTCTCAACACGGGTGCATAGGTCAACATCTTTTTCAATTCTTGAAACACGGCTTCACATTTTTCTATTTGTACAAATGCAACATCCTTTCCTAATAAAAAACAATGGTGCTGCAATTTTGCTAAAATCCTGGATGAATCTTTGGTAATACCCAACATGGCCCAAGAAGCTCCTTAGATCCTTTTTCTTTTTGGGTGTTGGAAAATTTATAATTACTGATATTTTTGTTGGATCTACCTAGATCCCAGTAGATGACAAGTAATGACCTAACATAATCCCTTCACACATCATCATATATCATTTTTCATTGCTTCATGACAAGTTATCTCCTTGCATATTTTTAGAACTTTTTCTAAGTTCTTCATTACTTCATCAAAATTGTTGCCATGGATTGTAAAATCATCCATGTATACCTCCATACAGTCATTGGTTAAATCTAAGAAGATGCTAAGTACTACCCTTTGAAATGTGGCAGGTGCATTGCACAGACCAAAGGGAAGAATAAATTATGCAAAAATTCCCCATGGGCATGTGAATGTTGTTTTATCCTAATCCTCTGGTGTAATCTGAATTTGATTGTAGCCAATGTAACCATCTAGGAAAGAAAATACTTTTTCCAGCAAGAGTGTCAAGTACCTGATCAATAAAAGGAAGTGGGAAATGATCATTTTTGTTTCTCCATTCATCTCCCTATAGTCCACGAAAATCCTCCATTTTTCATTATTTTTGGGTACAATAATAGGGGTGACACCCATTGAATTTTTCAAATTGGATATATGAATCCAAAGTGTCCAATTGTTTCTTTAATTCCTCCTTCACTATGTCTCTTACTATTGGGTTCATTCTTCTTTGTGGTTGCCTTATTGGCTTGCAGTTGTCCTTAATGTATATCTTATGAGTACAAAGTTTAGGATGGATTCCATGCATATCTCCATAATCCCATGCAAATGTTGTCTTGTGATTTTTTAGAAGAGTAGTTAAAAATTGCTCTGCTACATGTTTAATGTCATGTTCACATTGATTGGCTTTGAAAGATTAGTCATGGAGCATATGCTACTACTTAACAAATTTTAAGATGCAATAATGTGGAAGAGGTGGTGTAGGATGCAGTTATTGCTTGGAACATTCTTAGTATTTTGCTAAGCCAAGATTTGATTTTTAGGGAAGCTTATGCATTGCAACTTGTCATCCTCTTCTTCACTCTTGACATAATTGTTCTTGCAAAACATTTTAAAGAACAACATGCTTCTCTCGTCCTTCTATTATGTATGACTTATCTAGCATCATGAGTTGTTGAAATGAATTATGACCTTCTTCTAGTTCTTCCACCCAAACATTTTTATCTTCTTTGTTAAATGGTTGTGCAGGCGGGTAGAGCATAAGCTTTTTAGTACCAATTCTATTGGAGATGATCATATTGCCTGATCTACATCCAATGAATGCATCAACATTTTTAACCATGGTCTCCCTAGGATGATAGGATATCCTCCTAAGATTTCTTTTAGCTGCAAAATAATGAAGTCAATAGGGTACTCCCAAGAGTCTACCACTACTACCACATCCTCCAAAACTCCTTTAGGATTTACTATGGATCTATTTGCTCAAGCTGCAAGACAATGGTTGTTGGTTTTAATCCTTCCAATTTCAAATCATCCATGATTTGTTTTTTCATCACATTTATTGTTGCTTCCAGATCAATCAGTGTGTTTTTTTTGTCATTGTACCATTGATTGTGACATTTATTAGAGGGCTTCCTAGATCAATATACTTGGGTAGAATTGAATTCCCAAGCATAATATCAACTAATTTCCTAATGACCTGCATAGTAGATGGAACTTTCCTTTTTTACCTAGATTTTTGATGCATAGGTCCTTAACCATCTTATTTTGGATATGCATGTCCTTGATTTCTTGTATTAATGGTATCTTGACACAAATTTCCTTAAGCTGATTAACAAAGTCAGAATCAGATTCTGATCTGAGGTTAGTCTTTTTCTCTTGTAATATTTCAGGGAATGGTGGCTCATTTTCCTGTGTTTTACGCTTGCTAGAGTTCTAATCGGGTTGTTGTGGACCAACCTACAACGTCTTTTGTCCTTGCTACGGGTCATCATGCAACAAAGCTGTGGTTCCTTTAAATTAATGGTTGGTCCAACTGGTGAAGGAAGTGCTCTTCCTGAGCGAAGATGGATATTGTTGATATCAACATAATAAGTAGGGTATTGAGTTGGTTTAGTGGAATAGGTTGGCTGAGTAGCTTTATTGTTAGGGTTAGGCATTGGTTGAGAGGTAGTTGTGTAGCTTTTGGTTGGGAGCCTGATTAGGGATTTGGAATTAGAACTTGTTGTTGTTGGTGATAGGAGGCTATTGATAATTTTTTTGTAATTAGGAGGTGGGTTATTCCACTGTTGTCCCCTCCATGGCTGTTGCCATGATTGGGGAGGTTGTTGCCATTGTTGTTGTGGTTGGCCTTGGTATGGAGGTTGTCATTATTGTTGGTATTGGTTAGGATATGGGGCCCATCCTTGAGGGTTAGCCCAAGGTGGGGGCTGCATATATGAATTATTAGACCAATTTTTAAATGAATGCATAGGGTCTTGTGTCATACCTCCTTTCCTTGGTGGCCATGGTTTCCTTTGAGCAACATAGAAAAATTTCCCATCTTTTGTTTCCAACATTTTGAAATCAGGTGAAGCCTCTCTTTCTTGAGAAATGTTGGCTAATTCTTTGCATCTATAGTCTAATTTCTTCCTTCTACATGAATGACAGTACTCTGTGAGTGTTGCTTTTGCATCTTCTTTCTTCTTTTTGGTTGAGTAGAGCATCTAGTTGATTAGCCATGTCATTAATAATATCTTGCTTCATGTTTTTGAACATGCTAACAATCTCAGACTTAGAGATGTCCCCCATTGATTTGGTAGATACTCCACCTCTTGATCTTGCATTCCTTACTCTCTTCATGGTAGCTCTTGAATAGTTTTTACAAGCATCATAGATATCTTTAAAGCTAGCCTTGGAAATGTCTCCTACTCCTATCAGGTCCAGAGCATCCATGTCTTCATCACTGAGCCCCTTTAAAAATATTAGTTTGAGGGAGTCATGTGGTATATCAGTGGTATGTTTTGACTTCCTGAACACAACAAAAATTGTTCCAAATAATCCTCTAATGGTTCATCCTCTTTTTGTTGCATTCTGTATATTTCATCACCTCCTCTATTGTTTGGTCTGTAATAGTCTTGATACTTATTGAGGAATTTATCCTTCATATGTGCCCATGTAGTGACAACATTCCTTCCCAATCCCATGAGCCTCGTTAAAGTAGCATCCTTGAGTGTTACAGAAACAATTTCAACTTATGTGCATCATTGGTATAATCATAGCTCCTACACAACACATCAAACTCAAAGAGAAAGGTGTTTAGATCTTCTGACATAGCTCAATGGAAATTTGGCAAGGCTGATGGAAAAATATTCTTCATCCCAAAAACTACATTGTTTTCATTTATGGGGAACTCAAAGGTGGTTTCCCCATTTCAAGCATTTTGATCTACTTCTTTTTCCATACAAGGTTGTTTAGGATTAGCTATAGAACTGTCACTTGGAGGATTATCTTCAAAAATAAAACCAAGTGCAGAGGTTTCTTCTTTAGAATCTTTAGAGGTAAATGAAGATATTTGTGCTACTTGTGGATTAGGTAAAAATCTACCATGGGAATCCCTTGGATGGTGCATGCATCAACTACTCAACTCATTCAACGGTAATTAGTTGGGGGGTTTAATTTGAGGTAAGTTCCTAAAACCTAGACTGCTTCTAAAAATGAAAAACCATCTTCAACAAACTTATAACTTGGCAAGGTCCCTCAAAGAATGACACCAAAAATGGTGGTGCAAATTAACTTGCAACAATTAGTATGTTGTTCACTAATCCATAGTCATTTATTCATCAAACCTAGGGACGTATAATTTCAACACTGCCAGTGTTGTATACACAGTTACAAGTGTTCAAGAGATACAACTAAAGGATTTTGTTGTCATAATAAATAAAAATATAATGTTGAAACTTAAACTAGGTTGCAGATAAGAATAAAGCAGGAAAAAATGACTCATAAGTAAAGAAATGATTTGTTGTAACTCTAATCTACTCATGCACAGAACTTAAAACAACAAATAAAAAGGAAAGGGGTTTAGCAAACCACAAGTGGGCCCTGCCTTGGGTGTTATCCCTTCCTAAGGATTGTGTCTACAACAAAATGATAGAACTCATATTTTTATTCACCAACATGAAGATTACAAAATACCACTTACAAAAAAATTCCCTTCCTATGGATCGATCATCTCTACAATCTTATCATTCTCTTTATATTCAATAGAGACGTGAAGAGACTTCTTCAACTAGTAGTTACATTTTGATTAAGTATCGATCACTCCCAAGAAATCTGTAGATTCTTATGCATGTAATCAAAACTGAAGAAAAGTGTTTTAATCCATCAACATAACTAATTGTTCACTCAAACAATCAGTTGTGAAATTAAATCAGCTAGCTCTAAGTTTTAGCTACAGAGAATAATTAGGAATTAGCGTGAGATCCTCTCTAGTTGACACACCTACTTATTTACTAGTAGGTGCGAACTCAGTGAAGCATTATTTTTTATCATCTTTCCCACAATCATAGCTGTGCATATGTGTGTATTTACCATTAGGCATGTAGGTGCTTTGTTGTAGATGAGTCCTAGTTCTTTGTATGTTAGTTATTGCATGTCGGTTGTTGCGAGATGAGTCCTCTTTTCTTTATGGTATAATTTCTTGATTGTATATTAGTGAAAATACATAACTCTTTGCAACAAGTACAACATTCAAATAAAACACTCAATAATCATTCATTGTATCAAAAATATTAAAATGCACATTCAAAATCCATGGAATAAAGTAACTTAGTAGTAATTATACTAATTAATATATATGTGCCATAAGTTTTAGGTTCAACTGGAAATGTTCTGATAGAATCACAAATATAAAAGTGTATGGGTAGACAAGATACACAATAGATGAGACAAAAATAGCAATAAAAGGGTCTCATCACACATCAAATCCCAAAGAGAAAATAATGTAAATGATGGGTCGATCTGTCTGGGCTGTCACGTAGTGAACTTATGACTGAGTGTTGAACTACATCTCAAACCCAATATAGTTTTGTGTGTATGAAGATATTATTCCCTAGGTGGCTCTTATGTGTGTCACACTTGAATAACGAGAAATAGCTAGATGTAAAAATGTAAATAGATGTGTGGATGAAAGAATAAACTTCCCCTCCTATGAAGTATATGTAGAAATGCAGTCCCTTGCCCTTGAATGGATGCTATATGGATGTTTGAATGCTCTCTAGATGCCTTTAGATGTAACCTTAGGTTGTGGTAGTAGATGCTTAGTGCTTGATCCTTCATTATGGTCACATAACTTTATATTTATATTATTCTATTACTTGAATTTCATAATTTACCCAAAAGGCCAATTACCAAAAAGATAAGATACTCAAACAGATAGAAATGACCCAAAAGATGTGAACAAAGTACAAAGAGGTCGAGGGCGCCGGAGGGGACAGGAGTACTGGATGGTGACGCCCTAGCTTGCTTGGTGTCGAGAGTGAGAAATGCCAAAGTATGAAAAGACGGACTTGGCTAGAATGAGTGTAAGATCAACAGAGGCAATAGAAACCAAGAAAAAATGGCTAAAGACATGGGTCAATTAGTACTTTTATTACTTAGGAATCATATAAATAGTAGTATATGGAGAGGACTAGATGGATACTCAAAGTGCGTGATTTCATGTCTACATTTTCCCCACTTTATGTTGTTTAACGAATGCTTGATAACATAAAGTAGATAAGAGATGTGTCCTAATAACCATGTAGATCGATGCCAAAGCGTGCTTTAAGAGACAAGGAAAAGTGTGGAGTGATAAAAATGTGAAGCATGGAAATTGTTATTATGAAAAAGAGCACCTGGGATATTTGGTTATGGATCCCTACTTTTTGCTAACATGGGACCATCTCTCAAGTTGTGGGACTTGCAAACTTGAGATGGTCCTTCGGAGAAGGCCAAATTCCTCTTCCTAATCCTAATGCTACAACTACTCCTAGAAGGAAAAATATAGCTAACTAATCCTAAACTAACCATTCCAAGGGACTAAGGAGAGAGAGAGAGAGGGTTAGAAAGATGCATGGAAGGGAAATCCTACACTAAGAGGTGGTGATAACACCAAGAAAAGGGTGTGCTAGACTATCCATAATGAAAAAAATGGAATAAAATGAGTATGGGGAGGATGGTCAAGCATCACAGACAACAACTGCACTCAAGTCCACATTTAGGTAAACACAACATCACCTAAAACCCTACAATGAAACCATAAAAATGCACAAAATACATGTATAATGATGAGAGGCAAGGGAAACAATAAACTCATGTAAGGTTAGAAAAATTAACACAAAACACAATTTTATTGCTCTATGATATGCACGAGTACATAATTTGATATGAGGAAGGCATGAAGCTCCATTACATTACTCAAATGAGAAGGTCTTGAAAAAGAGACAAGAGGGGGCTCAATTGGAGGAAAAATGTCCAACTCTTGTAAATGAGTTGCCCCTTGCAATTTATAGAAGAAAAGATGAGAAAAGGAGGAGGAATTCATATTTCAAGGCATGAAATCACCCATAAGGGGCACCATGCCTACTTATATCACATTATGGGGGGCCTTGTTGATGCTCATGCTTCCAAAGATTACTCGCTTACTGGAAGAAAGGATGTGAACCCATACCTTTATTTAATTAATTTCTTCACCTAGGTATGTGACTTCACCTCCATTTTTACCCCTGAAAAACTCACCAAAATCCAAATTTTATGGATTCATGTTGTAGGGATCTGAATTCCCTTTCGTCGACTATAATTTTGTCCAATTATGATAATTTGGGAGAGAGATGTCATCATTTTGTGAGGATACATTTTTGGTCCTAGGTTCTAACTCCTACCCACTCCACAAAGCTACTCACCGACTTACCAACAACTCACCTTAACTCCCCACCTACCACTTCGGGTGTCTCACTTTTGACTTGGTTGGTTTAGATTTCGATTTTCATGCGCATCTCCTGTCGAGTTGCTTTATGTTCTTATAGTCCCGGTTCTCGCCTCCACTTTGTTTGCTAATGTGGTGAGGCATGTTTGTCGAGGGCAAGATCTTGATTACATTTTTATCGGGCTAATGGGATGTCACCGACACCATGTTTCCCCTATTTGGTTTAATCACACTAGATGTACATATTTATATCGAGATCTAAACATAAAAACAATAAATACAAAAATAAACTAGAAGAACAATACACAAGATATAACGTGGTTCACCCAGTGTGGGCTACGTCCACCAAGAAACAACTAATATATTATTCAAAGCTTCACAAAGGATATACAATGAAGATTTGCAATCTTCCACACCTCTTCCGGATGTACAATACTTTCTTCCTCACAAGCTTCTCTTTTTCTCTCTCCAAGAATTATCTCTTTACAATTCTCAATTCTTAATGAGTTCTCACCTTCTAACCCTAGATTTCTAGCTTATATATGCATATACAAACTTAGGGCACTTTAGTTATGTAATTACAATCATTAGATCAACTTTATATAAAAGGTTATATCTAATTCCCGTGAGTTAAATAAAACAATCATGTATAGGCAACCGATGTCAGTTCCTCCTTGCTTTGATTGATATCGGTCCTTGGTGACCGATGCCGATTAGTATGTATTCTAGAAAGTTAATAAAACATACTAATGTGAAGGAATTAAGCTCCATAACTCAACAATATCCCACTTGGAGATAAATTGTTGCATTGTATCATACAAATCCATTCTTAGATATTTTCCTTGGCTCGTTTCTCCCTCTTCAAGTTTCAAACTCAAAGAAGAATAAAAGTGGGGTGTAGCTCCAACTTCTCCTTTTCCAATGACTTCGTTAGCATATCTCTGATTTCTTATTCGTATGAATTTTCTCTAGTTTTAGCTTCCCATCCTCCAACACCTTCCATATGAATTGATATCTCAATTGAATATGTTTCGTTCTAGAATGAATCATGGAGTTATTTTCCGATGAATAGAAAGGAACGATAACCAAATCGTACCAAGCCAAGAACACATATGCTAATCAAACACCATGATCAATAAGATGAAAGTAATTTGCCAGAATAACTTTACATAAAACCTTTGCAAACAAATGAGCAGCAATATCATATATTATTATGGAACTCAATACAATACATTGAGAATGGGCCTTGCTTAAATATGAAAGGAATAACAATCTAAGAACCAGTCAAGGTCGTAGATCAAGCCATAAATCAAGGAAATAACTAGTCATCAAAGAACTAGTCAAGACCATAGATTTAGGAGAGAACTAGACATCAAGGATCTAGTCAATACCATAGATCAAGGAAAGAACTAGTCAATACCATGGATCAAGGAAAGAACTATATCTAACAACTAGATAATATCTCCTAATATCTAAATAAGATAAAAGAAATATCCACACACATAAGTGGGTGAGGATAAATACAATAAAGGTAAATAAAGTACCTAGGTGAACATGAGCTAAGGTAAATACCTACTCTAACATGAATCGCACTTTGAATATCATTGTACAATATACAATCCTCTTGCTCCTTTCCCAAATCTTCCATGAACTTGCTCATCCATATCATCTCTTTGCTAGCCTCTCGTAGCTACAATGTATTTTTCCTTTGTAGTAAACAAGCCACAACCTTCTCGCAATCAAAAAATCCAGTAATTTTCATGCCACATATTATGAATACATATATAATGGTACTTCTCCTACCATCCAAATCTCTAGCCATATCTACATAAAGAAGTATTTGACCCTCCATAGCATAAATACATGTTAAATTTATGTCTCAAATACCTAAAATCCATTAGACATTTTCCAATGCTCTTTACCCGGATTGGCCATAAATCTACTCATAACTCCCACTTCTATCCAATGTCTTATCTGTACAAACCATAACGTACATAAGACTTCTAAATGTTAAAGCATATGGAACTCATTCAATGTACTTCACCTCCTCATGTGATATAGGATACCGATCTTTTTGAATTTGAAGTGTCTAGCCATAGGTGTACTTACATGTTTTAAATTCTGCATATTAAACCTTTCCAACACCTTATTGTGTAGACACAAAATTGGGTCACACTCCCTCTTGGTCCCTCAACAAATAACCACCTCAAACACACTCACCTAACCATGGCCCCCTTCGCCTTCACTCTAATATTAATTTAATTAATTAAATTAAATTAATTCATTATCCTTCCAATATTTTTTATTTAAATATCCTAATTGGATAATATCCACCTCACCTATCCACCTCACTTAACCACCTCATCCCGAGACCTATTCTTAGTATGTTGCCATAACTAACTAAGACCTACCCAAACCCTAAAAATCAAAGCCTATATTCCCTCTAACCAAATTCTCATCCGTTAGAAAGAAGCTTCCATTCTATTCCATGGAGCAAAACAGACGAGTTCCAAGAAAATAAAAATGATATGCCCATTTTAGAAAACCTAGGAAATCCCACCCTAACCGACATCGGTCACCCTAAAACACTGCCGGTCAACTCGGAACCACCGTCAGTTACCATTTAACCCCCAAAATAACGTTATTTTGAGGTTAGTACATTGTTTAGAGGTTTGTATTTTCTTTTGAGAACAAGTGACGAAATCAGAGCATGCATGCAAGCAGAACCAACATTAGTACACGCATCGAGCATCCCACCAAGACTGAAGCAACCACAGATCCATTTTCCTTCACGGGAGCATCCAGGGAAGCACCAACACCACACCAAGTCCCTTCCATTTGATCACCCACCATTGCAACTAGACATCAAGCTCATACAAACAGTAAGTGCTTTGTTAACCAACACCTGTCCATTTATCATTTGGTAGATTCTTTTACTTCTATCATTAGTTTCTGCTCCCATTTCATTCCACCACCATTTTACCTCCATGCAAACTTGATCATCCTTTTACCCACACCCTTGAATGGCCCATATCTAGATTTTAATCATTCTGTGCATACCTGAGACCCACACAAGCCTTGCCATTTCCATTCCATTTCCATTTAGCCTCAGATCTATCACCCCACCAAATTTTTACTTGGGTTTCCTTTACCATGACCATAGATGATGTCGGTTACCTACAATTGTTTCCGGTTAACCTAAACCAACATCGGTCATACAGATCGACGTTGGTCTCGTATTCTTAACTAGAAACAAAAACAAAGCTTCCATTCTCTACGCAATGCCCAAAATAGCCCGTAACCCGACTTTAACCAATACCTACACTCGACAAAGACCTTGACCTTCAGATTCAATCATAACTTATCCTGTTGTGAATGAATTTTCTCATTGTAGATGAATGAGATACTTAAATCATTTTAACTACAGTAGGATTTCCTTTATTGTTAACATTAAGTTGTTTTAAATAGTGGATTAACAATCATCTAGGAAGTATCACACTTCCGGATCTAGAATATTGTAGCAAAGTCCACTTTGCATATACTATTTAACTTTCATTTGGTGGTCTTGTTTTCCATTTCAGGTAGTTCCTCTAAGAAAAAAGGAAGCTCTCACGATCAGTTGTGGATCAAGAATTCATACACGCATAACAACCTATAACCAACATCTTAACAATTATTCCTCCTAGCCCTTTACCCCGATCTATTTTTTTCAACATTCAAAGAAACATTCTAGAATCGGGTGAAACATTTTGGCACGCTGGGTGGGACCCATTCTGGGTTCTTTGCATTCTTTCATTTCTAGGTGAAAATTTTCATGTTTTTTTCCTTTCTAAAAGGTTCTTACATTAAAATTTCTCCCTTGGAACCTTCTCTTCTCTATTATCTAAAAGCAATCATATTTTGGTGCTTTAAAAATAACATTTCTTCCTTTCATTGGCATTGCATTAGTGAAAGAGCATCCCTTATCCTTTTCATCTTTGTGTGTCATCGAATTCAACATTTCAATTTGGGTTTAAAACTCATTTCATTTCATTCTGCTTCTCTGCATTAGCTCACATTAATTGAGGGCAACCTATACACTGGAAGTCATGCCCAGCTGATGGTTGATAAACGAATCATAGAAAAGCACTTCCTTTCTCTTTCTCTCTCTGAGTCTTACCAAACATCACAAAATTAAAAATATATACACATTCTTAAACAACATATCACGAAAAAGTTGTAGGTGATCACACGATCACGGCACAGTGGGCACCCCGCTGGTTATCTCTGTCCAATACCCCATCAGAGGACGGACCGCCCCTGCCATAACATACCTGAAACATCTCCTTGTAGATATCCTTCTTCATAGGAAGCCATCCTCACCAAAAAAATTCTATTTTAAAGTTCATGAGTCAGTCCTTAAATAGCATAAGATAAACAAACATAATAGAAAAATCACTCTTAGGATCATATTTTTCTTAGTGTTTCTTCTTGGATTACATTTTGAGGTGAGAAGTCACGTTCTTCATTTTCTTATTTTCCCTTGTACGCTCCTAATCACAGTTGGTGTATTTCAGCTTCATCTGAGTGTCCTGGACCATATTCTCATCATTCTCAAAATTCTAGGTTTGATTCCACATCTAATTTTAACTCACAACCACATTTTCTTCATCATTGTTTCAATTTCACAGTAACTAGTGTCGGTCCAGTGACCGTCGTCGGTTACCTTCTTACATCATCGATTTTTCCTAACCAACATCGGTTTACTATTCTTTTGGTCAACCTACCCAAAAGGACACCTACTTCACCTATGCTATTCAAAGTCTCTATTATTCTTATCATATTCACTGACCTGGTAATTCCATTAGCATCTTGCATACTTGGAAAAGTATTGGCCTTTTACCTTGTTTTGACCAACTATCCACTTTCCACAGTGACCGACCATGGTTACCTATGACCGGCATCGGTTTAACCTAATCGGCATTAGTTAGCCTATGTAATTTTCCAGCTAACATTTTAACCCCAATTCACCCACCACCACCTATTTATCCTGTCTCTGTTGTATTTCTGTGTCATTTACAGAAAGCAGTCTTGCCACGTCAGTGCTTGTTCACATGGTGCTGACCCAAAGCCAAGAAAACGCCCTCATATTCCATGTCAATCATCAACCACTCCCACCTAGTCCTTCACCACCTTCTATTTTATCACCCATGGATCCTACCCAACCTATCACTATCACCACAGGAGATGAGGAGTTCACACGACTCCTTGACAGAACCCTATTGCCTTGCAATTTTATCTTTCCCACTCATCCACTTGAGATGCCTTAGGTCAGTTGATATACAACATGCTCATATCTATTCCCTAACACTCACTCCTACTTCTACTCCAACCTCCTCTGGCTCCATGCTACCCACACCAACCTTTCCCCAGTAGTTTCTCAGCTAGGCCCCATACCTACTATGACCACCGCATCTGCCACATCTATTGCACCCACCACATCCACTATACCTTTTCCAACCACCTGAACATAACCTCATCTACACCTATTGTTTCATATATACCCATAGCTACAACAACCACCCCTAGTGTCGGTGACCCCTACCCCTTTTCAAAACATTGTCCTTTCTATTCCATAGTCCTTAGCCCTTATTGCTACTAGGGTCACCACGACCCTTTCACCTCCATATACGTCTTATCGCAGCCTCCCGTTTCATTTATCATTCATTTTGGTTATGTCCCCCTATTTCACTTCCTCAATTTCAATCTACCTATATGGCAGCACCATATGCTTTGGAATGCCACCCCATCATATGCCCAACACCAACCACCTTTCACTACAACAAACACCCATACATCACAACCTACCACCGAACTAATCAAGTTAATGATGGACAAGATGTAGATGTTAGAGGCATCGGTTTCTCACTCTTACAACACTCTCACCTACGATGAGATTTGTAATGAGCCTATACACCCATCCATTCCTATCCATCCATATCCCATGCATTGGGAAATGCCTAAATTTAACCGTTTCAATAGCAAAGAGGACCCACAACAACATTTTCCATCTTTCAAACACGGTTTTATCTTATCACCCATGATGACGCTTTTACTTCGAGGACCTTTCCCATGTCTTTGATCGGGCCCGCATTATATTGGTATAGTGGGTTACCTAGACACTCTATATTCTCATTTAATTAGGTGGCCCAAGCCTTCTTGGATCACTTCTACATTAATGTCATTAAGAAGGTTACCATGACTAACCTCTACTCTACACGTCAGTATGACGATGAATCTATCACAAATGTTGTCGCTCGTTGGTGTAGCCTAATCAATCAACTCACATTCCAATTACCACAAACCGAACTCATCAAAATATTCACGCATCCTTGTGCTAGACATATCTCACTGACCCTGTAGGTCCAGACTTTCTGAACCTTCGATGAGGTATTCACCATGGCATGAAAGCTAGAGATTCAGGCCATCGAAGAGAAGAAAATCCAACAATGTAATAAGAACTCAACATTCAAGTTGAATGATACCTCTTCTTCAAAACCATAGAACAATTATTCAAAAGCCAAGGGAACTGCTAATGCAGTGGTACTCAAGGCTGGCCCAACTCATCCATCAAATTAGGCTAGTCCCTCATCTAATCTTTCTCCTATCCAGACTTTTCAATTCATACATGGGAACAACGGAAATACACCCTAATTTGGGAACCTTATTCTCCTTTCTTAGTAAAGCTCATTAAAAGGGGGGCCATCACCCTTCCTCCCATAAAACCACACACTTTGGTTTAGACCTTGCTCACCCCACACCCATGTGGTACAAGGAGCATGAATTCTGCAACTATCATTGAGTAAAGGGTCATGGTGATGGTAATTACATCACTTTCAAAAATATTGTCTAAGAAATGCTCGAGAAAGGCGAGTTAACCTTGGATAATCTGAATGCACCATCCTAATCAAAAGCTACACATCATCAAGAAACCATTTCCTAATCATACCCTTCTTCTAATCAAACCAAAGAAATCTCAACTCATAATAGCCATACCCGTGAGGTCCACGCTATTTTCAGCGATGTACCCATTGCTTCTCAATTACCTCATATTCCTTCCATCGAGTAAATCCTATCCCAAAGTCCTCCACCTACACTTGAACCCACTTCACCAATTCCTCCACCCACAGAGGAACACCCTTCATCCCCTCCCTCACCTGTGAAGGAGCCTCGTGTTAACATCAAGATCATTTCACCTTTGGCTTCTCCACCTGGAAGAGATCTCGTCACCACAATCATCTCTCGACCCATGAAAGAGGCTTGTTTATCTCCTCCACCCACAGAGGAGCACCCATTATCTCCTCCACCCACAGAGGAGCACCCATTTTCTCCTCCACCTATCGAGGATCCAGTAGAAATACCTTTGCCTCTAGGTGACCATTCTCCATCAGCTACCCAAGATCATGTGGACTTACTTTTAGCTCTCTTACCCACGGAAGCCGAAGCTAGAAAATTCCCCATCTCTAAGACACATTTTATGGGAATTTCCATTGGATCCTCATCAACCTCACCTACAATAGTGCCTTTCTCACACTTAGCGATTGCCTAGATTATGTGGATAGAGCCTTACTTTGGGGGCATCTTCTGCTGCATGTCTCAACACAAATACAAATGTCACTTGCTGACACTTCCACTATCTATCCAAAATATTTCAGCCAATCGAACCAAACACAACTACAACTATCAAAAATTCCACCATGATACCACTCATGGCTCAACCCACACCCCTACCCATAACCCAACACGCATCTACATCCAAGCCCACACCTACATCATCTTCCTTTCCTGAACCTATTACTACCTTAGGGGTCATCCCAACCACCAGCCTTACTCATCCACCCATCAAATTAGATTTAGCTACATCCTCTAAAGCCAACACCAAACCTACTCCGACACCCAATAGAAGAACCAATCCCATAGATCTCATACTCCAACCTCACCGATCACACCTTCATCACCTTCACCCTTTCCGTCCGTCCTAGGACCTTGCCCCTCCGCGGTTAAGAAACCTCCACCCACCAGTAAACTAAAAATGTAGCAACCCATTCTACCCTCGTCAGACCTCTACCATACCCAAGTGCCCGACATGACTTACGCCCACACCTGCAACATCTTTACCACCCATACCTCCAATACCATTGATAGCTTTTACATTACCCCCAACATTTCAGTCTCTTTCCCTCACGCCTCCTTCACAACCCATGCCATCTACCTTCACAACACCTTTGTTATCCCCGTGGGTAACATGCCCCCTTCCACCATCTTCCTTTCCCTCTAGAGCTTGTGTGCAGTATCACCTTTACCCAAGAAGGTGTAACATAAAGACAAAAATCTGCTACCCTCCAATAAGGTAGTCAAAACAACCACACACTCTCCTGCCAGTTCATCTACCATACCCCTACCCAAGAAACATGACCAACACCCAAGATCACACCAACACCTAAAACCATAGCTCGACCCACTCCCCCTCATGCAAACACCCTTCCTCTACAATCAGCCACACCTATACCCAAACTCACTTTCACTTCCCATTGTGATCCACTAGTGGGATCCTATGCCAAAATTTTAACCAACCTCCTTGAAAATTCTTTCATCACATTACCACCGCTCAGACCTTATGACCCTCTCAAACCCAAACCAAAAGGGTTTGACAAAACCAAAATTTGTGCCTACCATCATGTGCTAGGGCACGATGTAGAGAAGCTGCAAAGGTTTAAACATCGAAGAAAACTTTGACGATGATGACCTTCTCGATGAGGACCCCATTTCACCAACACCCATTCCCATAGCTCTTCCCTCACTACCTACTCAATGACCTAGACCTTCACCCCCACAACTCCTAGAACCACCTCCAAGATTTGAAATTAACATGGTTCGCATCAAAGAACTCGTCAAACCTCCACCCAAATGTCAGTGTGCTCAACTCATCTCACAAGGTTCCTTCCCACCACTGGGCTTTTTCCCTTCATGTCTCACCTCACCTCACCTAACTCCCCATCTTAGATCAACATGATCCACATTGCTACCCAAGCTCGAAGGAAAAGACAAGGAAAAGGAAACCAACTCACCCATGAATCCTATACCCAACATACCATCTACACCTACACCTAAAATCACTATCTGCAGCCCCACATATCTTATTTATAACGCGGTTACACATCGCACCATGCTCAAACAATTACACCAATCCCCCCTCAAAATGTCTCTATACGATCTCATCTAAACCTCGTAATCCCATCGTCAAGCTCTCATGGAGGTCCTAATCTATTGAGGTTTTACCCAATGACCCTACACCCATAGCCTCCATTATTACACCCCATCATGTAGCCTCTCTCACCAAATTACCACCTTTATCCACACCTCCACCTACTCACCAAATAGCCTCCCTTAGCTTCTTAGAGGAAGAGATCGCACCACACCAAATTGATGACCCAGACCCAGCTCTCTTCATCTCTTTCCACATCGATGATATACATGTATGACATGTTATGATCGATGGGGGTGCTAGCATTAATATCATTTCCTCCCATGCATTCACTCAAATGTGCATACCTGAAAAATTACATGCATAAACATCCTGTCATGTTGCGTTCATTCAATGATGCTATCACCTCTACACTTGGCACCATCATCCTCCACATTCGCATGGGCCCCCACACTATTCTAGAGTTGTTTTATGTCTTGGAGGGGGAATTTCAATATAAATTGTTGCTTGGTAGACCCTGGATTCATGTCATGGGTTGTGTTCCTTCCACTTTACATTGTTGTGTAAAGTTTGAGCATGAAGGACACACCTATACCATTCTAGATGATCCATCACCTTTCAAAACTTACAACATGCTTTACTAACCCAATGACATGCTTATACCCATTAAGGTGTCTACCTCCATGACCACTACCTCTTCACCTACACCTCCACCCACTAGTGCAGCCGCTACTTCAATTGCACCTACATCCTCCATTCCCACCGCTGCCACAACCTCCATAGTTGAACCATCGGCCTCCCAATCCGTTAGCTCCACCTCCGATCTGAACCTCGACACATCGTCTATTCTAACTACCCACATACCAACCACCGATCCCTTGGAAGGCATTTTTCAATGCCTCATTGCGGGGAGTATCACCTATATAGTGTCAACACATATCTTACCCCACAAGAGTACGGAAGTCTTCACCAAACACCTCCTTTATGGTCCTTCCCACCTTTGTACCAATCTCACCTATGGGGGAATTGATACTACCACTTACACACTGAACCACCATCACAAACCTGCCCATTTTCTTTTGACCTCTAATCACTAACTAATCATCGTTTAGACCACACCTTCTTACACCAAAATGTGCGTGGAACGGTTTTGGTTTTGGCTTTTACGAGCAAGGCCGCCATATCTTGTTATTCCATTTCTACCCACAAACATAATGTCTGTAGTGGTATCGGCTTTATGGAACCACCTACCAAGAAGGCATGCATTGAATTCATTGAGGACATCATCCCTTCTCCACCTTCTTCACCACCATCACCACCTTCATCGACGGAGTCGATAGATCCAAAATCCATTCCTCCTAAAAATTTTTTTCATAAACACCATCTCCTTAGGGCCTTTGACTTATCAACGTGAGGGCGAGGCTCCTTCCTCTCTTTCCTTCATGTATCCTGAAATGATCAACAATGATACACCTTCGATTAACGTCATTCAATGTTAGGATGATGAATCTATACTCACCTACCTTGGTATAGAAGGCTCATATATTCATTGATCGTTACCTCTCGAGACGTAAACCATGTTGAATGAATCGAATATCAAGATCAACATTCATACTCGGGATGAAGCGCACATTTAAAGATAGGACAATCTTTAGATGCTTTCTTGAACAGAAGCCGTCACTTCTTTTCTCAAAAACCATAACCATGTTTTTGCTTGGTCTTACATAGATATGCCGTGATTGGAGGTCCCCCACTATAGTGGTACACAATATCGTAATCATTCCGATGCCAAACCCATCAAAAAATTTTGAGGAAAATGCACCCTCACATTTCTCTTTTGGTCAAATAATAACTTCATGTGTGGAAGGGTTTTGGTTTTGGATTTTACGAGCAAGGCCGCCATACTGTTATTCCATGTACTACCCACAAACATAATGACCGTAGTGGTATCGGATTTATGGAACCACCTACCAAGAAGGCATGCATTGAATTCATTGAGGACATCAGCCCTTCTCCACCTTCTTCACCACCATCACCACCTTCACCGACGGAGTCGATGGATCCAAAATCCATTCCTCCTAACTTTTTTTTCATAAACACCATCTCCTTGGGGCCTCTGACTTATCAACATGAGGGCGAGGCTCCTTCCTCTCTTCCCTTCCTGTATCCTGAAATGATCAACAATGATACACCTTCGATTAACGTTGTTCAATGTTAGGATGATGAATCTATACTCACCTACCTTGGTGCAGAAGACTCATATATTCATTGATCGTTACCATCTGAGACGTAAACCATGTTGAATGAATCGACTATCGAGATCAACATTCATACTCAGGATAACCCGCACATTCTAAAGATAGGACAATCTTTAGATGCTGCTGAACAGGAAGCCATCACTTCTTTTCTCAAAAACCATAACCATGTTTTTCTTGGTCTTACACATATATGCCCGGTATTGACCCCACTATAGTGGTACACAATATCGTAACCATTCTCGATGCCAAACCCATCAAAAAAAGATGAGGAAAATGCACCCTCACATTTCTCTTTTGGTCAAAGAAGAACTTCAATGCCTCCTTTTGGTTTCCTTATTATTACCCATTAATTATCCTCGCTAGATTTCTAATATTGTCCCTGTACTAAGGCAACAGGGGACACCACATTTACATAGATTTCCGTGACCTCAACCATGCATACCCAAAAGATGAATTTCCCTTACTGGTATTGATCAATTTGGTTGACCTTACTGTTGGTCACGAGATGTTATCACTCATGGATGGCTTCTCAGGTTATAACCAAATTTTACTTGCCTCAGAGGATTAACATAAAACCACATTCATCACCCCTTGGGGACATTCTATTATCGAGTCATGCCTTTTGGCCTTAAAAATGTTGGTGCCACCTATCAGCGGGTTATGACTTATATCTTCCATGACATCATGCATCGTATATTAGAATATTACGTGGAAGATCTCCTAGCCAAATCTAAACACCGCTTCGAGCACCTCACCATCCTAAAAACCATCTTTGACCGCCTTATTAAATATTGCATTCGCCTTCAGCCCAAGAAGTGTGTCTTCACGGTTCTCTCAAGAAAGCTCCTAGGATTTATTGTTTCCTTACATGGTATAGAGGTTGACCCTACTAAAGTCAAGTCCATTATTGAAATGCCTCCACCAACTAATCTTAGGCAACTCCATAGCTGGGCAAGTTGCAGTCTATTTGCCACTTCATTTCACAATTGTCTAATCGGTGTCAACCATTTCATCATCTTCTCAAGAAGGATGTCTCTTTTAAATGGGATAATGACTGCCACAAATATTTTGAGGCCTTAAAACAATACCTTCTCCAACCACCCATACTCATTCCACCTAAAGACGATCAACCCTTCTACCTATACATCTCAACTACCGATCACTCCTTGGGGGCCATGCTCGCTCATCACGATGAACAACATAGGGAGCAGGTGGTTTATTACATAAGTTGTACTCTTTTAGACTATGAAACCTGATACACCCATGCTGAAAAACTCTTCTTAGCCTTAGTTTTCATTGCCACGAAACTCTGCCATTACCTACTTAATCACAAGACTTATGTTGTGACCAACACTGACCCCTTACACTTCATGTATGCCAAACCTTACCAAAATCAATGTGCTGCACATTGGCTCATGATTTTGGCTGACCTCGACCTCAAATTTATCCACCAAAATTCCATCAAGGGCCAAGCCATCACCGACCAATTGGCTAACACACCTATTTCTCGGGGATCAACCTTCTAATTTTGACTTTCCAGATGAGTCAATTACTTCCCTTTCCTTGGACGAGCCCGCATACCAAATGACACTCTTCTTGATGGTTCTAAGTGTCAACATGGGGGTGGGGCAGGTGTTATCCTCATTCCACTTAATGGTGAACCCATGCCTTTGTCTTTCAAACTAGATTTTGATTGTACAAACAATATTGCTGAATACAAAGCACTCGTATTAGGTCTCCAAGTTGCCTATGCCTTGGATGTCAAATCCATCAACATATTTGGTGATTCCCAATTGGTCATAAACCAAGTCAATGTCATAATGTTGTAATGAGACACTTCAAAAGTATAAACATCACATAGACATAATTTTGACCACCTTCGACCGCTACGCCCTTCAAACCATCCCACATTCAACCAACAAATTTGTAGATACCATGGCTTGCTTGGCTTCTCAAATCCCCGCTTCACTTGCCGATTCTAAAATATTTGTCACCATACAAAGACTCCAATCACCCTCTTATTTACCTCATGAGATTTTCCTCCATTAGAACCATTACCCCTAACCCGAGTGACCTTTGGTGTCAACAATACTCGAGAATACCTTTCCGTTCCATCTTGCCTCCGGCCTCACTCATAATGGACAACAAGTCCTTTCTTAAAAAGGTCTCTCGTTACGTCATCATGGGTGGCCTCCTTTATAAACACAACTTTGATGACATTCTCTTATGGTGCCTTATGATTTTGAAATTCCTTATACCATTAAGGAAGTTCATGATGGCATATGTGGAGGTCACTTCAGTGGCCTCGTTGTTGCTAAACGTATTCTTCACCTAGGCTATTACTAGCTGACCCTCAACCATGATTGTTGCGACTATGTCAAGCATTGTGTAAAATTCCAAAAACACACCAACCTTCATCATACCCCCATTCATGCCTTACAGTTCTCTCGTGACCTTTGACCCTTCTCTCAATGGGGTTTGGATCTTATTGGAGAGATCAATCCCCATTCTTCCCAATGACATCAATGGATCATCACCACTACCGAATACTACACAAAATGGGTTGAAGTCATACCTCTCATTTCCATGAAAGCTGAGAAAATATTTGATTTCATCAATCATCACATCATTTGTCGCTTTGGTGTTCCACATCGCCTCATCACGATAACGAGAAAACAAATCAAAAAAAAATAAAACATTGTGAAAACTTTGACGGCTTTGGCATTTAGCTAAGTTTCTCATCACCTTATTACCCACAAACCAATGCCAAGCTGAATCCACCAACAAAACCCTGAACAAAATTCTCATGAAAGTGGTTAATGATACTGGGAAGGACTGGCATACACACATTCCTTTCACCCTGTGGGCATACCGCACTAGTATTTACACTTCCACTGCCACCACACCTTTTTCTCTAGTCTATGGTATAGAGGTTGTTCTACCTCTTGAAGTCCAAATTCCCTCACTCTGCATTTCTCTCCATGACATGCTCAATGATGATGACTTTCATCAGGACCATTTAGCACAACTTGAGTTATTAGATGAACGTCATCTTAATGCTCTTGACCACCTTCAAGTTTACCAAAAACATATCAAACGTGCCTATGAAAAACATGTCCATGAACAAACCTTCTAAGTCGGTGACCTTGTCCTGAAAGAAAATCAACATGTAACCAAAAAAAAAGTAAACGGGTAAATTTACCCCTAATTGGCTTGGACCATACATCATGACTCATACTTATAGATCAGGTGCTTATAGTTTATCCTCACTAGACGGTAAACCCAAACGCGAGCCCCTTAATGCCTTACATCTTAGACCATTCTAATATTGACTTTTAGTCCTACCTCACTTTTTGCCTCTTTCCATGCTCGTCCCTTAAGTGCTATCCACTTCTTACACCTCACCAATAATTAAATAAGAATCATGTGCGTACCTATCACTTTTTATCTTCTCTTAAATATGTGTACCACGGCACTACACATAGCATGATTCTCATGGATACTTTTCATCTACTTTTAGATGAGATCCCATGGTCATTTCACCCTACTTTCTAAACAAGAATCCTATTCTTCACCTTAGTCTTGTCCATGACTTAAAAGCCCTCACATGGGATCCAACTCCTTGAGTCAAACTTCCAATAAAAAGATGACTCCCTCAAAAGGACATCTTTCTCTCTACAATCACTATTATAAATAGACTGCTCCCTTGAAGGACAGCTATGTAAAGCTCTTTCAAAAAAAAAAATGCAAGAGAGAGAGAATATGAAGCTTCCCGCATCGATTAGCTTCACAAAGACCTCAAGGAGTTAATTTCCTCATCCCATATAGACTTCCACATCGATCAATCTATCTCAAATATAAGTCAAAACATAAATCCTTTTAGTCATGTACTTTCCCATTGTGACCTTAGATCTCTTGCCAAAAGGCATGCTACCTAGTACCATATAAAAACTAACCACTTTTCACCCTCTTATCATTCTTACTTTCATTTTCTACCACCTCAAGGGACATATTGGACCATGACATTTAGTGATCATGTGACTACTTTTTCACCTTTAGACTAATCAATCATGCAATGTCTTTAGGGTCTTACGTTCATCAGCCTATCTCAGGTATGACTTACTCATTATGATCCTAACCAATCAGGTGGCTTTCTTGCCTCCTCTTATCTTTTTAAACTACTTCATTACATATTGATTACCTTATACAAGATTAGCTTCTCGACGCTTATCTTCGGATACCTTTTCTTTTTTTATCAACTCAAAATCACCCATACCAATGTGCCCACAATCCACCCATACCTAACATACCTAGACTCAATCATGCCTATAACATACCCACCCATACTCATACCTCCTCACATTCTTCCCTAGCTTATGGGAGAACTACATCGGCCTGAGGTCCCTTTTCGTTGGGACTATGTAGGCAGCACTCTGAGGGCATGGGGCCCTTGGAGGTTAGCTCGGCCACTCTCTACCCTAATCACTTCACCTTTCATTTTCCTAAATCACAATATACCCTACTTAGTTTCTTTTTATATCAAAAATTGGAAATTAAACCAAATAAACAACATATGGTTTCCCAATTTTTTATCATCATCCCACATCCATTCATTATGTCTACCATTTCTTTACCACTATCATGCATATATTATAAAACATCTTAAATATGATCCATATCATCATTCATTGCACAACTTAATGAATTACAACCTCAACAACTTTAGACTCCACCATGCCTAAAACCTAACTCGATCCATGCCTAAAACAAAACCTGACTCAATCCATGTCTAGACCACAACTTGACTCAACCATGCCTACAACCTAACTCCACCATGCCTAAAACTGACTCAATCCATGCCTAGAACACAACCTGACTCAACCATTCCTACAACCTAACTCGATCCATGCCTATGACTTGACTTTATCATGCCTACACTACTTATATTTTCCATAACATATACACATCAAAATAGCGAGATAACCACAACCATGTATACACATAATGACCATACTCATCATCATCATCATCTCTATAAATAAAAATATCCAAACGTGTGTCTCCATATACATAATCTCAAATATTTTCAGCATGTAGGCTGATACATATAATCAAATCTCTCAAAAATCTCATATACAGACCTCACCATCTTCGGTATGCAGGTTGGTATATGGTCAAAAAATATACAAAACTCTCATACATCCTCACTCTCTTTGGCACACAAGCTAGTATCTATCAAAAATGAATCAAAATACATCAAAATAAAGGGATGTGCATTAGGCATCATCATCTGTCGGACATCCTTCATCTCGGTCTACTTTGTCTCCTCCTCGGCTCTGTGGGAACGGCCTAATAACCTCTCACCACTGCCATGTCAATCGTGGTCAAGCCCCTCTGCTAGTACATCACCTAGAGATGGCCTTCGTGAGTTGGTGGCCTCACCCTGATCATGTCTCGGGGCTCAATGGCCCCTATGCTCTCCACTCTGGGAGTCAGGATCTAGTCCTCTCACTCGAGGCCTGTTATTCCTTGTAATCTCCATAGGATAGAAGATATATCTCTAGCCAGCATTATCGGTTGATCTTGGTAATATCTAGCCTCCCCTAAGGCATCCCATAACTTGGATATGGGTACAGTCTATGGTGGCCCCATAGGCCTCGGCCCCTGTACCTATCCTATGGGACCCTATCCTTTCCCCTGCCAATGAATCGGGACCCTGTCCTAGGTGCATGGAGTACCATCGCCCCACACCATGTGCTTATACATGTGCATGTAATGCCTAAATCAGTACTGTGTAGTGACCACTAGCCCTATAACCTGCTGACTGCGCATGTAGGGCAGCTACTCGCTCCTCATCACCCTCTTCGTCCCCACCTGGGCCATCACGGGCCGATGGTGCCACACTGCGCATGCCATGCAGCCACCTCTATCTTTGATGTTCTTTAGTTACCCCTTGTACCATCCCTAACTCTGTAATCATGGTTGTCACCACTTGCTTTTTGTATGGTGTCTCTCTACATAGTGATGGTGGCTAAATATGGCTGCCCAGGCCTGGGAGGTACTTCTTGCCCATAGTTGGATGCCCACCATTCTGCATACTGTCTATCACTCACTCCGGCATCATCAATCCACTGGTCTATAACTTGCTCCTCCTACCCAATAGGTATTATCGGTTGTGGAAGTGGCAGTGGTCTCTCCACATCATCCCTCCTATACTGTGGGAAGGGTGGTGGTATATCTTGTAGTAATCCAAATTGTCGTCGGACCTATCTATGGGGATCATCTCGTGCTCTCCTACATGATGCCCCTCTATCCATTTGAGTAGTTGAAGGCCAGCTAGCTCCTCAGCCATTTTCTATATGAGGGATAACCCACATACGGTCTCCATATAATGTCTACCCTAGATAATCCCTCCAATAGCCACCGGTAGTATGCTACATCATGCATAGCCCTGTCTGATCACCGCTCTCCAATAACATGCACCCATCACTGTACCCCACCACAAAAAACTGGCTCAAATGCATCTACTTGGGGCATACCCATTGGATGCACACAAACAATGTGCTCATAGGCCCAATAGTGTAGAATAAAAGTGTAGCATAGACTGAACCTGCAGAGCCACCCATATGCCCATAGCTCTCTATATAGTTGTACCAGGAATGTTGGCACCTAGGAAAATCGGGTCCTCTCCATCATCATGTCATGTAACACTCCCATCAATGATCATGGGAATCTCCCACCCTCTGCATCTAGCAGTGTAAAACAACATATTGCCTCCATCAGTAATACTACTAGCCTCGTCTCCTTTGGATGGGCTAGGTACATCTCTCCATAGCTCGAGTGGCACTATGGAATGTCAGCTTTGCCATCCCCTCACCAAATACCGTCAAGCATCAACTCCTCCAATGCCTCTAAGGAGATCGAATATACCTGCATACCTAATATAGGTAACTACAGGATCCTATACACATCCTCTAGGGTGACTGTCATCTCACCCATCGGTAGGTGGAATGTGTTGGTCATCTTGAATCCCATCTATCGATGAGGGTGACCATCAAAACGGGCATCACAAGCTGCATGCTTTGGTAGTGTCAAACCCCAATCAGGCCCACCTCCTCAATATGCCGCAACTCCTCGGTTGTCACTATGCCTCAAATTGTCACGAGTAGGGGTGGCACCCTATCTTGCATCCTCAGTTGATCTCTCACCTACATCCAACAAAACAATCACATTATTCAAACATGACCATATCTACATTCACCCATACCCATTCCCATTACCCTACCTCTTTTACTACGCTCTTACCTGTTTATCCCATGACTTAATTGTTATGTTTGTGGAGCCTATTTGCATGTTAGAATGTGGTACACCTTCTATGTGTTACACTTGGGTATTTTTACGGCAGTCCATGGGCCCGGTGAGCGGTGGGGGGTTCGGGGTGAAGCCCTGGGAAGCAAATTTTCATGGGTGGTTTATTAACCCATGGGTAATGGGTAAATCGTTATGGGCTGTTTTTGGGCCCATTTTTTCGGTCTTTTGCCCTTTTTTTTTATACCCACGGTTTTTGCCCTTGGTTTTGATACCCATGGTTTTGTATCAAATGCTTAAGCAATTGTCTATTTATATGGTCTTATGCATATGATAGATGTACAAGTAAATGTATTGCAGATGTGTTTTGAATTCGGGTGTGAATTCTGTAGAGTTTGTTGAGCATAGCTCCAAACGGATCTGGGTATTGTATTGAGAGAGTGGAGCCTTGTAATAAAATATGAGCAAGTGATTCTTGGTGGACGTAGCCCAAATTGGGTGAACCACGTTAAATCTTGTCTCTCTGTGTTGTGTTATTTATTATGCACTTTTATTTGAGATCTGTAATATTTTCTGCATATTAGTTTCTACTATTACGATTCTACAAGGGATTATTCCGCATATTTTATCTCTTATTTTCCTAACATTAACCCTCCCGGCCCTCCCCTACTTACCCAACCCGACCTACCAATCGTTCTCTTACTTACCCACCACCCATCCAACCTCAATGTCACCTTACCTCTTTGTACACTCCCCGACGTTACCTATTTACCCACAAGTCTCAACACTTGACCATACCCACCTAACTCTTGCCTATTTTTTCTACCCTCGGATTGGCATCGGTCCTCCCCAGACCGACCATGGTTTACCCATAACCGACATCGGTCACCTCTCATCTGTGGATCGATCCTAGTTATACACCACCGACGCTTGGCCAACCTTTTCGATCGGCGTCGATCCATGTTGGGTGTAAACCGTGACAACATGCCCTGGATCTCCCATTTTTTTTCCATTTCTCCTCTCCCCACCCCCCATTCTTACCTACAATCCTTCCCACCTAGCATACTACCTATTTCTACCCTCCCTTGTCCCTCTTTTACCCAATTCCCCCTAACATTGATTTCATTTCCCCCCAAACCCATCTTCCCCCACCCAAACTTCTATCAATTTATTTAAAACAAGCATAGAGGGATATTGAATCTTACCTCATCGCATTGCCGCTGCATGGTGGTACCTCGGAGCTGCTACACTTTGGTGGTCCCGACCCATCTCCTTCCTCTACCATCCTCGAATGACCTCTTGCAAATATAATCCAATCAATCCAATCGATCCAGCCCAACTCATGAATCCACCTATCGACCAACTATCACCAGCCATATAGCTCGCCAACCTAGTCCTCCATCTCACTCGGTCACTTTCCACCCTTTTCTCTCTCCTCTATCATTTTCTCCTCTTTTGTAAAAGACAAATGAATTGAGAAAACATGGATTTTTCTCTTTTTTAACCCCCGACCTAACCGGCATCGGTTTACCTAACCAACATCATTCTTGTGCCCTAGCTTGCAGTCATCGATTGATTGCGACCAACATCGGTAGCTTCAAACCGTCATCGGTTTCCCTGCTTCAATTTTTCCTACTCCCTTACCTCCATTTTTTGACCTACATCCTTTCTTACCTCACACCCACCTCACTTGGACACTTCTCCTCATCTTTGTGCCCGTATCCTTGACCCCCTCACCTCATCCTCATTCGGGGACTCATTATTTTACCCATACCTCGGCCCTACCCGTGTCGTGACCTATATACTTGGACCTGGAACATCGCTAGTGACATTAGACCTCATGTGTTTGTTATACCTTATGGCATTATTACTTGTGCTAATGGACATACTGACCTTACCTTACCTCTTTCCATGCCTGTTTATCCTGACCCAACCCTTGGTATACCAGAACATACCTAAATGTTCCTGTACGATTTGTGTCGTGTTTCGTGATCATATCCTATACCTTAGATACTGGACTCACTTCAACCTTGTTTGGATAAACCTATCAACCTTAGATAATGTAGAGTTTGTATGCTCTTCAACCTAGTATTGTGTTGTAGTTTATACATGTGCGTATGTTTGACTGTTACTACCTTTGACCCTGACCCATTACCTAGATTACCCGAGTGGACCTTTTTCCCTTTTTTTTTACTTGTGTTGCCCACCTTCCTCTTCCTCACATTCACCTTTTATCAAACCATTCACCGATTCTACCTTCTACCTCTTCAGTTCCTGGTTTGAGGGGGATCACCTTCACCCACACATGGGGAAACCACATCTTATTTTTATCAGCGTCACTTACCAATACAAGCTACGCAGAAAAAAAAGGGAAAAATGTAGATACCAAAATTGGGTCACACTCCCCTTGGTCCCTTGACAAATAACCATCTCGAACACACTCACCTAACCATGGCCCCTTCACCCCACTCTAATATTAATTAAATTAAATTAATTCATTATCCTCCCAATATTTGTTATTTAAATATCCTAATTGGATAATACCCACACATCCACCTCACCTATCCACCTCACTTAGCCACCTCACCCTAAGACCTATTCTTAGTATGTTTCCATAACTAACTAAGACCTACCCAAACCCTAAAAATCAAAGCCTATATTCCCTCTAACCACATTTCCAGTCTGTTAGAAGGAATCTTCCATTCTATTCCGTGAGAGAAAAATAGGTGAGATCCAAGAAAATCAAAAGGATCTGCCCATTTTAGAAAACCTAGGAAATCCGCCTAACAACGTCGGTCACCTAAACCACCGCCGATCAACCGGAAGGCTCGTCGGTTACCATTTAACCCCCAAAACAACCTTATTTTGAGGTTGGTACATTGTTTAGAGGTTAGAATTTTCTTCTAAGAACAAGTGACAAAATCAGAGCTGCATGCAAACATAACCAACATTAGTACATGCATCAGAGCATCCATATCTAGCACCTGAAGCAACCATAGATCCATTTTCCTTCACGGAACATCCAGGAAGTGCCAAAGACCACACTAGGTCCCTTCGTTTGATCACCCACCATTGCCAACCAGACATCAAGCTCGTACAAATAGTAAGTGCTTTGTTAACCAACACCTGTCCATTTATCATTTGGTAGATTCTTTTACTTGTCATTAGTTTCTGCTCCCATTTCATTCCACCACCATTTTACCTCCATGCAAACTTGATCATCCTTTTACCCACACCCTTGAATGGCCCATATCTGGATTTTAATCATTCTGCATACCGAGACCCACACGAGCCTTGCCATTGCCATTCCATTTCCATCTAGCCTCAGATCTGTCACCCCACCAAATTTTTACTAAGTTTCATGTACCCCGACCATACCGATGTCGGTTACCCACAATCACCGGTTAACCTAAACCGACATCGGTCATACCAGACTAATATTAGTCTCTATGTTCTTAACTAGAAACCAAGAACAAAGCTTCCATTCTCTACCCAATACCCAAAACAACCTAGAACCTGACCCTAACCAATACCTACACTCTGACAGAGACCTTGACCTTTAGATTCAATCATAGCTTAGCCTGTTGTGAACGAATTTTCTTATTGTAGACGAATGAGATACCTAAATCATTTTAACTACAGTAGGATTTCCTTTATTATTAGCATTAAGTTGTTTTAAACAATGGATTGACAGACCATCTAGGAAGTATCACACTTCCCGGATCTAGCATATGCTAGGTAGTCCACTACATATACTATTTAACTTTCATTTGGTGGTCTTGTTTTCCATTTTAGGTAGTTCCTCCAAGAAAAAAGGAATCTCTCATGATTAGCTGTGGATTAAGAAGTCATACACATATAATAACCTATAACCAACATCTTAACAGGTATTCCTCCTAGCCCTTTACCCTTATCTGTTTCATCAACATTCAAAGAAACACTCTAGAATCATGTGAAACATATTGATATAATGTTCCTGAGACAAACAAAACTTCTTGTTCTTCCTATCTCTAAATTTGCATACAAAGGATTTTCTTTGTAGCTCCCAAATCCTTCATTGCAACTGAATGAGAAAATTTTTCTTTAAGCTCAACAATGTCTTGCATACTAGATCCTTCAATAAGCATATCATCCACATACAATAACAAAATAATATAGCTTCCATTTTTAAGCTTCTTGAAATAAACACAATGGTCATATTCACATCTCATATAACCATGCTCATGTATGAAACTATCAAACCTCACATAGCATTGCCTTGGGGCTTGCTTGAGCCCATACAAGCTCTTTTTTAACATGCACACAAGTTTCTCATTACCCTTGACTTCATAACCAAACAAGCGATTACTACATATAAATCTCTTCCTCTAAATCACCGTGAAGGAAATCTTTCTTGGCATCAAGTTTCTCTAAATGCAAATATTCTATTGCAACTAAACTCAATAAGTATGTATTGAATTCATTTTTACCAAAGGAGAAAATCTCTCACCAAAATCAATACCGATTTCTATGAAAATATTTTTACCACAAGCCTTGCCTTGTATCTTTTATGTTCACCCTCTTCTTCCTTGATCTTGTAAACCCATTTTTTGCAATGTTCATTTAGCTACTGCAACTTGACCAAATCAATGTTTTATTATGGTTCAATGATTTCATCTCCTCATCCATGTCATGCTCCTACTTCTTGTGGGTTTCATCGCATTGCTTCTTTAAAAGTTTTTGTTTCACCACTATTAGTAAATAATAAAGAAGATAAGGAAGGTGTAAATATTTCGGAGCTCTACTTACTCTTTATATCCTTCTAATCGAGATCTAGGGTGCCAAAGGTTCAACTGGACATCATGTATATTAGTACCCACTTTTGACATTGGCCGACACCAATCACCTCTTGTCGACGCTAGTTCAGCTAACATATGTTAGTCATGCTCTTCTCAGAGTGACATTGGTCACAGTGACCGACGCAGTTCTGTTCAACCAATACCAGATTCGGGATGACCAACACCGGTACTTGTAGATATCTTTTCTAAATCTAATAATGAG
Source organism: Taxus wallichiana var. yunnanensis (assembly GCA_018340775.1). NCBI lineage: Eukaryota > Viridiplantae > Streptophyta > Pinopsida > Cupressales > Taxaceae > Taxus > Taxus wallichiana. The sequence goes on along the minus strand of CM031240.1, from coordinate 333,544,216 downwards.
TTTTCTTCCACAAACTTTTCAACCGGTTCATTTTTAGTACCAAAATTGATCCATGTACATTCTCTTTTCATTCCATTCAATGTCACGACTCTAACAATCTTATAATCTTCTAAATCTAAAAAATAGAATCTGAAACCATTAGAGCCATAACCAATAAAATGACATCTCTTGTATTTAGCATCCAACTTCTTTCTATTTTCTTTATCAACATGCACAAAAGCTTCGAACCAAATACTTTAAGAAAATAAATATCTACCTCTTTTCCAATCCAATCTTCTTCTAGTATTCCACCATCTAGTGCACTTGAAGGCCCATGGTTAATTAAATAAATTATCACATCTACATGTACGCCAAAACTACAAGAGTAATCTAGCATGTATCATCATGCTTCTTTAACATTCCATGATTGTCTTATTCATTCTTTCAAAGAACACCATTCTCTTGTGGTGTTGTAGGAACCGTTCTTTCTTTGTGTATTCCATTCACTAAACAATAATAATTGAAAGTCTTGCTACAGTACTCACCACCATTATCAGATCTAAGGCATTTTAACTTTGAATTTGATTCATTTTCCACAAGGGCTTTCCATTTTTAAAAAGTCTCAAAATATCAAATTTATGTGTAGACACCATTTTTGGTATTATTCCTCCCCTTCACCCCGCGTTTTCTCTCATTCAACAATCTTACCCCACCTCATAATTAAATAAACCAAAAACCAGCCAAATCATGAACCCCACTCAATCAAATCAATTATCTCACCTAATCACTCAAATCATGTCCCCCACTCACCTAACTAGGGTTACTTTGTCTAACCCAAGTTACCTGATAACCCCTAATCTAAACCTATCTCGAGGCTATAAGTACAGGCCTTCCCCCTCTTTCAAAGAATTCTTTGGAACAAGTTGGAAATTTTGAGAAATTATTGTAATGTTTTAGAAAACAAGTTGGAAGTAAGTTTTGAAGTCAAGGAAAACCTCTTCCATTATAGCTTCTCTCATATCATCCTCATGCTTCTCTTATGATGCCATTTATGGCACCATAATTTCATCCACATGCCCTTGAATTACCCTCATCATCCTATTTCTTTGCTTCTCCATGCTATCTATAGTTCATCATTTATTTCTATCTTTCTAAACAAGGGGTTGACATCCTCTAAGGGAGTTAATAGCCTCTTGGAACTAGCATTTTCTGGGAAGCCCCCACATATATCTATCTAATCATATCTATTTTAGTTTTGCAGACATTATCACAGATCCATCTATTTGGAACCCGCAAATCTACATCCACATTCGAGGCTCCTTAATCCCTCCATATTTTGAGGTTGCTAGTGGCTTTCAATATCGGTGCATTCGCCTACATGAGAATGAGGTTTCCTATCCTTGGCACACTGGTGGGACTAGAACCAAGATACGGTCATGTTTTATGTTACTTTACTCATCTTGTGAAGATTTCGTAAGTATAACAGATTATCCTGATCCATAGTTGTCATCTATTTAGATATCTTTTGTGAATATTTTGTTTTTAGACTCACTTGTTTGCAGGGTTTAGTGTTATCTCCATCAGTTTAGTATGTTACTTTTGGTAGTTTGTATCCACCTTGAGGTATGAGGATTTTCTTTTTTTATTTTGTTTCTTGTTTACTACATTTCTTCATTTTGTAAGTAGATCTTATATAAACCTATAAAAACAAAACAACAAAAATCATTGTTATTAAATAAAATAAAGCAATTTTTTTTACTTTGAGCTCTACTTAGCATGGGAAACAAATCCAGAAAATAATCTTATTGTTTGGCTTTTGTTCTCGATCTTAGCCTTACAATCAATATATATTATGCTTTTCGACATTTGTTTACACTAAACAAAATGTAGATATAGATTTTAGTCTCTTATTGGTGTTGTATTTCGATATTGTATATCTAAGATCTTAGTTTACATCTTTATTTATTTATTTAAATAAGTAAAACATATAAAAATATATATTATCCTAAAAATATCCCCACCTATCCCTATCCAACTCAACTCCCTCACCGAGCTACTACCTACATCCCTTCCATCTAGCTTCCATACCTTCCCGACCACTTGGCCACATCCCCTACCCACACAGGCCTAGCTTGCCACGCAGCTCCCTACTCTGAGCTACACCCTACCTCACGACTCGACCACACCGATGTCCCACTTCCTAACTCTACTCCATCCCCATGAATTGGACCAACCACTTGGCCACTCAAATTGCTACCCAAACAGTCCCAACAACCCACCACTCCCCTTTCACAGAGCTATTATACATCTCCCCCTTTCCCTTCACAAATTTTATCGTCAAATCCTTCTCGAGATTCCTTATTCTTCTTCGATAAACCAAAAAAACAAAAGGGCGGGCACTCAGTCACATATCCTTGATCCCCAAAAATTATATGAATAGATGAAAATAGTTGCAAATGGTTGAGACTTTGTGGTGTTCTTCCTTATTCTCAACATTAAAATAAAAATCCTAATTCATGTCAATAGATGGACCCACTTCTCGACTAAACTAGGCATGCATAAATTCTTCGCAATTTTCAAAGGCTTTTATAATAATTATTACGCAGAAGCATCGAACAACCATGGAGAAAGTGAATATCCATGCGGACTCATGAGATTTCGATGCTTAATGCTACCAATTATTTCCATATTAGTTTCAAATTCACTCAAGCTTTGTGGGTAGTGACTATAAAGTCTCTTTATAGCAATTGGCTTACAATTCTTTACAATACATTTATAAACAATGCTTGTAGCACCATAGCCAATTATATATTTCTCGTTTATATCTTCTGTGATTCTCACTATGTCATCATACATGTGAAAAGCCATGTCCATGTGCAAAAGTATGACCCACCGACCCATTTCAAACTGACCCATTTCCACTACAAACCAACTAACCAACCGACCACTTTTCAATCCAACTTAACCTTTGGCCCATTTAACAACTTTTTTGATTTTCATGACATACCTTCGAATACATAATTTATAGTTTGTCTTATTTATCGTTAAAGTAATAAAAAAACAAAACAAAACAATATCATTTTATTATTCATTCTATAGCTTTTAATTTCATATCAATTTATAATTCCATTGTTTATTTTGTCATTTTTCATTTCCAATCACTTAAAGTATTTTGTGATGTTTTATTTCATAAAGTTATCGTTCCCTAGTTTATTTCTAGTTTATAGTCTATCAATTAGTTTTTGTGTCTTAATTACTCTAATCGAATAGGGACTTTGAACTACGCTTTTGTTAATCAATTAGATTAATTATTTTTATTTTTTTTTTTTTACGACGACAATTTTTGTAAACAAAATATTTACAACACTTATATCGTTTTCTTAACCACATCATCTAATTACATTTATTTTCTTTTTGTAGGGTAACGTCTACAACCTTACGACCACAACATTACGCTATCAAAGATTGATCACTAAACCATAAACACGTTATAAGTTTCCTTTCACCGACCCCATCCGTAATTGTGATGGTGCACCTTTAGGGTAATTGGGTGATCTGGTCATAGATTAGTGCCTTTAAACACCATGTAACCAGATAAAAAGGAAAATCTATATCCATGTTTTCCTCTTTTTTTCCTATTTCCTCCTTTTGCATTGCAATTTCTCTTTCTGTGTGTGTCCTCATCCAATTTCACACTTCGTTTTGGTCTAAAAAGAAACTTGTGCATCCCGCTTGCTCACATAACCTGAATAGGGGTTTAACCTTCTACATATCACATTACCACACACTACTTGAAACTTCATGAACAAAATCAACACATCAAAAATTCCTTTCACTTGGTTCACTTTGTTTGGGATTTCACCACCCAACAAGAAGATGCCGAGACATTCCCTAGCCAAAACTACTTAAAGCGGCCTTAAATCTGTCATTCCTTAGGCACCTTGTTATCCACTTTTCACATCTTCTAACTAATCATGATGATAAAAACTTGTTTCTTGATTTTTTTAACAAGTTTCATAAACAAATGTTAAATCGATTTCATGCCTATTGTCACCTTTGTCAAAACAAAACAACAATCTACTCCATCAATGACATCCCTTTCCCTAATGATATCTCCTAACAAGATGTCATACTTGAGACCAAACCTTCGGTTACCCAACCCCTTGTCTCGTGGTCTTGCTTCATGAGGACCATGACATCCAAAATCAGCCCTATCTTGAAACCAATCCATGTATCTCTCATTAATCTAACATTTCTAGACCAACTACATCTCCCGCTCCTTTAGAAACTCTTGGGCCTCCTCCTAACCCCATATATGATTTCTTACTTCATAAATATCCCACAATTTCTCGATTCAATCAGTCTACTCATTTGGTAGATCATATTCCACCCACATCCTTTTTTGTCAATTGTACTCCATTCGCAACTAGTATGCCTATCCAACCATGTCAACCTCTTCAAACATATATTCCTACCCACCATACACTCCAGCCATCTCAATATATTAACACTCATATCCCCACTTATCATTTACCACAAAACCTACCTAACTTCAAAAACACATCATGTCCCTATTACTCAACATCAGCCTATGCAACAATCTCAACCCATGACGTATGTTAATTCTTATAAAACAATTCCCCAAATGCCCACACATCCGTAAATTAATCAACCATCTTATCAAATGATTCCACAAACACCCCACCCACAAATTTATCAACCATTTTATCAAAATATTCTGCAAACACCCATACATCCGCAAATTTATCAACCACCTTATCAAATGATTCCACAAACGTATCATCCGCCTTATCAAGCTACATTTCATGCCACACAACCAATCCAATCTCAACTTAACATCACATCAAATGATCCTATTCATGATTTAATGAATAGGCTAACTAATCTAGAAGTCGTTACCTTAGCACCCAAGGATACCTTATCCTACGAAAAAAATTGTAATGAACCGATTCATCCATCGGTTCCTATCAAACCTTACCCTCCTCATTGGGAACTTCCTAAGTTTATTAAGTTCAACAACAAGGAATATCCCCAACAACATATTCACGCATTTAAACATGCATGTTATCTTATTGCACATGACCAAGACCTACTATTTTGCACTTTCCCCATGTCCTTGTTCGGTCCTACGTTGGACTGGTACAATAGTATCCCACACTATTCTATATTTTCCTTCGCCCAACTTGTGCAATGTTATTAGAACACTTTTTTATTAACATTGCATGCAAAACTACTATTGCTGACCTATACACCATCCGAAGCGGTTTGATAACGATTCCATCATGAGACTTTGTCACATGATGGCATGGTGTTATAAACTAACTATCCTTCTCTCTTCCGCAAACTGAACTCATTGAAATATTCTCACATTTATGTGCGAAGCATATATCATCTACCTTACAAGTCCAATAATTCCAAACATTTAACAAATCTTTCACCATGGCTCACAAACTTGAAATTTGTACCATTGAGCAAAGTCATCTTAAACTCGGATAAGCTAAACCTAAAATTGAATTAACTAAACCATCCATACATAATGACACATTTAAGGGTGTGTCTAATGTCATGGTTCTTAAGCCCTCATTTGCACCTACATCTAGCCCATGGCCTCAACAATGATCCCCTTTATCAACAACCAACTATACCCCCTTGGGGAGTCCTATAGTTTTGTATTTGACAAGTTGATGGTAGTAAATTCCATGCTGACTTCCTCCCCATACGACTCATGGATGACTCACGACCCAAGCCTATTTGGTATCACGAAGCCCACTATTGTAAATATCATCAAGTCAAAGGTGAAAACATTGAGAAATGCCTTTCCTTCAAATATTTTATCCAACAACTTATAAATCAATGGGATATCAAAATCGACAACTCCACCACTTTACCTAGTCAACCACTCGATAAATTACGCAACCTTTTTCTAATCAACCACCAACGAATCAAGCCACCCCTTTTACATCTCAATTATCAAATGCTTATGTAGTTGACACCATCAATCAAGATCCCATCTCATTGACAACTCTACATGTTCCTACCTTAGACATTATTCCCACTCCTTATTCAAAACCTAGCTTATCCAAAACTATCACACCTATATCAACTTTTACTACTTTTCCTACACCTATACCTTCTCCTACCCTTACCACATCCACATCAACTTTGATCATACCATATACTTCATCCACTTCGATCATGTCCCAATATACCAAATCAAATTCATCCTTAGCACCTATTTCGACCCCATTGATATACACACCTATCCCTACATCTCTCACATATGTTCCTTTACCCACATCTATATCAAAAAAAACTATCCATACATCCACATCTAAAATATCAACCCCATTCACTAAAATATCATTCTTACCCCTCGAAGCATTTCTGAAACAACCATTCACATCTACTTCTACTACACTGATATTACTCCTACATTTGCTGCATTATCTATCATATCTACTCCATCGATTACCACATCCCTTTCGGTAGGTTTGACTACCTTACCTACATCCATTCCACCTTTACCCATTATACCATCTTCAAAGTCAATCCCAATTTCTCCTTCCACACTTTTTTTGTCTAACCAAACCAACTACCTTTACCACATCTATCGTACCCCAACTGTCATATTCAACCCCTTAACCACATCCACATCAAACATACCCATCACCAAATCACTTACATCTTCAAATATCCCAATTACTCCCACCTCCATATCAATCCAAAATACCCCTATCTCTATAATATCAACAAATACACTTACCCCTATCTTGACATCTTAATCACCTATACCCATATCCTTGCCCATGAACACATCACCGTTTTATCCCAATATTCTTTACCTAATCCTTTTATCACTCTATCAATTATACCCATTGAGAAATTTATAGAACAAAAACCTCCACCGAGACAAAACCAATGGGGATCCATTCTCCCTCTAAAAATCAACTATTTCCACATTGATCAAACCAAAACCTACACAATCCAAATCTCACATAGACCTTATTAATCGCATCATAAAAACACCTCTTTCTACATCAATATCCACACCTAAACCAAAATCTTCAGATCCTCCAGTTGAAATTATTATCATCCCTTCCAAGGGTAAATCTTCTAGATCAAAATCTAATGCTCATGGTAAACATCCCCAACATTCCCCTACACATTCTCGTAAGAAGTCAATTTTTCCCTCTTTTCAAGCAATCCAATGTTGGAACATCTAATTTAGGGTCAGGCCCTTCATCTAATGCACCTCATAACGACAAATCCCAATCTAAAATATCTACCCTCCTCTCAAAATTGATTTGTCTTTTAAGACATCTAATCCACCCATTCAATCCACATCCATTTCTTCCCTAACTCCAAGCCAAAATATTATGTTAAAACTTGCAAGCATTACCTTCCCCATGACACTTCAATTGGGTCCTATGCAGACATTTTTGACATTTAATTTGAATATCTTCCATCACACTTCCTCCCATTAAAGCTTTTAATCCCCATAGTCCAAAGCCATCGTGGTTCAATCCCAATTGCATTTGCACTTATCATCGTACCCAGGACATGACATTGAACATTGTAAGGCATTTCAGACAATCATCCATAACCTTATTGAGAAAGATGATTTCCTCATTCAAGGGAAACATCTTTCTCCATCTACATCTAATCCAATTTGTATCCCATCCATTGGGTTTCCCACGATTCCTCCATCCACATCATCCCTTAACATCTCTCATGCACATGACATTCCTCATAAGGAAGGTCCTTCATTATTCATTGATATTGTTTATCTTGCCAATCACCCTTATGGTCTCCAATTGTTTATCCATTCCAAATCCAAAACAATCCTATCTAAACTCTTTTGACATCTACTAACTCATCTGCATCTAATATAATCTCCCTTGTTAGGGGCATCCTCCCCTCATCCTTAGCATCCCTTCTGCATCAATTCATCGCTTATCCATCCATACTGACTTCCTTAATCTTTGGGGACTTCAATTTTGACATCACTTTATTTAATCTCATCCAATCTTAAATCCAAATTGATCTTATCAAAATATTCATCTCATCTTAAGTCCATTGTTGTGGCCATGTTTTTCCTTATGTTAAGGGACCATTCCATCTTATCTAAGATCTGCCTTTGTGGCCATGATTGTACCTCTTTTTGGGGGCACCATCTTTTCATCAAATTCCACCTTTGTGGCCATACTCGTGCCTCCTTTGAGGCACCAAATCACCATCTTTTTTAATCCAAAGTCCACCTTTGTGGCCATGTTTGTCCTTCCATTGAGGGACCATATTTCCATCTTTTTCATCAAAGTCCATGTTTGTGTCTCTTGGGGCACCATATTTTTCATCATAAGCCCACTTTTGTGGCCATATTCATCTCTCCCTTGAGGGACCATGTATGTTATGTTAAGTCCACCATTGTGGCCATACGTGTCCCTTCTTGTGGGATGCCATATTTATTTCACTTCCTCATTTTTGATAGGTCTTGCACCTCATCCAATTTCATCTAATCTATCCTCTCATCCTAAGTCCCATTGTCATGGCCATATTTCTCCCTTCCTCAAGGGATCATTTATTTTCATCCTAAGCCCACCTTTGTGGCCATTTATTTGCCTCATTAGGGGGCACATATTTTATTCGCTTCCTCAAGGATAACACATAATTTTTATCTTCACTCATCTATATCATTGTATCCTATTGTTTCCTATCTTCCTCCCTTAAGACTTTATCCTATCTTTTGATCACACTCTTAATGCAATGAGATTGGACCTTACCTTATCATGCATAAGTATGTATATGGGGTTTATCAGTTTTCTTCTCTTACTAGTAAACTAGAGTGAACCTCTTAATGCATTACACTTACGGCTATTCTTTGTTAACATACCTACCAATGAGCACTTAGTTATATCCTTAGATCATTCCTCCATCATGAACCTCTTCCATCTATCATTATAATGATATGGAACTATGTGGTCTACCATCACTTCCTAGTCATGACCTTAAATATGGGCACCACAGCTCTACCCATAGCATTTTTCTTATGGATAGGTTCTCCCTTATTGGTGAGAACTCCACAATCATTACATCCATCACCCTCCTATCTACCTATCAAAACCATACAAAAGGGTTCAGGGGTGTCACTTATATGATCATCATCCCCTCCTAAGTGGTCTACCTAGCTATACCCAGCTCTTCCCCATCAAATAAAAAATCAACACAAAAAAGTACAAATTATGGATGCTCCTATCTCAAAGGCTATCTTACAATGATTGGTCCCTTGAAGGATAGTTGTTCATTAAAATCATATACTAAAAATAGATTGCTCCCTAAGGAAAGCTATCATGCATATCTTATCCTACCATATAAAAACAAAAGTCAAAAATCAAAAAAGTAGACCATACCCTCGAAGGATGGCTACTCTATTATATCATAAGCAAAGGCTTCCCACATCGATCAGCTTTCTCATATACATTGCAGACTTCCCACATTGATCAGTTTACATCTTCCCCCTTCCTAGAGCTAGGGCATAGTTCTAGGAACAACCACCTATGGAGAACCCTCTTCCCACATACAAGTTACATCTCAATCCCCTTTGTCATGTCGACATTAGGTTTATGGGCATATTCCATCCACATTTCCCTCATGATATTTTGGTATAACTAATCTGTTGTTGGTTATGTATTAACACTTGTTATTGGCTGCAAGTGCAATGCCTTGAGTGGTACCCTTTCTTGTTTACATCCAATCAGGTATGAAGCATGGTTTCCCTATATGCCCTTACTACAATTATGTGTCTTTTCTCTCATTAAGGTCGCCTTTTATCAAATTTGTATTCTTCCATATCAAATTTCAAACCATGAATTCTATATCTATATGTTTACCTTTGAGGATGGTATATCTTACCATCATCCATAAGTCCATAAATTCTGTTAATATCTATCAATGCTCTCACTCATACATTTTTCAGTTTGGGAATTCTACTTGATCACCATTGTAGTTTGTGAATCCTACTTTAGGATCTTTCTCAAGTAACATTCGTTATCCAAAACTTCTCATCCCCCACCGTGGTCATCCTATATTTCATCCATTCATCCTCGCTCCTCATTTCCTCCCTTCACTCCACATCCTCACCATCCACATTTTCTCATCATTCCCCATCATCACATCCTCTCACCTCCTCTTCCATTCTTACTGAGATACCATCTCCTATTTTTCCACTTTTCATCTCCATCATCCCTCGCTTGGCACTCTTTCTTTCTTAACCAATTTTATCGCATAACTTTCTTACTAAAGGATTTCTCTTAAGGTAGACTTATCATTCTAGAATTCTCCCTTGTCTTATTCTCCATTCCCTCCCTTGATCATTTCTTCATCCTAATCTTCCTTACCAACCGCATTTTTTTCCTATTATTATCCTTTCTCAACCTCTCATATCACATAATGCATCTCCTATCTTCCACTTATCACCACATTCCTTTCCCCCATTTCTCTTTCTTGATCCATCATCCTTCATACCATTTCTTTCCATTCTTTTCATGTCTTGTTTCTTCATCTTTCCCTCATTCATTCTCATCCACTGCATCCTCTCCTCGCCTTCATCTTTGCACAAATCATTATCCCTCCTTTCTTTACTCTTTCCACTCCATCTTCTCAAATTCTCCCACATATCTACCCCCATGCTTACCCACCATTATTGTTGGTATTACCCTAACATTCTTTCATCATCATCTTTTGTTTCCACGCTAATAATTATTGGTGGACTTCTCCTAAAATTCACTCATCCCCATTCTACATGGCCTTGTTCCCTCTTTTGACCTCCTCCATTTTCTCTCCATTCCTTCTTTCCCCTGTGTACACCAATCATTATCAGTGCACTTCTCCTAACGTCCCTTCATTGGTATTTCCTCTTCTATTCCTCATTTACATTTTCACTCTTCTCACTTTTCCTCCCATTCTTCCCTATCAATCATTATTGGTGGACTTCTCCTAACGTTCTTTAAGCTGATATTGTCCCTTCTACCCCCCCTCTCTTTGTCTTCGCCACCTCTCCATCTTCCATTCTTCCTTTCCCGTTTCTTTATTGTCTTCCTCATACACCCCCTCTCTATTTTCTCATCATCAACTTATCCTTATCTCACGCATTTTTTCATCTTTTCTAATCTGTGTCATTCCTCCCCTCCGACTTCTCTTTATATTCTTGATGCTTCCCATTCTTAACCAAATATCTTTGTTCGGGTTTCCTTCCTTCTTCATCATCTTATATGTTATCCTCTCATCCTTTCTACTCCTCATATTTTTCAATTCCTCGTGTCGTCATCTCCCCTTTTTCCCTCACACTTTCCTCTATACTTCCCCATTAATTATCTAGCTCTTGAGTTTATCCCATCTTTTTATCATCCCACCATCCACATGCATTTCCATGCGAGTCTATTCCATATTCTTTACCTTGGTTTTCCTCACAATAACTTGGGCCCTTTAATTTACTCCATATATCCACTCTATCATATCTTCTTCCCCTATCTTTTTCACCTTCTTCCTACCTTCCATTTCTCATATCTTCTCCATGTTTTCTTTCTCTCTTATAGTTTCTTTCTTTTCTCTATTCTATCATCTCTTTCGTTTCTTCATCTTCTTCATCTCCCTCACATTTCCAACATTGCACGTATACTTTTTCTACCTTTTTTATTTATTTATGTCATCTTCTCTCATCATATATTCTCCTTTCCTCTTCATTCTTCCTTCATCTTTGTTATCCTCTTCCTCCCCTTTCATTCCTTTTTTTCTCCTCCTCTATCTCCATCTGATTTATCCCATATGTTTGTCTTCTTCACCTTTGACTTTTCTTTCTTTTCTCATAATCAACCACTACTCATGTCCATTCCCTTTTCTCTTTCTTATTATGTCCTTCAACACATCCTCACACCTATCCTTCATAGTTGATTATGATATTTCTCTGTTTATGCACTACCGCCAATCCATTTCATTACACCCCATTCTCGTCCTCCTCTCTATAGCATTGACCTCTCCTCTTTTCGAGAGCTTTGTCACCTCTTCTATCCTCATTAGCCCTCTCGAGGGGGCATCATCATATCCATTTCTAATCATTTCTTCCCATGGTATTTTTTTCTTCGAGGATACCATAACAACCATCACTTATTACCTCTTCCCTTGCAAGTGCATGCTCTACGTTTTCTTGGCAAACGTCGTCGATCGTAATCTTCCCCCATTTCCATAAATCAAAGTTTTTCTACTTTCTTCTTCCAATATTTTCTTGTCAATGAAGCACCTTCCTTATGAAACATGTATTCAAAATCATATTTATCTCACACTTCCATCCAATCTGCTCTCCATATCTACCTTTGTACCCATACTCATTTCCCCTTAGGGTATTTTATTTACACTTTAATCTTCCACTTTCTCATTTTTTATGCCCTATGTTGGGGCATCATTATTTTCATCCTCATCTCTTTTGCGGATACATGATTTTTCGATTCATTCCTTGCATATGAAGGATTTCACATACCTTTCATCATGATTACACATAATTTGATGTTTTCCTATGACCCATTGGTCATCACGGTTTGCATCCATACTACATTAATATTCATCCACTCACTTTGGTTCGTAGAGCGTTGTTTTCCGTCTCCATTGTGGAAATTTTCTCTCTACCGATGTGATATTAGAGTCACTTCCATATTTTCCATTTTTGTTGCAATCCTTTTTGCTTGGGGCATCTTGCCTTGGTTATGCATTTCATCCATATTTTCATCGACCGCCCAATCCTTACCATCTATTTCTTTCAAACTTGTGATTAAATTCCTTTATTTTGTCAATCCCAAGTTCAAGGGGGAACACTTAATCGATCATATTTTCGATACTTCGTCATTTTTTTGTCATAGCTTACCCAACACAAACCACTCATCAAAAGGGACAAATGTAGAAACCAATTTTGGTATCGTTCCTCTCCTTCATCCGTGTTTTCTCTCATTCAACAGGCTTACCCCACCTCATAATTAAATAAACCAAAAACCATCCAAATCATGAACCCCACTCAATTAAATCAAATCAAATATCTCACCTAATTACTCAAATCATGTCCCCCGCCACTCACCGACCAAAGTTACTTTGTCTAACCCAAGTTACTTGATAACCCCTAATATAACCCTATCTCTAAGCTATAAGTACATGCCTTTCCCTCTCTTTCAAAGAAGTCTTTTGAACAAGTTAGAAATTTTGAGAAATTCTTTTAAAGTTTTAGAAAACAAGTTGGAAGTAAGTTTCAAAGTCAAGGAAAACCTCTTCCATTATAACTTCTCTCATATCATCCTCATAGTTCTCTTATGATGTCACTTATGGCACCATAATATCATCCACGTGGCCTTGAAGTACCCTTGTCATCCCATTTTCTTGGCATATTGTATTTCTCTTCTTCTGCATGCTATCTACGGTTCATCATTTATTTCTATCTTTCTAGACACAAGGGTTGACATCCTCTAAGGGATTTAATAGCCTATTAGAATCAGCATTGTCTAGGAAGCCCCGCAGATATCTATCTAATCATATTTTTTTAGTTTTGTAGACATTATCATAGATCCATCTATTTGGTGCCCACATATCTACATCCACATTCAAGGATGCTTAAGCCATCTATATTTTGAGGTTGTTGGTGGCTTTCAGTATCGGTGCATTCACCTACATGAGAAAGAGGTTTCTTGTCCAAAATTACGTTTAATACAATAAACCCATAACTTTCTTGTGGCATCATCAATGAAAGTCACAGAATATTGGGATCCTCCATGAGAAGCTACCTAGGCTGGTCCACACACATCTGAGTGCACAAGCTCCAAATTTTTCTTCTTCTTTGTTGCCCCAAATTCGAGAAATCTCACTCTCTTTTGCTTTCCAAATATACAATGCTCATAGAAATCAAGATCTAGATATTTCAAATCTAATAACTTACCCTTAGCCTTTAAGATCTACATTCCTTTTTGACTCATATGGCCTAACCGATTATGCCAAATGCTTGTATCTAAATTTGAAGTAGATAACATAGAAAAGGAATCGATGTCTGAGATGTAAAAATACAATGTTCCTACCTTCTTGTCTATTACTACAACAAGAGATCCCTTGGTAACCTTCCAAGAGTCGGTTATGAATGTAACCATGCAACCAGATTCACCTAGTTGTCCTACAAAAATTAGATTTCTCCTGAGGCTTGGCACATGCCTCACATCTTTCAATATCCATGTATTTTCATTCTACAATTTTAGATGAACTTCTCCTTTACCAATAATATTGCATGGTTCATCATATCCTAAATAAACATATCCAAAATTACCCTGGACATAATTTCTAAAATAACCCTTATAAAGAAGCTCCTGAATCTAAAATCCATTGATTCAATTTTATTATCCAAAGAGAGAATAAGGGCATCTTGTATTACCTTAGAATATGAAACATTTTCATCTTTACCTTTCTCTAGTACATTCTCTTTATTTTCCTTGAACCAACAATCCTTCTTTGCATGTCCTTTCTTTCCACAATTCTAGTAGGTTATTCCTTTACCTCTAGATTTAGATATGTCATTCTTAGACTTTGATTTCCCATTATTCTTTCTCTTGGATCTCTCCTTCTGCCTTCCCCGATTTCTACATTCAAAGCATTACCATATGGTCATTCTCATGTACTTTTCCTACATATTTATTCATTCATGATTATACTGGACACATCATCAAACTATAAAATATTAGTAGCAGATGTTGTATTACTAACAATCGTTACCAATTTATCCCAACTATCTGGAAAAGAGCATAATAATAACAATTCTTTCACTTCATCATCAAATGGAATACTAACTTATTTTAATTGATTTACAATAGAACAAAAGTCATTCAAATGGCTTAATGCAGATTCACCTTCTTGCATCATTGAATTAAATAATTTCTTCATCAAATAAACTTTATTTGAAGCACTATATTTTTATATAAATTAGCTAAATATTTCATCAACTCTACCATGGTTGTTTCTTCGGAAATTTTGAATCCATAGATGTTGTCAGGATCAATCTTATAGATCCTAGAGCCTTTATGTCAAGAATTTTTCATTCTTCATCAGTCATCTTTGTAGGTTTTTCCTTCTCATCCAATGATAAGTATAGATATTTATAATACAAATAATATTCCAATTTCATCTTCCATAATTGATAATTACGGTCATCAAATTTCTCAACTCGTATTTTCCATCTTTTTCCATTTTTGTAGCTCCTTCTCAATAAAAAAAAACCATGTGAGTAAATCTATCAACTCACAAAACCCTCAAACAAAAAAGCTCGATCCGGTTGTTGGGGTTAATCACACCAATTGTACATATATATATCAGATCTAAGCATACAAGCAATAAATACGGAAATAAACCAGAAGAACAATACACAAGATATAACGTGGTTTACCCAGTGTGGGCTACATCCACCAAGAAACAACCAATATATTATTCAAATATTCACAGAGGATATACAATGAAGATCTGTAATCTTCCACACCTCTCTGGATGTACAATATTTTCTTCCTCACAAGCTTCTCTTTTTCTCTCTCCAAGAATTCTCTCTTTACAATTCTCAATTCTTAATGAGTTCTCACCTTCTAACCCTAGCTTTCTAGCTTATATATGCATATACAAACTTAGGGCACTTTAGCTATGCAATTACAATCATTAGATCAACTTTATAACAAATGTTAGATCTAATTCCCGTGAGTTAAACAAAACAATTACACACATGAAATCGATGTTGGTTACCCTAACTAATGTCGGTTCCTCCTTGCTTTGATCGAAATCTTGGTCCCAGGTGTGACCGATGTCGATCTGTCGATCAACATTGGTTACTGTGTATTCTAGCAAGTTAATTAAGCATGCTAATGTGAAATAATTAAGCTCCACAACTCAACATCCCCAACATGGGGACTGAATCGAGATCCCGACACACTACCTCGACTCACCTCACATTGACTCAAGCATTCTCGACATGCTTTCTGTGTCATATTCTTGACACACCCGAGTTGCTTTGCCATGTTGGTTGGACGACGAAACCCACCAAGCATCAACACACACTCGTCCACCATGCCACATGTCGATGCATCTCCACACCTGCCCCAATGAACTCACCCATGACCTGGCTCACCAAGTTTTCTTGAAAATCCAACTCCTTCCTCCCGCACTACAACGCACTCAACTCCGCGCCGAGCTATTTGATCCCACATTACCGATGAGCCCTAAGTCATTAGACCAAGCCAATCGCCCATGAGTCAAGTTGATGACCTCCTCCCTTGACCATTCAAAGTCTCATTGGTCCATGTGGGGATCTTGACCCCTCCTTTCATCACCTTATCTCATTGAGCTACTTGGCGAGCACTCTTCTCACTCGATGCCCTCTTGGGCTATTTTGACACCTTTCACCCATTTTTGGATTTTTGTTGTTTTTTTCCCAAATTTCTGAACCCGAGAAGGTTGTGGGAGGAGTAATAGACTTTCTTAAAGCTAATTTTCACAATTTTCTCATTTTTGCTCGTAGTGTCTTTGGATGTGGGCCCTGGGGAGCCCGTTTTCACTTTGTGGCATAGTTCTTGCACCTGAATGACCTAGAAGAAAAAAATGGCCCGATTGAGTCCAAATCTTCCTCGAATGTTTCCAATGCTCCGTAAACCTTGAAATTTTCCTTAAGCACTTATATTCCCTCCATGAAGGCCTTGTTGATGCCTAGGTCATTCATCTTTTTTTTCATTTTTACTCGGGGTAAAATGGATAACAATTTTGGCGACTCGCGGGGCCATCTACTTGCTAGATGGGTTGACCCAATAACATGAAGCCTCAATTGGGCATGGAGTCACTTGTTAATGGCCCAAGCTGACTTGACCCTTTGAATTTCTAATCCCAAAGTCTGCTTGACACCGTTGAAGCATGGGTTGGCACAAGGCTTGCATGTTCTACTTTTTATAAGAAAATCTTGAAATTAAGATGAGTGAAAAATTATTTTGATTTGAAATGCCTTCTTCTCTTTTTGAAAGCTTGATCTTTGGGACGAAGAATAGTAAAAACTTGTACTTGTCCCAATATTTGATTTTGCTAAGTCTGAAACATATTGACTAATGATTTCTGTAGCATTATGAACATTGTATAGCTTAGGAGCATACATTTTTATTTTGGAAGCAATTGGGATTGTTGTTTCAAACTAATTTTTCCTTTCTAAATGGCTACTTTGAAACAACTGCTTTGAAGGTTGGGACACTGTGACATGGTAAGTTTCCTGGCCGATCTTCTTATTTGTGTGGGACATGAAGAATAAGAAAATCAAAATGTAAATGACTTTGAAGGGATAAGGGAATGGAAATCATTGAAATCTACCCCTAGTATGATTTATTTTCTCTATATCTGGAACTCTTTGAGGATTGCAATTGTTCCCTAAAAGTTTGAGCTTCTTACTATGACATTCTTCCCTTGAAACCTAGTGAGTGTGTAGGAGAAAACACAAACAAAAACTATGTACAAAAATGAAAATCATACATGCCCCAAGTGGGACATGTAGAGTGTGCACAAACACTTTTTCTACATGAAGCAAACCTACTCCTACACTACTCTAACTAGAAAAAAGGAAAATTCAAACAAACCACGACACTTTGGTATGGAAAAGTAGCTTCCTTTTCTTAAAACTTGCAGCCATGCAGATGATTTGACAATGGACATGGTTGAGACTGAGAGTGAAAAAATGAAACAAGCCCAATTCTCCACTTGGTTCACCAAGGCATCAACTGAAAAGAGAATGCATGCCTCTTTTAGTTGCTCTACATTTGTTTTATAGAGGCATTGTAGTTGATCCTCGGGACTGTGAAACTCACCCTCACATTCTAAAGTGAATGTGATTGATCGTGGCTCCTTCTTTGGCTCCAATGAAGCCAAATACCTAATTAGGCAAGGTCGACATTCGGACTTGCCCATTGCTTTAAAATTTGACTTCAATAATGAATTCATCACATAAACCTTCTGGGAAGTGGGGTTGTCTATGAGCTGATTTTTTTGTCTATTTGTTCTTAGTCCATACCATGCCCACAAGCTAGAGCCAACTATTGTCATGTGTTTTTGTAGGGGAAAAATTCAATAGAAAATAGGACAACGATCCCCCTGTGTCAAAAAATTTCAAGTTTTACCTTTCCAAGACACCCCAGTCAGCTTATTCTTAACACCAACCTTACCTAGTCAGTTTTGGTCCTCAATTGGATTTCCATCCAATCCCTAAAGGTGAATTAGGAAATCAAAGTCAGTCCCCCTAGGTGATTTAGGATCTTTTGGAGAGTACCAACTTTTGGAGAGTTTTGAGAATGGCTACCTTTGGCCTTCCGGGACTAATGCACCCACTTAGAGTGGAGAACAGAGGATAAAAATTCAACATGGAGATGCATTCAAGTTCCAAGAACATACGTGAAAATATTTTTGAAAGATTTGGAGGTTTTGGAGTTGATTCAACAAAAGCGGGTTTTCGGGCCTAAAGGAGAAAACACCATGAAGGAGTTCTTGAACTTCAAATAGATATTTTGGGAGATTTTTGAGATTCAAGAGCCCAAAAAATTACCTATGGAAATTATTTTACATGCCCTAAATTGTGGAAAATACGAGACATCCTGAAACACTATACACTTTCCAAGGTAACTCATTCTTATGGTGCGCAACTAGGAGTCCCGAGAAATAAGGGGTTATTTTTAGATTATTGAGTCATAATTAAATCTTTAAACCACCAAAATTTAACTCATTTTGTGGTTTCCGGTAAATTTCATATAAAATTTTTCCTCGAAACTCATTTGGGAGCTCAAGTTATCATCATTGCAAGTTGGTCCTAAGGTAAGAGCTCTCACAGTTAGTCTTTTTTTGTTGGACAACTATCAAAGCACTAGGATCCTAGCAAGATTTCATGTCCCCTATGTCTCTTTTATAAGGGATTTAATGGACAAAAAAATTTCCCAGCCCTTTTGTAGCCCCCAGAACACCAACATGACCTCCTGTTTGCCAGTTAAGCCCTCGGGAGCTAGTTTGAGCCTTCCCTCTCCCAACACGCATGTTGGACAAGTGTCAACACTAGGAGTGATGAGGGATTTCATGTCCCTTTCATCCCTTTAGAAAAGGGACATATGGGACACAAAATTCCCTCAGCCCAATCCCTATGGTTCATCATACGCCCAAAGTCGGCTCCGGGTGTTTTTCTTAAGCCCCCACCTGAAAAAGCTCACCAAATCAAAACGTGCCAAATGTCAACACCACGCACCTAAGAGAATTTCATGTCCATTTTGTTCCTTTAGAAAAGGTATATAAGGGAAAAGAAAATTTTCCCAGCCCTAGTTCTTTTTTTTTAAAATGAATAAATACCAAACTTAGTTTTCATTCCATTTCATCCCCCACACCTCCATACCCTGCGAGAAACTCGGTCGGATTTTTCTAGATCTTCCAACCTCCATTATTGCACTCAACCAGATCTGTAAAATATTTTTCATACTGAAAATATAGATATATCAGAAAATAAATAGATCAAAATGAAGAAGAATGAAGAGAAAATGAAGATCTTCATCCGGAAAAACCCTCGTAGCTACCCGACGAACAAATTGTCATAACTTGCAAACTATGGCATGGATCAAAGTGAGGTTTTTATTTCTTCAGCATTTTCAAAGGTCGTAAAACCCCAAGAAATAGATTTCACATTTTTGGTGAGGATTTTTGCAGCAAAGATTCCTCTTTTCCTTGCAACAAAACTTAAAATTTTATTTCCCGTTAAATTAGTGATCGGTTTGTAACGAGATTTCATATGTGAAATAAGCAAACAAAACCCATATCAAAAAAATATTTTCATCAAGAAATGAGGAGGGGAAGTGAACCTACAAATTTTGAGCTGCATTAATGGTCATCATGATAGCTCTATGCCCATAGCCACTACCCGGGTGAAAAATTTAAATTTTAAAATCTCACAAACCGTCGATCAGGTAGGTCGAAACTTGAGTGATATTGAGAAAAAACACATATCAAAATATTCATTCCATCGTGATTCGATCACGAAGCACACTTACAAAGAATAGCAAGCATTCCTACATGGGAAACTACTATTTTGGGTAAGTCTGATTTGAAGAAGCTATAAAGAAGGCGGTGAACAAAGTATCGCAAGTGAAAATCATCAAAAGGGTCATCTCAGCTGAAAATTAACACTTACAAAAATAGTAAGTGATCCCATAAACACCTGCCATAATGGTACCCAAATCTGTTCTCCTTTTTAACACTGAGTAGCATCAAAGATATGACATGAAGCTTGAAGGCAGATAGATCATGATGTGTGTCGTTTTATAGCCAGGATGTGATCTAACTGGCACTTAGATTTGTGGAGAGATGGATAGCACTCAAATAGGACTTGATCTTGTCCTAATTGTTTTAGGTTGTGCCTTTCAACCAAGGTAAGAGGACCTATTTTGTAACCCTCAAATGGTGAAGGAGATGAAGATATCCCTCAATCTGTGTAAATAGTATGAAAAGGGCCTTGGGAAAATATGATCAACACTCCAAATCTGACTTTCACAAGTTGTCACTCCCAGATTATGGAGATACTTTCAATGCAAGGCAAGGGTTATTGAAGACATTGTAGGATCTGATTTGCTTTGTGCATTTTTGTAAATGGATTGTATTCTTTTGTTGACACACAATGCAATGTAGGGGTAGTATGGGTAGGATTAGTTTTTTTGAATGAATTTTTGGTGGGATATTTTAGACAAGACTAACAAGAATTTTCCAAATTCTTTGAGGACCTTTCCAAGAAATTTGTAAGACCTAAACAACAGGATGCTTCAAATGGGTTAAGGTACTCCTTCAACTAGGATATGTGTAATAAATGGAAGCCCTAGATCTGCACTCTTCCACACAATCTTTGACAACCTGCCACAAAATCTTAAAGCTAGATGAACCAACAAAGCATCTAGAAATCTCTATTTTATCATGACCTAAGGTACACCCAAAGGTGTACAAAAAATCTCAGAATTCAAGGAAGGTAAAGTGATTTTAAATCTATTTATCTCTTTATCAGATGAAAGCTCTTTTGAATGTGAGATTACAAATGCCACTAAACTATCAACAAGAAATGAGACCATGTATGATCAAGAGATATTTTGAATACAAGACTGCAACAGGAGTAAGAAACACAAATTGAAAACATTTTGAAACATAAGTGCATGAAAATTTTTCCAAGAGACAACACAAAATAATCCAGAATGACCAAATTTATCAGCAGGGGAATGTTATAAGAACAATCTTAGAGCTTGTTGATGGATTTACAATTGAAACCAACTCAACATGATACAAATCTGATGCAAAAAAGGAATTAGAAATGGTTCTCAGGTGGTTTCTCAAAAAATGGGCTTCTTCCCATATTTTCCGTGAAATTCTAAGTTTCTCTAACCTTTTGCATGTCAAAAAACATGCATTATATAACATTCTATTACATTTGATCCTTCTTTCCCAAGAAAAGAATATGTCAAGCATCAAGTTTGTTATAGAATTCCAACATGATTCGCAGATAGGGACGTTTAACATATTTGCAACAAAAGTTGTTAGGTGTTTCAAAAAAGGTGAATCATTACAAAACCTTCATCATTATCCATTGTGGAGCACATGTTTTTCATCCTCAAAGCATGTAGACCCCTTTCATTTCATTATTTCATCCTTATCCCTCCAAAATTTGATCCGGTAACTTCTTGACTTGATATTTCATGTTTTTACACGGGCTAGGGCAAAAATCATTCCAAAAAAACCTCAAATCTACAAATTGATCTTAAAAACAATTACATTGATCCTTGCAGGTAAAAATGACAAGAATTTGCCAAAAATTTGATGAAATTGATACAAAATTCACATCTCTAAGCTTCCTGGAGCTCAAATGGCGGCCAAAATAAAAAAATGCATAGTTACTGTTGATTTGCCCTTTCTCCTTTTAATCTGAGCCCTCCATGTGTCAAAATGTGATTGGGAATGGATTTGGGATCACTTTTTGACTTTTTAATATTTTTGGAAAAATGTAAAATTTTAACATTTTCTCTCCCTCCACCCTTGAAATTTGGTGTTGACACGTGGCACATTGTGGGTCCCATTGAAGTCGTGGCTCAATTATGCACATTTCCACCCTTTTTGGAAATTTGGAAATTTTCACTTTTTCCCCTTAGGCCCACGCCTCTACCTCTCTGTCCTTGACACGTGTCACCTTCTCTATCGTTGAGGATCTGCGGGCTCATTTCACATTTTAACTCCCTTTTTCGCGAGGAAATTTTTCTCAATTTTCTCCATGGACCCGTGCCTCTGATATTTTCCCTGCCACATGTCTCCCTCTACTTCATCGTGGAGCCACGCCTCAAATTTTCATTCTGACTCATTTTGCAAAAGGGAAAAATTTTCCCTTTGCCTCCAGCGGCCCACACTCCCTTCTACACCCGCCACGTGTCTCCCTTTGCTCCATTGCGGACCCGCAGCCCTTTCCTCAACATTTTTCCTTTTCGCCAAAAAGGAAAAAATGTTCTAAGTTCCCCGTCAGCCTTCCATCCTGCCTTTGAATGAGAACATGACATGTGTCCTCCTCTGGGACCTGCGGAGTTGTGGGGAAAGTTGCACTTTTTTCCAAAAAATAAAAAAATGCTAAGTTTTTTAGAACAAACCCATGGATCCCTGTCCAACTAGAAATGGCCACGTAGGAGACGACGTTTGAGATAAAATTTGATGGGAAAAGTATGCCCGTATGACGTAAAAATACATAATTTGCCAGAGATGCCCGAATTCGATTTTTTCTTCATGGGTGAAGGATTTTTTGGTCAAAAAACAAATGGAAAGTGATTTTAGGCAATTTTCAACCATGGGGATAGATTTTTGAGGGAAAATAAGCATAAAATGAATAAATTTGAGCTCAAAGGCCGGAAATAGATGGAAAAAATGATAGAGGCTTGTGGATTTGGAAAACTATGGCACAAAATAGGTCATACATTATTTTTCTTTCAAGTTGGGGCAAAATGATAAGTTTGTGAGAATTTCAAGGCATCAATCTAGAGGAAAAGTTTGTAGACCACCAATTTTTCAAAGAAAAACATTTTAGAGCATGCAAACCAAAGGAAAATTTAGGTCAAAATGGTAGAGGATCAAAATGGGCACCAACATCGGCTCTGCTCTGGAGGATGGGCACTCCTAGTGAGTGCCATAAGAAAAAAAGTAGACCAAGTGCCAAAATAATCCATTGGGAAAATGGAGTCATGAGCCAAAGCCACCAAAAACTAGTTGAGAAACTAACAAAAATGGCTGCCACACACCAAGGCAAACCACAAACCGACAAAACCAAAAACGAGCAAAAACCAAACACTATACATTGTACAAGTTGGTAAGCAAACCTTGATTCAAAGAAAACAAATCAAGGGGAAACCCCAAATGTCCTCCATGTTGGATATGACCATGCCAAGAGGTTCTGATATGTTTTTAGCAACTAGAAATATACCTCTTTTTCTTCTTTGTTTAATTTGTAAACCATCCAGTTTCTTTGAAGCTCCTCCATTGTGTTCAGGTCAAACCTTTTAACATTTTTCAAGGCTGAATCAAGGACCAAATCTCTAGAAAAAACAACATACTTAGGAGATATGTTTTCAACAACTTCATACTCCCTGAAATCCACAAAACTCACAAAGTGATCAGTACTAGCATCTGCCTGCAAAACTTCATAAGATGCATTGTTTGGGTCTTCAATAAGGTACAACATCTTCTTCTCTCCACATAACTTCACTAAGTTTCCTTCAATGGGGATAGTGGCATAAGACATGTCCATTTGGACACTCCCACCAACACTTGTAGCCCACTTTCTTGACAAAAGCATACCCCATTTGGCAGGCAATCAATAATCACAACATCAATTTTAAATTCCTCCCAGGATAAGATGCAAGTTGCACCACCAGATCTTTGACACACCCAACAACTGGCACTTCTCTTGAGTCCATGGTAGTACACTTTCCATAGGCTGTTGTATCACTTTGATTCCCAATTCATTCATGACCTCCAAAGGCATGACATTGCATGATGCCCCGAGTCAAACATATAGTTATGTAACAACTTGTCTTTGATAACCAAGGTAGTGAAAAATGGATCCACGTTCAGCTGAGATTTAACCAAAGAAGTTCCTAAGTAAACCTCAGGTGGTTCCCCCAACTCTTCCAACACTTGTGGCTGTTCCAATTCTATAATGGTAATAGGAATCCCAACCTTGTCTCCAACTCTGCCTTGGGTACTCTCTTCCTCTCTGAATCCTAAATATTCAAAAACCCTCTTCTTGTGCTCAGGAATCCTAAGCAACTTAGCAATTGGGACAGAAATCTTGATCTGACTCAAGACTTGGGCAATATCATATGGAGCATTCTTGGGTAAAGTAGCATTGGAATGGAGACAAGCAGATTCATTAGATGGTATGGAAGTCTTTTCAGTTCGGGCATGGGGAGGATCACAATTTTTGCTTAGGGGAATAGGGCCTTCACCAGATGTATTTTTCTTTGGAGTTTCTTTAGTAAGCAAATGGAAATTTGGACTTGGCTTGTTGCCCTTTGGCAACCTTACTTTTGGTATTGTGCTCCTTCTCTTGGGAAACTACAACATTCATAAGTAGCTACCTATCCTCTTCGAGGGTATACCTCCATCATACTTTTTGATCATCAATGCCCTCAAGTATTCAAAATCATTATTGGGCAGCTCAAAGGCTTGTACATTATCAATTTCTAAAACATGAGGAGGAGGAAGATGTACCTGTTGGATACAATCCCAAAAAATAGCAGCAGTCCTAGCACTTATGACATCCGTTGAAGTTGCTCCCCTTGGTGAACTTGCAGGGATCTCCATCATGCAGGCATCATCATCAATTTCATCATCAACTTCCTCTTCAATTTTCTGATCTGTTTCACATGGAGGATGGGGTAAAAAACATCTGTCACACCAATCAATCTGATTTGCATCATCAACAATGAGCCACCCTAGCAGTTAGTGGATCAGGCACTACCTTATTTTCCTTGGCCTAAGATTGTCTATTTCCACAATCTAATAGGCCCTTTACCTTTGTCATCAAGTCTCTGCTCATTCCTAGGATGATTGGAAAATATGTCATGGTTTTGTGCTTTTTGTTGACCTTCTGAAGTTTGCCCAATTCCCTTCTCAGCTCTTGCCTTACTTGTAGGAAAACTCCTTGACAGCCCTTGCCAAAGTTTTCACCGCTTCCTCTAAGTCAACACTCTTGCTTGCTTGAGGCTTGTCAAGGTCTATCAACTTTACACCATCTCTCTTGAGAGGTTTCCCAATTTCTTTGATATTTTTTCAATTTGAAGTGCCATGGTGAAAGCTTTCTTATATTGGTAGGGTTCTTGTCTCTTAAGATAATAGGTTGCCTTCTTATCAAATGCATATTCATATTTGATTAAACAAGATTGATCACAAGGCCTCAAATTAATGAAACCTTCTCAAAGTTTTGTTAAACCTTGTGTTGAAGTCATGAACTAATTCATTGGGGTTCTTCTTGATATTCTCAAATTCAGACAAGAGAAATCTAGGATCAGTCTTGTCACCATATTGTAACCTAAATGCATTCTTCATCTCAGTCCAAGAATCAATTGAATTATCAAGCAGAGCCTTGTACCAATCCCTAACATCCTCTTCTAGTGTATGAATGAACAATTTGACATACACATCTTCAAACTCTATTTCAAAATCCTCCATCATGTTAACAAAAATTTTGAGATGTTGATCACCAGTTATAGCATTATTACCTTGGAACTTTGGCAACCTATTTCTAACATCTTGTGGGACAACATTTGGGTAACCATCCATTCCTCTAAAGTCTATAGGACCAAAGGTGTTAACAACAAATGGAGGTCTAGGCTGAGCCATATTGTTTGGTGGAGGTGATCTTGGGGGTGACACAAGCTGATGAGGAGTGCAAGGTCTTTGGGGCTCAAGAATGTGGTTCACAAGATTGGTATTCTCTAAGTGTTGATTTTCTTGGAAAGTTTTATTTGAATTGAAACACAGAGGTGCAAATTGAAGAAGGAACTCACCAGGTATAGCAGAAGGACCTTCACTAGTTGAGGTAAACAAGTTTATGAGAGGATTGCTTGAATCAGAATCACTAGAAGAAGAGTGATAATCCTCTACCAAAGGTTGATCTCTCTCACCAATGGATATACCTTTTCTTGATGTCTGACCTTTAACAACCTTCCAAACTCTTCTCCCTTCTAACTCTAAGTTCCTTGAATCTGAAAACAACTTTAGTAGCAGAGTCTCTAATGAAGAGAGATCTTCTTCCTTCCATTTTTTAGAGATTAGCAACACAAAAATAAATGACAGAAAGGTAAGACACTGGTATTTATCAAGATCAAACAACATGGAGTTACCACTAAGGATTTTCACCCTAGTTGTGCAAATGCACTAAAATACTCTGTCAAATACCTATCAACATTGAAAATCTTACAAAAATTTATAGATCAGACCTTCCTTTTTCTTGAATTTACCAATCAAAAATGTAAATGAAGTGCAACAATATTTGCTGAAATTGATAAAATTACAGGTAGAACTTGAAAGCTTCATTCACCTCACAAATCGATTATAAAATGATGCTTCAATAATGTATTTGCATGCAAAATTTGCAAGGGACATTACTGAGGGTTTGATATGAATCAAATATCTCAAATATGTATTCACATGGATCAGATTGAACTAAGAATGTCTCCCGGCAATGGTGCAAAAAGTGTTGGTACCCAAATCTGTTCTCCTTTTCAACCTGAGTAACATCAAAGATATGACATGAAGCTTAAAGGTAGATATATCATGATGTGTGTCATTTTGTAGCTAGGGATGTGATCTAACTGGCACTTAGATTTGTGGAGAGATGGATAGCACTCAAATAGGACTTGATCTTGTCCTAACTGTTTTAGGTTGTGCCTTTCAACCAAGGTAAGAGGACCTATTTTGTAACCCTCAAATGGTGAAGGAGATGAAGATATCCCTCAATTGTGTAAATAGTATGAAAAGGCCTTGGGAAAATATGATCAACACTCCAAATATGACTTTCACAAGTTGTCACTCCCAGATTATGGAGATAATTTCAATGCAAGGCAAGGGTTACTAAAGACATTGTATGATCCTGATTTGCTTTGTGCATTTTTGTAAATGGATTGTATTCTTTTGTTGACACACAATGTAATGCAGGGGTAGTATGGGTAGGATTAGTTTGTTTGAATGAATTTTTGGTGGGAGATTTTAGACAAGACTAACCAAAATTTGCCAAATTCTTTGAGGACCTTTGCAAGAAATTTGTAAGACCTAAACAACATGATGCTTCAAATGGGTTAAGGTACTCCTTCAACCAGGATATGTGTAATAAATGGAAGCCTAGATCTGCACTCTTCCACACAATCTTTGACAACCTGCCACAAAAGCTTGAAGCAAGATGAACCAACAAAGCATCTAGAAATCTCTATTTTATCATGACCTAAGGTACACCCAAAGGTTTACAAACAATCTCTAAATTCAAGGAAGGTAAAGTGATTTTAAATCTATTTATCTCTTTATCAGATGAAAGCTCTTTTGAATGTGAGATTACAAATTCCACTAAACTATCAACAAGAAATGAGACCATGTATGATCAAGAGATTTTAATACAAGACTGCAACAAGAGTAAGAAACACAAATTGAAAACATTCTGAAACATAAGTGCATGCAAATTTTGCCAA
This sequence comes from Taxus wallichiana var. yunnanensis, assembly GCA_018340775.1. Classification (NCBI taxonomy): domain Eukaryota; kingdom Viridiplantae; phylum Streptophyta; class Pinopsida; order Cupressales; family Taxaceae; genus Taxus; species Taxus wallichiana. Next base: position 333,516,410 of record CM031240.1, on the reverse strand, counting down.
GAGACAACACAAAATAATCAGAATGACCAAATTTATTAGTAGGGGAATGTTATAAGAACAATCTTAGAGCTTGTTGATGGATTTACAACTGAAACCAACTCAACATGATACAAATCTGATGCAAAAAGGAATTAGAAATGGTTCTCAGGTGGTTTCTCAAAAATGGGCTTCTTCCCATATTTTCCGTGAAATTCTAAGTTTCTCTAACCTTTTGCATGTCAAAAACATGCATTATATAACATTCTATTACATTTGATCCTTCTTTCCCAAGAAAAGAATATGCCAAGCATCAAGTTTGTTACAGAATTCCAACATGATTCGCATAGATAGGGACGTTTAACATATTTACAACAAAAGTTGCCAGGTGTTTCAAAAAAGGTGAATCATTACAAAACCTTCATCATTATCCATTGTGGAGGCACGTTTTTCATTCTCAAAGCATGCAGACCCCTTTCATTTCATTATTTCATCCTTATCCCTCCAAAATTTGATTATGTAACTTCTTGACTTGATATTTCATGTTTTACACGGGCTAGGGAAAAAATCATTCCAAAAACACCTCAAATCTACAAATTGATCCTTAAAAACAATTGCATTGATCCTTGCAGGCACAAACGACACAAATTTGCCAAAAATTTGATGAAAATTGATGCAAAAATGCCCATCTCCAAGCTTCCTGGAGCTCAAATGGTGCCAAAATGAAAAATGCACAGTTACTGTTGATTTTCCCTTTCTCCTTTTAATCTGAGCCCTCCACGTGTCAAAATGTGATTGGGAATGGATTTGGGATCACTTTTTGACTTTTTAATAGTTTTGGAAAAATGTAAAATTTTAACATTTTTCTCCGCCCCTCCGCCCTTGAAATTTGGTGTTAACACGTGGCACATTATGGGTCCCATTGAAGTCGCGGTTCAATTCTGAACATTTCCACCCTTTTTGGAAATCTAGAAATTTTTCACTTTTTTCCCTGCGGGCCCATGCCTCGCCTCTGTCCTTGACACGTGTCACCTTCTCTATCGCTGAGGATCTGTGGGCTCATTTCACATTTTAACTCCCCTTTTTCGCCAAGGAAAATTTCTCACTTTTCCTCCACGGACCCGTGCCTCCGATTTTGTCCCTACCACGTGTCTCCCTCTACTTCATCACGGAGCCACGCCTCAAATTTTCATTTTGACTCATTTTACAAAAAGGGAAAAATTCCCTTTTGCCTCCGGTGGCCCGCACTCCCTTCTACACTTGCCATGTGTCTCCCTTTGCTCCATTGCGGACCCGTGGCCCTTTCCTCAACCTTTTCCTTTTCACCAAAAAGGAAAAAAATGTTCTAAGTTCCCCACTAGCCTTCCATCCCACCTTTGAATGAGAACATGACACGTGTCCTCCTCTGGGACCTACGGAGTTGCGGGGGAATGGTTGCACTTTTTCCAAAAAATTAAAAAACACTAAGTTTTTTTAGAACAAACCTGCAGATCCCTGTCCAACCAAAACGACCATGTAGGAGATGATGTTTGAGATAAAATTTGATGGGAAAAGTACGCCCGTATGACCGTCAAAAATACAAAATTTTCCAGAGATGCCTAAATTCATTTTTTCTTTGTGGGTGAAGGATTTTTTGGTCAAAAAATGAATGGAAAGTAATTTTAGGCAATTTTCAGACCATGGGGATAGATTTTGAGGGAAAACAAGCATAAAATGAAAAAATTGAGCTCCAAAGGCTGGGAAAGATGGAAAAAATGATAGAGGCCCGTGGATTTGGAAAACTAGGGCACAAAATAGGGCATACATGTATTTTTCTTTCAAGTTAGGGAAAAACGATAAGTTTGTGAGCATTTCAAGGCATTCAATTTGGAGGAAAAAGTTTATAGAGCACAAATTCTAAGAAAAGCATTTTAGAGCATGCAAACCAAAGGAAAAATTAGGTCAAAATGGTAGAGGATCAAAATGGGCGCCAACGGTTTGCACAAGAGGAACACGGTGAAAAGGATTTCAAATTACCATAGTCAGTAAAGGTCTAAAAATGCTGATTTTTACACTTACTAAAAATAGTAAGTTGTCCTTCCCAGTCATAATAAGTGTTGAAGAATCATGAAGTCCAAGTTTTTAGGAGTGAAACTAGAACAATCTCTCTCTTCTAAGTATGAGGTAGGTTACAGTGATGTTTCATATATGGATTTTAATGATCTTAAAACACACATGATGGAAAAGGAAAGAGGGAAAATCAAAGATAAAGTGTTCACAAGTAGGTTGTTTATAGCTATAGGACATCACATGTCTGTACAATGCACCGAGATGATCTTGGCTTGCTCAAATAACTATGAGTCTAATACAGAAAATTTGAGAAGATAATGGTATGAAAATGGCAATCATAGCCCCAGAACCATTTCACTCACCTTGAAAATTCTGACATCACCTAATATGGTTGTCATCACGAAAGAGAAGATCGTGCACAAGTGAGAAAAATGGATGCATACCTATAAGGGGTTGCACTAGGGTCATGGATGAAGATAGAAAGAATTCCTTCAAGGATGCCAAAGAAAATTTTAAGATGTGAATTTCGTGAAGGCTATTTGGATGGAATCACCCTCCTCGGCGGGGTGATGGGAGAAAGTACAAGATTCAAAAATTTTTCTTTGGGCCATTTGAAGAACATGTCAAGAAGGAGGCGGGAGACCCATTATCTTTCAATAAAGATACTTTGGAGTCCCTATTAGAAATTCATGTCGTCATCCCACTCATTGCAAAAAATCACCCATCTTGGTTCAAAAAGTGCAAAGATATCAACAAGTGTTTTCGAGATGGGATGAAAAAGACTCTAAGTTGTGTACGTATTCCCCATGCCCTACAGTGAAACTGCAGCGGATCTATTTAGCAAGGAATTCAAAGAAACATATATCTTCTCAAAGAACACAAGATGGAGACCAATCGGAAGTGATATCAAGTCTACCTTTGGAGCAACATTTTCTTATGTATGATCCTTTCTCTTTCTTCTTCCCTCTCTCTCTCTCTTTTCCTCTCTTCCCCTCCTTCCCCCCAACTTTCTCTCTCTTCAATGTTCTAATTTTGTATTGGGGTTGCACTTTTTAATATGTCTTTAAGTCAATTAAAAGTGACTATAATGCCCCACTCTGTTTCACCCTATTGGTGAGGTGTGGTTCCCATCTTTCCACCTAGCCATTTGGTACAAGATCCCATCTCTCTAGATGCTCGAGCGTTTGAGGTGTCGGATTCCATGTGAGCCTTTGTTGAGTCTTAAGAAAGTCTAAAAACATCTCACCAGAAACTATTGTCTTCTCGCTGGTCATATTTTGTATTTTAAATTTTGATCTAGGCCTCGATTATAAAATTAAAAAAAAAAAAAAAAAAAATAAAAAAAAATAAAAATAAACTCACTCATTTATATCTCTAACCAAATTCTCGACCCCTCCCATTGAGCTCCTTGGCTTCGCATGTGAATCCATCTAATTGTTTTTGGACCTTTGATAGTAAAATACAATTTAAGATAATTCGTAATGAAATTTAAATGACAATAAATTGATACAAATATTTATGTGTCAAGAACAATAAAAAAATAAAATAAAATAAGAAAGATATAATATATATATATATAAATAAATGGATGGTAATAACAAAATTAAATAAACAAAATACGTATAACTCACTAAACAAATGAATAATAGTAATATTATTATTATTTTCATTAAATAGATATAACCGTAAGGAGATTTCGATGCTGGAAATCAAAAGTTAAAATACTTAATACATTAAACAAAAGAGAAATATCTATATACTAAAACAAAGGAAATCTATAAATTTAAATTTAAGTAAATACAACTTAAAGCATATATAATTGTGTATACGGTGGAAGAAATCAGATTTGGTGGGTGAGGAGAGATGTATTAGGGAGTGGCATTGAATAGACATGGTGGTTGGCATTAAATTGAAATTATTATTTTGGAATTCCTGTAGCTTGTTGGAGAAGCTATTTTAATTCCATGATAATATTCATTTGGTCCTTTTTAGAATTTATGTGACTGGTTCTCTCATGGAGAAGTTGTGAAAATATATATATATATATATATATATATATGAACTCCTCTTCTATGTGTATGTGTGTGTGTATGTATATATATATTTGAACTCCTCTTCTGAGAAATGTGGATACAAATTGAGAGCCCTTTTGGACTGAGATAATTTGCAGAATATATAAATTAGACTGAGCAAATTTGGTTGTTTACACTATGTATTTGAGGGAGCTTGAACTACTGGAAATGGCTGAAGTGAACTTTTCAAAAACACAGTTGTTTGAGAGTCGATTGGGTTGAAGTCTACAGAACCCATAGGCATGATAGTCTTTCTTCCCTCTTGAAGATTTACCCCATTTGCTTATTGTGTAATACAATTTATGCAATACAGTTTTGTAGGTTAATTTGTGTTCTTAGTATACATTCTGGTTCACTTTCTTCATTGTTTTCCTTGGATATGAGTTCATGAAGTTTTGCAAATTGTTTGTTTAACTGTAGTAGCATTTTCATGTAATGGGTATTGCTACATTTGGTATCACTTCTTTTTTTGGTATTATATCTGCATATTAAGCAGTTGTGTGTATGGATTGTCTGTATTGTCTGATAGAATGAAAAGAATGGATCCTCGTTGAATAATCAAGCTTTAATTAGCTGGTAATGGATTTAATAAAATGATATTGGAAACAATTAGTAAACCCTTTTGCTAGAACTGTTGAGCATGATCTCTCCGAGAGGTTAAATGGAAGTGAGTTGGTTTTGGACAAAATGCCATCGGTTTGAATCCCCTAAAAAAATGATTTCGGTATTTAATAATTAAAAAAGGATATATGCATATGTGTACGGCTGGGGAATAACAATATTTGGCATATTCAAAAACAATGAAGCCTCTGTCACTACAATAATAAATAGGTAAAACATACATCATCACAGCCATGGGGTGTGTTCAAATTTAGGAATTATTTCAGACTTTGATCTTTATCGACTATGAGGAGAAGGATAGGATTTATATGAATGGGGATTTTATAAAATCCTGTGATTTGACGGATATATTTCAGTAATGTTTAAGTCTAGAATATTCCCAAAATTTAATGGGTCGATATGCTTCTGTAAGCATCTATTTCATTAATCAAAACCTCTTGCTCGAGTTTGGAATTATAAGTATTATATTATTCTAATGGGTTGGCTTCTGAGGAGGAGAAATCACTTAAGGGACGTAGTAAGAGAGTAATGTGCTTTTGGTTAACAAATTTGTGCCCAACCAAGGAATACACACACACACACACACACACACACACACACACACACGTGTGTGTGTGTGTGTTTGTATGGAAATATCTTCGATTCATAGGTTAGATCTTTACCTTTGCTCATCTTAGGATCTGTGATTCAGTTGACTGTGCATAGTATCATTGAAGGAACTTATACTTGACTTTTTCGGTCTGTATATATATACGCTTCAACATTGTCTCTAGACCTTTTTTTTTGGTCCACAGGTTTTGTGTTGAGCCTATGTTTACCAAGATTGACAGGAAATAGATTTAATTATGATGGGGCCTGACATGATTGGGAACACATTATTTTATTAGTTTGTGATAAGATTTACAACTATTATGGTAGAATGTGATGTACTTTGTGGACAAAAATAGGCATTATTACAAATACATTGGTTTACTAAGTAACATTAATGTTTAATGAATAATGTAGAGTGAATCTCTATCATTACTTACACAAATCCATGGTGTGTATAAACACTACCAAATATATTTAAAATACCTTATATGGAAAATGTGACATTATTTCCAACACTATATAGTCATAGAAAAAGGGGTATAGTGAATACCCTCGTTAAGGAATATTTAGAGTTATTGCCTATCATAAATAGGTTATGAAGTTTATTATTGGTAAATCTAAATTCTGAAAATTGTTAGGATTGAATGAAGTGAGTATCTTTGTAATAAAAAGGAGAGAAAAAAAAGTTCCCTTGCAATTTAAGTCTTAGAAAGAATTTTTTTCGTGTTTGAAAGGTTATATGAGACTATGGAACTATTATTTATCTAGCTGACTGTATTGATTCAGAATATAGGGACTTACAGCCTTATGGAAAATCATAATAAAGCCATGAGATTGTTTACTGAAAAGAATTTGATACTACTAGGCCACATAATTAACAAATTATATAACCTATATAACTATATCAAAATTAATACTCATACCAAGTCCATTCTCTTTTTATGATTTGGCGGATATGTGGAAAAGGATGTGATTTTTCTATAATATATTGTGTGATGAAATTGTAACATTTATGAAATGCTTAATCATTAGACATTATAATCACTCCTTATGTTATGTGGTTATGAACTTGGTCAAATTTCTTAGATTATGCTTAGATTGTTAAATGCATTGTATTTCCGTAAATTGATTACTCAATAAGAGAATGGCATAAATAGTTAAAATGGAAGATGGACTATCATGCCAGTTTCGAGTGAACTGACCGTGCGGTAGCAATACTTTCCAGTTGCAGGTTGATGGATATGTTTTGAAGATGTAACACAAAATGGATACCTTCTGACTGCATTGATTATTTGTAACAAGATTTTGGAATGAAGAGAGTGAAGTGACACTGATAAGGAATGTGTTTCAATGTAAATAAATTTTTGAATGATATGTGCTTACAAGCGAATGGAAAACCGTGTTACTATAAAAGATAAAGGATCTTGGTTGTAGTTACAATAAGTAACTCTTTTTTTTTTTTTCTACTAGCTAGGTAACTAGTCTTATCTTGAAAGAATTCAATTGATGGAATGCTTTATAAGCTAGGAATTGATAGTTCTTTGATGTACTGTTAAGTGACTGTTAAGGTTTTGTCAAATGTGACAGGAAACAAGTTGTGTTGCCTTCATAAGGAAAGTGATATCATATATTAAAGTGATAATTAAAATGAGATTCCTTCTAGTATGTAACTTATGTCTTTAATTGAGAAATGTTTTTGATGATGTATTGAAAATATAAAACTTGTACAGTTTGTACATGAACATGAAATTAGTATAATGAATCGTTCTATAGGACTAAGTACTCGAGACACTTCAATTGTGGAATCATTAATGTATCTCTTGATAACATATACTCTATGTGATAAAAAAATGTTATGAATGTAAAGGTATCTTAAGGTATATTCATGTGGTTAATCTTAATTGATGTAATTTAAGGGCTCTATTTTTTTAAATTGGAGATATGTGCATAATAGTAGTAATTACTATTACGGACACAAAAGGCCCTTGGTCCATGATGTGCCGGCTAAGGGGGTAACTTCTTTTGGGCTAGATGATAAACATAATAACTAAAGTTATTAAATGGTGCAATGACCATAGATTGCTACACCATATTCCATCCTCAGATTGTTGTTATTACACAAGTAACCCTTAATAATATAGGGTGGAAATTCTATGTCTTTTATATGTTTATAATGCGTAACCTATAACATAAGATGTACTTAAGTGAAAGATACTTGAATAACACTCAGGATTATTGTCCTAACTAGGTGATCGGGTCAATAGCGAAATACGAATGTAAATAATATTTATATCGAAAAAGTGTAGTCATGGATGGTGCCCTAGAGGAGTTGTAGTGTAATTGGATCATTGTGTTGTGCCAACATATATGGTGTTATGCATTGTCTCAAAATTCTTCATGTGGCATCTTGTTTACAACCATGTTAGTAAAAAAATTATTCCGGTATTTTCACTATTGTTTTTGTGTGTGTAAAATGTGGGCGTTATAGTGACTTTAGAAACATAATGTAAAATTAAATCACACTGATTATATAAAAGGGACTTAATATTTTTAAGGAATATAAAAAGTCTAAATTTAGAAATAGGGCATATGAAGTGTCGTTGAGAAGATGAAGAGTCGGTTCTTCTCTATAAATTGTAATGAGCTCCTCATTTGGGCTTCGTCTTAGCTAGTTGTCAATTTGTAATCTCATGAGAGAGTAATGCTTGTGATAGAAAAAAGAGATAGTTGATTTTATTTTGTTTTCTCTACCTCACATTTCTTCAATTCCTCACTATGTACAATTGTGATTTTGCAAGCTAATAAAGGAATAATTTTATGTTTTCCAAGGCATACGAATGTGTACGTCTTTTGTACGTATGGTTTCCTCTAGCTAGTGGCTCTGAAATCATGTTGTTTTCTTCTTTGAAATGTATGTGTAAGATTTCTAACTAGTGTGCATAAGGCTCTAAACATCTACTTATGACATTAGTTTCTCCCCCTCAACATTCTCGCACCCTTTCCCACCTTTGAAACAAATTATTGTCTAAAAAGCAATTGCTAGCTTTTTTGTAGGATCAATGGAGTGCCCCTATTGGATCCTTGACCGCAAGGCCAACATGAAAAATCCACTTTTTCAAGCACATGAAAATACAAAATTTTTGTTGTTTGAGTAAAGGGACTTCAACTCCCAAAGCATTGGCAAGAAACCCATAGATTTTTCCACCCAGTAAATTTTCTCGCCAACAATTTTTGGCACCCATTGTGGGGAAAATTAGTAGCATCTACACTCAAAAAACAACCTCAAGAAATTTTTAAAAAAAATCAAAATAAAAAAATCAAAAAAATTGGAATTTGAAAAGTCACCCAAGCCTTATGTCTCCAAACCATGTTATTCCAGTTAATCCTCCTTTTGAAAGACACGAGTTACTATTCCATATCTAAGAGGACATTGCTTCAAATTTGCAAGAAGATATTTGGCATAATAGAGAATTTTTCACTCAATACTTCATTGCCACGAGAGTACTTGACCTTGAAGAAGAATGTTTCACAAAACTACAAATACAAAGACAAGTTCAAGCTCCATAGAGGAGAGCATAGATTTTCAAGCTGGTAGATCAAAGGTACACTCAGAACAAAGACAAGGAGGAAAAACTGATCCCATCTTCGAAGAACTTCAAAGAAGACAAGAGCTTCTCAAAAACCCAAGGTCTCCCCTTCGTCAAACAACTATGCCCATTAGAAGTCCAAGATTCATCAATCCACTAGACGTTGAATTCCCGAAATCACTAAAATCTTGAAGATTTCACTAACGTAGAGACCAGAGAAGAAGCTAGAGAAAGGGAAGCAAGAGCTAAAGCTGAAATAAGACCTCAAATAATAGAGATTGAAAGAGCTCAAGCTGAAGCAGATGCAAGAGCAACAATTGAATACGTAACCTTGGAAAGGTTAGAAGCCATAATCAAAGATAGAATGGTGTATCGTGATCACAAAGAATGCAAACACAATGTACCATGGGGTGGAAACACCGGCCCAATTTATCTTCGTCGACCACTCCACGAGCTACCAAAAGGCTCGAGAAAAACTTCCCCAAATTCAGAGGAGATGGTTCTCAAATTCCAAAGAAGCATATAATGTGTTCATCACCACTTGCGGTGTATTGGGCATAGAACATGAGGATGTTTCTATCCGACTCTTTGTGGAATCACTACAAGAGAAAGCTTTTGAATGGTTCTATATGCTACCCCCAAGGTCTATCACTTGTTGGGAAGACATAAGAAGCATATTTGAGCATAAGTTCAAATCTACAAAAGACTTTCAGGATCTCTTGGTCCAGTTGGTGCAAATGAAGAAAGATGCTTCTAAATTAATGAGAGACTTTATTGAAAAATATATAGAATAAATGAATGATTCTGAAGATGTCATTCCTCTTGACAATAATTTTAAAATATTCTTCATCGGCGCCTTACCATCGAAGTTGGCTTCTTCCTAAGAAGATCGACCTAGGGATTTGAAATAATCACAGGACTTTACAATCAAGACTAAGGATGATTTGATTTTGTCTGGAAAAGTGAAAGGTCCTAATGGGAAATAAAAAGGTCAAAGTTTGAGCTTGGTTACCACAAACCCAATGATCTAGAAAATAGTGAATGACATGGTTGTCATGAAGAAAAAATTATCTCAGATCACAATGTGGAATTCTCCAAGGAATCCAAATCCTCCAAATATGCCAAGGATTACCCCACCTCCTCGTGGCTTGCTCTTGAAGCACCACTAGTTAATGTTGCTTGTGACACTGATGAACCAAAGGAAGAGTGGAGATAGAATAACCTGAAGAGGAAGATGTAGGTGATGATGACAATTATCTCGAGGTCAAGGAAGATGATGGTGATATGCACAATGGCCTCATTGAGTATGTTAAAGGAGATGAAGATGATGATGATGAATAAGCCCCAAGCTTCTCATTTGTAGTTTTCACTTGTGCACAGTCCAAGAAATGAGCCTCATCCTCAATGGTTGCGGTGAAGGAAAAGAAAAAGAAAGAATATTCCCTATGTAAGTTTCACAAAATAAAATCATCAACAAAGGATCACTGCTACCACCTTCGATGGAGTCGGCTAAAGAAAACCAAACCCTTTGGTTAGCAAGAATCACACTACCACACCAAGTAAGTCTTCTAGTCCTTCCCTAGTTCTAAAGTTTCTAAGGAAAATTCTTCTTCAAATGCTACTCCTACAAAATCATCTAAAGTACCACCAAAACCCACATCCCCATCTTCTTCCAAGCCAGTTACCACACCTGTGAAAGAAAATCCAACTCCCAAAGTAACGAAACCTTTTCCATGTAAATATTTCATCACCTCTCGGAACCTCAACTTCACCCACCATGACCCCATTTGATTATGTGGAACACGTAAGTAAAACCAAAGTCCAGATCACGAGCTAGGTTTTTATGTAGTCTATGGTGGCTTTATAGTATCAAACTAAAATTCTAAAGGCATACTTTCAACACCATTCATGCCACCTTCACAAAACATGTTAGCCCTCAGTGCCTCCAAAACCAATGAAGTTGAACTTTTTTACCGTCACTTCTCATCAAAGGCTTCTAACTCAATAATTGTATTATAGATTTCATAGCCTTTGATAATATAATTCTAGTCAAAGTTTCCAATTCTCTAGGTATCACTTTTAACCACATTAGGTGATTCTTTCTATTCCATGGAGTCCAAAGAAGTGCCATTGTTAGGAACAATAAAGGATGTGCAAGTGGTACTATCGATTTTCCGAGAAAAGAAGGTGTTCCTCGCTATCTTGGTAGTAGACATTCGACATCTTTTGGGATGTTCTTGAGCCAAAGCTTTTGTAGAGACTTAGGCAAAGAAATCAAAATGGATTGGTCATCTGTGACCATTCTAGTTAAGGGAGAAATGAATAAATTTCTACCAGTGCAAAAGATAAAGTACATAGTAAGAAAATCCAATGACCCGAGGGCGAACATCCTATTTCAGGATAGTGGGCTAGGCAACTACTTCACCACATTAGAGAAAGATGAGAATTTTCTACTTCTTATGGAAGAGTAAAAATATCAAATTTACACAATGGAGTTTGATGGTATTCACTCTAGTGTAGGGTGAAGAGCAGGTGTGGTGTTGTGTTCTCCTTCCGGTGAATTGTACTTGTTCACCTACAAGCTATAGTTTGATAACACAAACAACATGGTGGAGTATGAAGCCCTCCTCTTAGGCATGGGCATAGCAAAAAGATATGGGGTCAAGAAGTGAGATGTCGGGGTGACACGGAGGTAGTACTAAGGAAATTCCGAAAGTAGTACCAAGTAAAGAATCCAAGACTCTGACATTACAGAAACAAAGTGTGGGATTGTATTGAATATTTTGATGCATTCTCCATTGAATCCATTCCTCGAGAACATAATGAAAATTCCAATTCCCTTGTAGTATCTACTTCCCTCATGATACCACATCTTTATTTTGGCAAAGATAAGGTGACTGTAGAGATGGTGTTCATACCTAGTTTACTTGATAACATGAATCACTCGACAAGTTTTCAATGACGACCATCAATTCGGCTTTCGGAACAAAGAGATAATTTCAATAACCTCTTCTTCGAAGGAGGTGAGAATCCACACAAGGAAGCGAAGTAGAATCGAAGAGGATAAAGAAGGAATTAAAGGAATTGATGAAGAAGGAGTGATCAAACTGAAAGGAAACAAGATCCCTAAAGGCCTAGTCTCTCTAGAAGACCTCTTTGATAAGCACGATAGATTCATTCAAGAGAAGGTGAAGCAATCTTCTCGGTGCCCAACTAATTTTGAGAAAGAAAACATTGGCACCCTAGAGAACCCAAGAATGGTCAACATTGGAAAGTGTTGTTCTCCTGAAGAAAAGAGAAGGTTTGTGTCATTTCTTAAGAAATATTCATATGTTTTGGCCTATTCTTATGATGAGCTTAAGTCCTTCCAACCGAAGGAAATGCACCATTCAATTCCCTTGAAGCAGATGCCAAGCCGTTCAGGAAAAATTAGAGGCCATAAAATATGAAGATAATGAGACACCATCAAGGAGGAAGTGATGAAAATGCTCAATGCAAGGATTATCTTTCCCATCCATCATTCTAAGTGGGTGGCGAACATCATACCAGTACTGAAGAAGAATGGTAAAATAAGGATATGTGTAGACTTCCACAATTTGAATCAGGATTCCCTGAAGGATAATTACCCCCTCCCCATCATGGATCACATTTCTGTAGGTAGTCACTAGATCTAAAATGATCTTGTTACTCGATGGCTTCTCGGTACAACCAAATTAAGGTGGCAGTGGAAGATCACATCAAGACACCTTCACAACACCATGGGGAAATTTTGCATACAACATAATGCCTTTTGGTCTAATCAATGTAGGAGCTACATTTCAAAGGGTGATGGATCTTTCCTTCAAGGATTTGAAGCATTACATTGTCATATACCTGGATGATCTTACCATCTTCTCAAAGAAGAGAGGAGACCACTTGCACCATTTAGAACAAGTACTCATGAGGTGTAGAAAACATGGCATATCCTTGAATCCAAAAAAGTGCATCTTTGGAGTTACGAGAGGGTAAACTGTTGGGACACATTGTGAACAAGCACGGAGCGCACATTGATCTAGAGAGAGTGAGAGCCATTCAAGCATTATCCCTGCCCACAAGTAAGAAGGGAGTTCATTCCTTCTTCGGAAAATTCAATTTTCTTCAAATCTTCCTTCCGGATTTTGCAAAACTGACAAAGCATATCACAACCATGATGAAACCTCAAGCCAACTTCAAATGGAATGACAATGGAAAGGAAACTTTTGAAGAAATCAAGAAGGTTATTGCTAAGGCCCCAACCCTTGTGTCTTTAGAATTCAGTAAAGAATTCATCATGTATTGCTACGTGTCGGAGCATACCCTCTCTGTTATTCTTATTCAGAAGAATGATGAAGGTGTGGAGGCACCTATTTCCTTCATGAGTTGTCTGTTGAAGAAAAAGGAGATAAATTATAGCCAACTAGAGAAGCATGCCTATGCAGTGGTTAAAGCTATAAAAAAATCAGGTTCTACATACTCAACTCTCACATGGTGGTGATGGTCCCAGTAGTGCGATCAAATCCATTTTGAATCAACAAGACCCTGGATCTAAGAGGAGAAATTGGGGCACAAATACTCAAGAGTATGAGTTGGAGATTCGACCTTTTAATTTAGTGTGAGGAAATGGTCTATGCAGATTGATCACCAAGGATGAGGCTCAAAGCTCAACATACTGGGGACGATTGTCTTTTCCCCTGAATTTTGATGACATACAATGATTTCTCTTTGTGAACACCACCGATGAATGGTATGAGGATATTTCCTATTTCTTGACCTATGGTGAATGCCCTCCCCATCTTGATTACAATAAAATTTTAACGCTCAAGCTAAGGGTAACCAAGTTCATAATTTGGAACTATGTTCTCTACAAAAGAGGTCTCAATAGGTTCTTCCTTAGATGTGTGGATAAAGAACAATAAAAGAAGTTATTAAAGGCATATCATGACCAAGCTTGTGGTGGATATTTTTCAGCGATGGTCATTGCACATAAGATTCTTCGGGGGAGATATTTTGGCCTACCCTCTTCATAGACACTCAAGAATGGGTTTCCAAGTCTGAATAATGTTAATAATTCATTAGGATACGAAATCTTGCGCAGTACTACCACTCGGGCCAATTATCATTGAATAACCATTTCAACAATGGGGACTAGACTTCATCAATGCTCTAAATCCTCACTCAAAAACAGGGAACACCGACATTCTCATGATGACATATTATTTCATGAAGTGGGTGGAGGCCATCCCATTCAAGCAAACCAACACCGAGACGGTGTGTAACTTCATAAAAGAGAACATCATCATCCATTTTGGAGTCCCACAAAATATCATGGTGGAAAATGCCACCTAATTTTCTTCAAGGGAGTTGATAGATTTTTGCTATGGCTACGGATTTCCCTATCCCACTCATCAGATTACTACCCACAGGGAAATGGTCAAGTTGAGTCAAGTAACAAGAACATTGTGACCATCGTACACAATCTTGTGAATGAAAACCAGAGAAAATGGAACAAGAAGTTATACGATTCATTGTGGGTAGATAGGATCACTCCGAAGAAATTCATCGGCATGTTGCCATTCTAGTTGCTATACGGGATATAGGTAGAAATCCCTAGCATAGTTGAAATTCCAGCTCTCAAATTGCTCCAAGGAATATAAGATGAACAATACAAGGATTTGTTTGACAAAAGGATCTTGTTACTTGAGAAGCTGGAGGAGAACAAATTTTGGGTGGTAGATCGTATCATTGAACATCAATTGAAGTTGGAGAATAATTTTGACAAAAATCCAAGGCAAGGGAATTCAAATTTAGGGACCTTGTTCTATTATGGGATAAGAGGAGAGAGCCAAAAGGGAGCCATGGCAATTTTGATTCATTATGGCTTGGTCCATTCCAGATCTGTGAGACTTATGGTGAAAATGTATTTCTACTCTCATATCTGGATGGGACACCATTGAAATTACCTTGCAGTGGGCAATATTTGAATTAGTATCATCAATGAAAGAGGATTATCCCCACATTGTACCATATGTGATTTTTAGGTGTGTGTGTGTCTTTCCCTATCGTGTGCATTGTGTGTTTCTTCTCTGTGTCTCTCTCTCTCTCTCTCTCTCTCTCTCTCTCTCTCTCTCTCTCTCTCTCTCTCTCTCTCTCTCTCTCTCTCTCTCTCTCTCTCTCTCTCTCTCTCTCTCTCTCTCTCTCTCTCTCTCTCTCTCTCTCTCTCTCTCTCTCTCTCTCTCTCTCTCTCTCTCTCTCTCTCTCTCTCTCTCTCTCTCTCTCTCTCTCTCTCTCTCTCTCTCTCTCTCTCTCTCTCTCTCTCTCTCTCTCTCTCTCTCTCTCTCTCTCTCTCTCTCTCTCTCTCTCTCTCTCTCTCTCTCTCTCTCTCTCTCTCTCTCTCTCTCTCTCTCTCTCTCTCTCTCGTAAGTTGTAAATGACTCCACAGGCCCAATGGATAAGGCACTAGTAAATGTGTTATATATTGAGATTCTAGGATTCCTCATGTCATATCTTCATTGCACTTATTCCATACCATGCCCCCAAGCTAGATCTAGTTGTTGTCTTGTGTTTTTGTAAGGGAAAAATTCAATAGAAAACAGGACAACAATACCCTTGTGTCAAATTTTTTAAGTTTTACCTTTCCAAGACACCCCAAGTCAGCATATTCTTAACACCAGCCTTACCCAATCAGCATTGGTCCTCAATTGTATTTCCATCCAATCCCCTAGGTGATTTAGGAAAGCAAAGTCAGTCCCCTAGGTGATTTAGGATCTTTCGGAGAATGCCAACTTTTGAGCAGTTTTGGGAAGGACTACCACTGGCCTTCCTAGGAATAATGCACTCCCTGGAGTGGAAAGGATGATAAAAATTCAACATGGAGATGCATTCAATTTCCAAGAAAGTCTGTGAAAATATTTTGAAATATTCTGGAAAGCTTCGGAGGTTTTGGAGTTGATTCAACAAAAGCGGGTTTTTAGCCTAAAGGAGCAAACACCACAAAGGAGTGCCTAAACTTCAAAAAAATATTTTGGGAGCTTCATGAAGATTCAATAGCCCAAAAATTACCTATGGAAATTATTTTCCATTCCCTAAATGGTGGAAAATACGAGACATCCTAAAACATTATACACTTTCCAAGTCAACTCATTCTTTAAGGCGCACAACTAGTGGTCCCAAGAAATAAGGTGTAATTTTAAGGTGATTAATTCATAATTAAATCTTAAAACAACCACCATTCAACTTAGTGGGTTTTTTCCACTCAATTTCATATAAAACTTTGAATCGAAACTCATTTGGGAGCTTACGTAAGAGCTCTTGCAGTTAGTCATTTTTCTATTGGACAAGTGTCAACACCAAAAGAATAGAAGTATTTCATGTCCCCTATTTCCCTTTTCAAAGGTTTCTAAGGAAAAAAATTTCCCAACCATTTTTATCCCCAGGACATTAACATGACCTCTCGTTTTCAGTTAAGCCCCGGGAGCTAGTTTGAGCCTTCCCTCTCCTAGCATGCATGTTGGACAAGTGTCAACACCAGGAGTGAGGAGGGATTTCATGTCCCTTTCATACCTTTAGAAAAGGTACATAGGGGACAAAAAATTCCCTCATCCCACTTAAGCCCTTTGGTTCCTCATGCACCCAAAAGTCAACTCCCAGGTGCTTTTCTTAAGCCCCCTCACTTAAAAGCTCACCAAATCAAAACGTGCCAAATGTCAGCACCACGTGCCTAAGGGAATTTCATGTCCCTTTCATCCCTTTAGAAAAGGTACATAAGGGAAAATAAAATTCACCCAACCCCAAATATTTCTTTTTGAAATGAATAAATACTAGACTTAGCCAGTTTTCATTCCATTTCACCTCCCCACACCTCCATACCATGTCAAAACTCTAGAATTTGTTTTCCAGATCTTCCAACCTCCATTTATGCACTCAACCAACTCCATGAAAGATTCCTCATACTGAAAATATAGAGATCTCAGAAAATAAATAGATCAAAATGACAAAGAATGAAGAGAAAATAAAGATCTTCATCGGAAAAACCCTCGTAGCTACCCAACGAAGAAATTGTCATAGCTTCGCAAACTACGAAATGGATCAAAGTGAGGTTTTTACTTTCTTCAGAATTTTTAGAGGTCATAAAAACCCAAGAGACATATTTCACATGTGTGGCGAGGATTTTTGCAGCAAATAAATCCTCTTTTCCTTGCAACAAAACTTAAAAGTTTATTTCCAGCTAACTAAATTAGTGATTGGTTTGTAACGAGATTTCATCTGTGAAACAAGCAAAGAAAACCCATATCAAAAATGTCATTTTAATCAATATCTCATGAGGGGAAATGGACTGTGAATTTTAAGTTCCATTAATGGTCGTCATGATAGCTTTGTGCCCGTAGCCACTACTAGGTGAAAAATTCAAATTTTAAAATCTCACAAACCGACGATTGGGTAGGTCCAAAATTTCAAAGGAGTGATATTGGGAAAAAATCCATATCAAAAATCTTTGTTCCATCATGATCCAATCACCAAATCACACTTACTAAAAATAGCAAGCCTTCCTACATGGGAGACTGTTATTTTGGGTAAGTCCTCATCTGAAGAAGCTACGAAGAAGGCGGTGAACACAGGGGAAGTATCGTAGGTGAAAATCATTGAAAGGGTCATCTTGGCCGAAAATTGACACTTACTAAAAATAGTAAATGGTCCCATAAACACCTACCATAAATAGCAAGTTGGTCCAAAAAGTGGTTTCCACAAGAGGAACACAATGAGAAGGAGTTCAAACTACCATAGTCGGTCAAGGTCTGAAAAAGCTAATTTTTACACTTACTAAAAATAGTAAGTTGTCCTTCCCAGTCATAGTAAGTATTAAAGAATCATGAAGTTCAAGTTTTTAGGAGTGAAACTAGCACTCTCTCTCTTCGAGTATGAGGTAGGTGACAGTGATGTTTCCTATATGGATTTTAATGATCTAAAAGCTCGCATGATGGAAAAGGAAAGAGGGAAAATCAAAGATAAAGTGTTTTGCAAGTAGGTTATTCGCAACTACGGGACATCCCATGTCCATACAATGCACTGAGTTGGTCTTGGCTTGCTCACATCACTATGAGCCTGATACATAGACAATTTGAGTAAACAATGGTATGGAAATGGCAGTCATAGCCCCCAAAACCATCTCACTTGCCTTGCAAATTCCGACATCACCCAACATGGTTGTCATCATGAAAGAGAAGGTCGTGCACGAGTGGGAAAAAATGGATGCATACCTACAAGGGGTTGCATTAGGGTCATGGATGAAGATAGGAATAAATCCTTCAAGGATGCCAAAGACACTTTCAAGATGTAAATTTTGTGAAGGATATTTGGATGCAATAACCATCCTCGGGGTGATTGTAGAAACCACAATAGTCGATGAGTTTATTAGGCCATTTGAAGAGTATGTCAAGAAGGAGGCAAGAGACCTATTATATTTCAATAAATATACTTTTGAGTCCCTATCAGAAATTTGTGTCGCCATCGCACTCATTGCAAAAAATAACCCATCTTGGCTCAAAAGTACAAAGATACTAATAGTGTTTTAGATGGGTGGACAAAGACTCTAAGTTGTGTGCGTATTCCCCATGCCGACAGAGTGGAACCTCAAAGGTAACTCATTTCAACAAGGAATTCAAAGGAACAAAGATATTCTCGATATCACAAGATGGATACCAGTCAGGAAGTGAGAGCAAGTCTCTTTGGAGGGATACTCTCTCTCTCTCTCTCTCTCTCTCTCTCTCTCTCTCTCTCTCTCTCTCTCTCTCTCTCTCTCTCTCTTCTCGATGTTCTAATTTCACATTGGGGTTGTACTTTTTAATATGCCTTTAAGTCAATTAAAAGTGACTTTAGAAACATAATGTAAAATTAAGTCACCTTGATTTTATAAAAGGGACTTAATATTTTTTAGGAATATGAAAAGTCTAAAGTTAGAAATAGGGCATATGAAGTGTCATCGGGAAGATGAAGAGTCGGTCCTTCTCTATAAATTATAATGAGCTCCTCATTTGGGATTCTTCTTAGCTGGTTGTCAATTTGTAATCTCATGAGAGAGTAATGCTTGTGAACGAATAAAGTGATAGATGATTTTCTTATGTTATTTTTGCTTCACATTTCTTTAATTCCTCACTATGTACAACTATGATTTTGCAAGCTAATAAAGGAAAGATTTTATGTTTTCCAAGGCATACAAATGTGTACTTATTTGTACATATGGTTTCCTCTAGCCAATGGCTCTAAAATCATGTTGTTTTCTTCTTTGAAATGCATGTGTATGATTTCTAACTAGTGTGAGAAGAGATCTAAACATCTACTTGCGGCATTAGTTTCTCCCCCTCAACATTCTCACTCCCTTTCCCATCTTTCAGACAAAGTCTTCTCTAGCAAGAAATTGCTAGCTTTGGCGTAGGATCATTGGATTCCCCTGTTGGATCCCCGGTCGCAAGGCCACCAGGAAAAATCCACTTTTTCAAGCGTATGAAAATATGGAAGCTACACCATCTAAGTAGAGGGACTTTAACTCCCAGAGCATTGGAAAGAAACCCACTGATTTTTCCACCCGACTAATTTTCTCACCAACACCCAAAAAGGTCAAGTTCCAAAAAGATAAGATGCCCAAAAGGATAGAAAGGACCCAAAATATTTGAACAAAGTACAAAGAGGTCGGGGGCACCTAGAGGGGATGGGAATGCCTGGGAACTAGTGACCAAAGTGAGAAATACCAAAGTATGAAAATAAATACTAGGCTAGAAGGAGTGTAAGATCAATGGAGGCAATAAAAAGAAAGCAAAGATGGCCAATGACATGGGTCCATTAGTAATTTTCTTACTTAGGAATCATGTGAATAGTAGTATGTGGCAAGGACTAGATATATACCCAAATTGTGTGATTTATCGTCTACAATAGTAGTCTCCACCATGTAACAACATATGATTTATAACCTATTACATCCCCATGGCCTTTATTCTTATGGGGCTTTAATCTCATTGGCAACGTTAATCCTAAATCAGCTGAAGGACCCAAATTTATAATCACTGCTACTGAATATTTTACCAAATGGGTTGAGGCTGCTCCTTTACACACCACTATTGGTGAAGATGTTTGCAGATTTCTTAATACACATATCATAACCCGCTTTGGGGTTCCTTCCACAATTATGACTGACAATGGTTCATCTTTTAAAAATCGCGATGTCAAAAAATTATGTGCTAAATATAAGATTAAACACACATTTTCTACTCCTTATTATCCTCAAGGTAATGGCCAAGCTGAGGCTACCAATAAAACAATCATTAAAGTTATGCGTAAAACTATTGATATATGTGGTGTTGATTAGCATAATAAAATGTTATACACCCTTTGGGCCTATCATACATGTGTGGAAACCCCCACCAATGCTATGTGATTTTATCTTGTATATGGTACTGAAGTAGTCATTCCTTTGGAACTTGAAATCCCATCTCTACGCATTTCTCTTTAAAATATCCTCCCAAGAAATGTATATCAGGAGCGACACTAACATGAATTGGAAATGCTTGATTCTTATTGTGTACATGATTTATAACATCTTCATACTTATCAATTGTGTATCAAGCACACATATCATACCGGGGTGTGTCGGTGAGAATTTGATATTGGTAATTTAGTGCTTAAAGAAAATCAAAAGAACACTAATGTAGAACCCTCTCTAAAAGGAAAATTTAAACCTAATTGGCTTGGGTCAAATGTTGGCTAAGGTGTTTATCACCTCATAACCCTTCTAGGAAAACCTCTTAAATATCCAATGAAGTTCATGCACCTTAAGCAATATTATGCCTAGCCACATTATTTTCTACATACTTGGGACATATTACTTCCCCCTCATTACCCGATGACGCACTCTTGTTCTATGTTGAAACACAATTGTTGAGGGCACACTTACCTACATGGACATCACCTTACACACATACACTGGGGGGAAACCTCATTCCCCTCTCATATATTTTTATTTCATGTTCACATATTTGAAAAAAATTAAATACATTATCCTAGATCTTGATTGGATGTATCCTTTCTTGCTCATACTATTCTATGTTACACATTGCTTATCATGTTACTTGGATTCATAATATTCTCTATCATTTTTCCATACACACATGCACATTCACATGGTACTTTTGAAGTGAATGTAGAGTAATTACATGTTTCTACATGATGTATGATGTTTGGAACTATTCTCTACCATTCCCACTTTGTAGTTCTTGGGGCATTTACCTTTATTATTTCTCTATAATCGGGTTCTATCATGGTAATACATATTACCTTTATTCTTATTTCTAGTTTTATACATTGTGGCATACTATAAATTTTTCTAACATGTTAATGGGTTTTTCATATGTAGCATTTGTATTGCAATTTTATTTCCAATTGTGGTTATCTTCTTTGCTTATATCTTGTCTATGCTTGTATCTTGATTGTCATTGTTTACGGGCGATGTCCTATGCTTAAATGTGTGTTTTTATCTATAGCCTTGAAGGATTCAAGTGTATTGTGACATCCTAAGTGGTGTCCCATGTATTCAAATAACCACACACTATTTCTTTTTCCATGTTATTGTGTGTTTTGACTAGTTTTTATTACATCATACCATGTTTGTTTGTGACTAACACTTTTGGTTTTACATGTGCCATGGTTTTCACCATGTGCATTCCCTATTTCCCACTATAGGATTTCTATTTTAGATGTGCACATCAGTTTCATATTTCCTCATTTGGTTTGTGCTCACTTTGGTTCATCTCACGCACCCCAAATGAGTGAGGGAAATCATTGGGTGACTATTTCACCCTCTCAATAGTTCAAAGACCAGACACAAATTGGTACACAACAAAATCATAATTAACAAGAGCTAAAAAATAGGTTCAGAATCAAACTTGGGACAAAATAAGTGTAGGGATAGAAGCACCCAAATTAGATAGGAGTGGTGGGTGTTAGTGTCCCACCCAGGTGGTTCTGTCTTAGGGGTAGAAACAAGTACATTGCATGATTAACAATTGTCCAATGACAATATTTTCTAGTTTCTAGCAGCACATAATTATAGGTTACTATCAGGAACAAAAGGAACAAAATTAGTGGCAAGTTACATACTTTGGGAAAGGGACCTAATTATTTTGTTTTCTCAAGATCATCTATGATCAATTTCCATTGGTTTTGTGACTATATTTAGTGTAACTTATTCGTAGGAAGTGTTAACAGTTGGAGGGAAAACTATAACTCTCCCATTACTATTTCCTTGGTGATAAGATGCTTAAATCCTCAGTTTGGCAATAGGGAATCTAAATCCTCAACACTATTCCAACCATCTCCAAGGAAACAAACATACAAGAACAATTATATCTCTTCTCTCACAACATACATGTGTACTCTATCCTTGATTTACTTATTTTTAATAAGCAAATTCTATTTTCACATTTACTAAGTTAAAGTTCAATTTCATTTATCATGAGCATTGACTACACTTATCTTATTTTACAGTTTGACCTTACTCCGATGAAAGACAACACACAAATGGAACAAGGAAAAATATCAAGCACAAGACGCTTTGAAAAATGTAATATTCAAGGAAAAAATGTAGGCATCATTTCTACTATGCACACAAGGTCACCCTAGGATCCTTATCCTCTTCTAGATTCCATGATACACATTCTACAATATCCATTTGGTATGGTATCAAGCATAATCCTCATTCAACACACTATTGGTAACAACTCCTTTGGCTCTCCACAAGGTACGCTCTTCCTATCTACTTTATGCTATTAAATATTCATTCACCAGCATAAAGTGGGGAAAATGTAGTCACAAAATCACACACTTATTACTTACATCATGCCTCTAAGTATGTCATTATATGCATAATTCCCAAGCAAGAAAACTAGACATTAACAACACTTGTTTTAATTTTAAATTGCTTTATCCCTTTTGATACTCTTGACATTTTATTTTCTCGAATGGTCACTTTAATTTTGGAAATTTGACAACACATGACCCAACTTTGTATTTTCCATTATATCCTCAGAGCATCCCTGAAAATACCACCCACTAGGGATAGGAGTGCCCAAGTGCTATTGTCCCCTTTGGGTGCTTCTACCCTTTTCCCGCCTTTTCTCAAGTTTGAAATGCCACATCATTTGTTATCTTTTCTAAAGTCTTTTTATCACTTTGGGTTGGCCTTTTTGGTTGTTAATGATAAAATTCAAATAAGGGAATCATATATATATATATATATATATATATATATATATATATATATATATGCGACTCACTCGCCATTATTAGAGACAAGATAACTTTGGGCTAATATTTACTATCTACTATTTGGGCAAAGAGAAACATTCAAAGACTGCATTTAGGCTACATTATTCACTGCATAGGAGGGGCTATTTTTGAATTCCATCTCACACATTCATCTTGGGGGAAAAGTAGTTGTATCCCATTATCTTGGTGTGAATGGAATAAGGGAAACCTAGCTTCAAGGGACATAATTCAATCACACACACACACACACACACACACACACACACACACACACACACACACACACACTAGAACTACATAAAGTATGAAATGTAGTGCAATGCTCAATGATAATAACATTGGGGTGACCAATGAGGTCAGTTTGACTCAAGCATATACATTATTTATTCCATCTAATATTTACTTGAGCCTTGTGCAAGTAGCTAGGGTTTTTTTTTGTAGGTTCAAGTGTGACACAAGAACCCTACAGTGAAGTGGATGTGACCGAGAGTGCAAGAAAGAAGATAAGTTCAAACCCTAAAAATATCATAAGTAGAGTTTCTGCAAGGACACTAGTTCCCGTTTTAGACACCAAAGGCTCAGGCGGTCTTGTCCTCATTTGGGTGATCATTCTTGAAGAGGTTCTAGATCCCAGTTTCCTAGAAAAAACATACACAGTTCAGATCCAGCCTTCTTAGCCTATTTCCCAGCCTATAATTAGTTCATATCTGTTGATACAAGTTAAGTCACTCTTATTTCCCTATTGTACCTATTTTTACATGAGATATTTCTTATACTTGTTGTATTCATTTTATCTCATTCCTCTAATAAAGATTTAATATTTAATTAAATCACAAAGGAGGAAATAGACTTTGGATAAATAGATACAATTAAGTCAACCAAGACATTATTATTTTCTTATAACGTAAAACATAGTCACTAAGATGCTTATTAGATCCTTGCTTTATTTCTTATTTGAGATATGCTATTTTAGTTTTAATGTTCATTAAAAGTATTCATATTTATCTCATTAAAACCTCTAAAATAAAGATTTAATATTTAATTAAATCACAAGATGAAATGATCTAAGAGTGGAAATACTTGGGTGACTTTGATAAATAGATTTCCCAAAACGCGAGTAACAATTGGGATCGGAAATCGAGGGTGTTCGCGCGAACAACCCTTTCGCGTGAACCCCCTTCGAGCGCCACAGGAGACATTATTCATTTTAGCAAATATTATTCTTATAACGAGTTATATATAGAAACATAGTTTTGGGCGGCGGACTAAGATGCTTATTAGATCCTTGCTTTATTTCTTCCATTTTGGCGCCAAGTCCATTTGGAGGTATATGCCAAAATGTACCATTTAGTTTTAATGTTCGAATGAATATTACAAAAGTTAACACAAAAACAGTAATTTTTTCTTAAAAATAGGATTTTTAAAAATATCTATTTATTTTTTGGATTAACATATGGTATTTTAGGATAAATCATAAAACCATCAATTTGAAAAATCAAAAATATAAAAAAATTGAAAAAATTAAAATTCTATTTATAATCTTCTTACCGAAAAAAAAGGAATATAATCTTAAAATTTATTGGTATAAACAACGCCATTTATTTGAAAATATTTTTACTAAATAATTAATTAAAAAAATATAAGTCCAAAAATATGAAAATTTGATGAAATTGATCTGAAAGATATCTAAAATTTCATGGTGATCATTCCATGGTCATTCCTCTTTTATAACATAAGAAACAATATGAAATTAAGAAAAAGACTTTTTTTTTTGCAATTTTTTAAAAAAAATTGATATGTATTCTACACTCTAAATACAAATTTCGTTAGTTTGTGGATGAATGTGACGGTTTGAGTAAGAAGAAACTGAAAATTCATGTTTATAATGGTACAAAACATACCAAAAAGGAATATGACCATATAGGAGAAGTGAAGAATCGAGAGATGGAGAAGAATAAGAAGAATCATGTTGTAATTGATGAATTCGAGCTTGTAAATCATGGTCCAAAGACTCGAAGGCACATGTGCATAAAGAAGTACTAGATTGAATATGAGAAATGAGGGGTGAAGAAAAGTGAGTAGTGGGTGTGGAAATATGCATATGGATGGTGGATATCCCCATAGTGGTGGGGGAGAGGAAAATGGAATAGTGGGTGGTAACAACATAGAAATTTAAGGTAAATAACATACCGACATGAGAAATATTATAACAAGTATACTAGGTTGTTAATAAATCATTAAGGACATGTGTTACATGAGTAATATTGTAACCTAATGTAGAATGGAAAATGATGAGAGCATCAAGTTGTGCTTGATCAATATTAGTGTCTTCATCATAAGAATACTCACTATCAGAAGCTTTTATGTCCTGGAGGGGGCCTGATGGGAATTAAAGAGAGGATTATCATGTGTGGTTTCATCCATACTATTGGAACGATTGTGGGTATTTTGGAGTAGACCAGTATGATGTGAAATACCAAAGTAACCACTACGTGTAATGGACATGAAAGAGGAAGCACACAAGACCTTTAGACACTAGGGATATGAAAATGGATCCAATAATGGACATGCAATTTTGGGTTCACAAAATGATTCAAGAAAATTAAATCTTTATTAGAGGATCGAGATCAATCGGATATATTATAAATATGAAATATTTAACATGAAAATGAAAAAAGTGTAATAAATAAGAGGATGAGAGTAACTTATCGATAACTCATTATTTTGTTGGATCTAGGTTATAATACTAATGGAAAAAGATGGATGAATCGTATGTGATTTTTTTAGAAAATAGTGGTCTATGGATCTCGAATCGTATGTGATTTTTTTAGAAAATAGTGGTCTACAAGTGTACTTGATAGAAATTCCTAGGAGAGGACAAGACTACCCAGAACTTGTCCAAATCGGGTACTAGTGTCCTAACAAAGAGTTATGGATTAGATCTTTTAGGGTCTCGATCATTTCTTCTTCACTTTGCTCTTCATCACTCGAATTCTCCATAGGGTTTCATCGTCACTCTTGAACCTATAAAATAAACTCTATCTACCTACTCAAGGCTCAAGAACATATTAGATGGAATAAAATATTCAAATGATTGAGTGAGACCGACCTCGAAGTCACCCCAATGTGATTGTCCTTTGAGCGCTATACAACATTTCATACTCAATGTAGTTATGGTGTATGTGTGTGTGATAGAATTTTTTCCCTTAAAGCTAGGTTTCCCTTGTGCCAGTCACACCAAGATAGCAGGCTATAACTACTTTTCCCCTAAGATGAATGTGTGTGATGGAATTCAAAATTTTCCCTTCCCATGCAATGAATGATGCAACCCAAATGTGGTCCTTTAACTTCGCTCTTTACCCAAGTAGTAGATAGAAAGTAATATCGCAATTTGTCTAGCCCCTTAGAATAGTAAGTAATTCATGCATATATATGATTCCTTTACTTGAATTTTATCATTAACAACCCTAAAATCTGACCCAAAGTGATAATAGAAGTTTTAGAAAAGATAATGGTCGATGTGGCATACAAAAGTACCCAAAGGGGACAATAACGTCCAGGTGCTCCCATTCCTATTAGGCATCATTATCGAAAGGATCTCGAGAATAAAACAAGAAATGTTGAGATGGGTAACATATTGTGCGATGTTCAAAAGTCAAGGGGTAGTTCCGAGTAAAAGCAAATAACATAAGTATAAAAATCTAAAAACAATGTAAGTGTAAATCAAAATAAATGTTGTTAATGTCTAGTCTTCTTGATTAATAATCATGCATATAATGACATACTAGAGGTGTGATGTAATATTAATAAGTGCATAATTTCGTGTCTACCTTGTATAGGAGGGTTGGACACTAGAAGTGAAGTTTATAGTAGAATGTGTAGGATATTCATGAGCACTTAGATCAATCTTATAGGTGTTTGAACAACAAAGTATGAGATTATGAAGTGTTTTTAAGCCTTATGAAAGAGTTATATAGTGCATTTAAGATCTATTTATGCACACAAATAATGACGAAGGGGCATAAGCCAAATCGATTGACAGTACCTAATTATAAAATTTAGGTGTTTATAATTGTAGTCACAAAATCATGCACTTTAGACATTATTTATCCCAGTTTCATACTACTATTTAGAAGGTTCTTGAGTGAAGAAAGTACTAATCAACCCTCGTATTTTGGCCATCTTGTTTTATTTTATTTTGTCATTATTGACATTTTACATCCACATGTGCAGTCAAATTTGTCATCCCGCATTGTTTTAACCTCGACTAGGGTGCCCAACCTAGTCTTAGGGCACCGTGGTCACCCTGGTCCCACCAGGGGCACCCCGGTCCCTTTTGCACTTTCCCGCCATCTTTTGGGATCTTTCTATCCATTTTAGATCTTTATATTTTTGGTGGTCAGCCATTTTGAGGTTAATTATAAAATTAGATCAAGAGAACCCTATAAATATAAAGTTATGAGACCATAATGAGGGACCTAACATCATTCACTATTATCATCCATCTAGAGTTGCATCCATCTATGCATGGGAGATCACTCACATCCACATAGCTCCATCACAAGGCACAATGCTAGGACATCTGCATCACACTTCATATGGGGAGGGTCTTTACATCATCTTGGATTATTGATGACACTTAGTACATGACAATGAATTTGATGTGACACACAATGAGGGTTTCGGACCACCTCCCAGCCCTATGAGATTTAGTTTGAGCTTTTGTGCAGACTCAGACACCCAATTTTTATACCAGAGTGCCCACAGTGCCCGGTAGCACTCTGTAGGCACTCCCCTCCAACTAAATACTCCATATCCATCCTTTTTGGAGCTTCTGCATGGTCGATTTCCTACTTTGATTCTCAAGTTAGCTCGCAACACACTCTCGCGAGCATCTATTATTCACCAAGTTCTTTCCTCTTATATCTTACACATTAGGGTCAACATTCCTTTTACATAAATGTTAAACTCATTTACATGCTTCTTTGCTACATTTATTTACATTATTATAGTTTTTCATAGCTTAGATTAACTATCCCATACTACATATTAGTTAATTTTAGTTAATCATTTTGGTGAACTCGACGTCTTTCATGCTTATGATCCTCATTTTCTTCTATCATGGGTCAAGTTTCTTTATCTAATTTACTTAGGAGATACCCTAATTGTCAGGTTGTTTTACAAAAATCCTTAGACACCAAGTATTTTGATGACAATACACCACCACACAAACTAAGTCCTATGCTCACTTGTCTATTTACCGACCCTAATGATCCTCCATCTAATCAACCCCTATTGGACTCAATCCACACTTTACATGCTTTATTTCAAGATAAATTTAAGGCCATGGAATCCACGATTATATCTCTCAAATATGAAATTCAACAACTTAAGGATGTTTCTCAATCACATGTTTGTGCTCCTTCTACATCTTATATGTAATCTATGTCCACTACATGTCATCTAGTTGAACCTCAAGACATGTCATTGCCTAAGCCTCTCATATTTGAGCATAATACTACACAACATGACATTATTATTCAACTCCTTAGTCATTAGTTGATCACTCTACCACCTACTCATTACTATTCTCCTTATCGGTTAGCAAAATATCAAGGTCATCCATATTGCAATTATCATTGAATCAATGGACATAATGACAATGATTGCCACACTTTTCCATGAATAATCAAACATCTTGAGTGTCAAGGATTTATTTCATTTGCTACACAACATTCTAATACAAATGATAAATCCCATTGGGTTCCTAAATCTGATTCATCTATATCTAATGAGCATTAGGCCAACGTTACTCAAGCACCTCCTAAGCAACAACCTCTCACAATTAGTTCACCATCTCCTCCTACTCAGCCATCTACGACATCACCAAGTCAATCACCTACCAAAATTAGTTCACAATCACCTACTAATAAGTCGTCTATCATATCACCAAGTCAACCTAAGCAACCTCCCTTAAAAGTTAGTGCAACTTGGCCTCCTCTCAAGTCTAAGCTCCAACCAATCACTTTTGTCAAAGAAGCTAACCCTCCTACTAGTAGTCAAGACACATTACAAACTCCACCACATCATGTTAATACTTTTTTGGCCACCACATAAGTTCACACATCCCATCATTGCTCTACTTGATATGTATTCTGTTCATATGCTCATGTTTCTTCCATGCCACATGCTTCCACTACTAAATGAAAACTTGGTCTTTGGTAGGTAACGACCTTATCGATGACTTTACATGTTCTTCTTACACACACTTAGGGGCTTAGCACCTAACGTCCCCCACTCACTTTAACATATATCATGTTTTAATTTGCATATAGGCATCCTCACCACACATTCTAGAATTGTCATTACCGATGACACACTCTTGTGCTTTGGTTCACACTTGAATGTTAAGGGATTACTACAAATGAACCCCACACACTGCACACCTGCACTTATTCCTACAACATGCATCATACACCATACATTCTACATTTATTCTACAACATTTTGAAATTTTTGCATTTATACATCATACATCATGTTAGTCATCATTAGGCATACACCATTGTCTACACATCTTACATCCTACACTACTTATCCTACATACTACATTATTCA
Organism: Taxus wallichiana var. yunnanensis; assembly: GCA_018340775.1. Classification (NCBI taxonomy): domain Eukaryota; kingdom Viridiplantae; phylum Streptophyta; class Pinopsida; order Cupressales; family Taxaceae; genus Taxus; species Taxus wallichiana. The sequence goes on along the minus strand of CM031240.1, from coordinate 333,486,568 downwards.
TTTATCTACATACCATACATATTACACCACACATTTTCACACATCTTCTACATGTTATACTAGTCTTAATCCTATATGAGTCTACCGTAGGATCATCTTACATACTACATTATTATTAAATCTACATACATGCCAATTTACACACCTCTTGCATTTACATTCTACATATTGTGTATTCACATGTTCTATTCATCTTGCATTTTACATTCTACTCATCACATGGTCATCACCTATACTATATCATCTTCTACACACTACACTCACCACCCTATGATGCACTTTAGTTCTTCAGTCCATACTCGAATACCGAGGGTTTACAAATCAAATGGACCTTACACATTTATTATTTGACCTTTCATCAAGCAAAATTTATAGCTTAGTGACATACACTTTAGGCTAAATCGTCACCTATTCTATCATTTTGTAGTGGTATACACCTTAGGTTACATCACCACTCCATCTTTTCATCTTATAGTGATATACACTTAGGCTAAATCATCACTCATCCATTCATCTTATAGTGATATATGCTTAAGGCTAAATCATCACCCATCCATTCATCTTCTAGTGATATACACTTAGGCTAAATCATCACTTATACGTTCAATATGGTCGCGATATATGTTTTGGCTATAGGGTTCACACAAAAATCATTTATAGGTAATGTCTCATCAATATACATACACATTCATCACAACATGTTAGAAACAACACACTATTCAACCATTTCCTGATGACGCACTCTCGTTTATTCTTGATTGTTGAGGGGGAAAACAAAATGAACCTCATTGCATACATTTCCATTCACTTAGGGGGAATGTGGCTCCTATCACTCCATTTTGTATTCCATTCCATCCATCTACAACATACTACATATTATGGTTGCTTTTACTCTTGCTTACTTGTGCTTGTTCATTGTCACTTTACTACACATGCTAGTTTGATTACTCATATGTCATTTATATATATCATCCACACATGTGCATTCACATATTTTTCTAGTTGTGATCATAGATACATGTCTCTTACACGTAACATGGATGCTCACCTTCTACCCTTCCTACATTGGTTAGGGGCATCCACATTCATCTCTTCCAGGTGCTATTGTTTCATTTTGTACTTATCACTTTACATTACTTGGTTATACATGCTTTTAACATACTAGTATATTTTTAACATGCTAACGGGTGCTTCATGTGCAACATTTTTATGCAAGGATATTGTCTTCCATACTTGTTTGTTACATTGTTTTCTACTTGTTGCTCTTGCCATGGGCATTTCCCTTTGCTTGGTGTGCACACTTGTTTGTAGTTTACGACCATGATGGCATTGTGTGTCTTGTGACATCGTGAGTGATGTCCCATGTTTGTAACCCACTTTGTGCATCTTACTTGTCTCTTTGCGTGTTTACACTACTTTGCTTAGTAGATTTTACATTGTTTGCATAGATTACACATTGTCTTTTTACATGCATGATTTTTCGTACTAACAATTGTTTTTGGCTAGCCATCCTTGTTTGTGCGCACCTTGGTTTATACCAAGTGTATTCCCTTCCCCGTAGGGTAGAGTTTTAGAGTACATGTGGTTGGTCCTCTTTTGGGTCCGCATTCTCCTATCAATGACGTCACATGCGCCTCCAAAGAGGGGGGCATCAATAGGGGTTTTATAGTCAACACAAGTGCATTTACACCGGTTCGATTCGGTGTACTTTATTCCCTTGACATTATGGTTTTACATACAATGAGTGAGTTCGTAATAAGCGATTATATGAAATCCATACATAGTGTATTTTATAGGACATGGAGTCTTTAGCATTCTAGGAAGAAGTTACAAGCTCGGAGGTTACAGTGGGTGTGCCTCCCTACACTACTTCGGCTAGTGGCATTGAATCACCCAAAAAACCAAGAAAATATAGAGATATCTTCACACACATTCAAGGAAGCAATTAAAGGTTGGAGGAAATAGATTAATTCCTCCCTATACTTCTTCGGCCTATGGCATCGGATCACCCAAAAAACCCTGGCAGTATAGGATATCCTTCTACACTCTTTCTCTCAACATGGATCAGGTGCACATGTTCCATTTACACTTTTCATTTTGTGTACTTTACTTTTACATGCATCTTTTACATTGTGTTTTTACACACATATATATACATATTTGACTACTTGATCATTTTCTCCTTGCAGGTCCGACTGTGAGAAACAAATAATCAAATGGGGGCAACAACAATGGCATCAACAACAACACTTCGTGACAACACACACTATACTAACCATGCAAGTACACTACACACATCAACATCAGCACATGTGTTCTTACCTAGGGTCACTGTCATCACATTTTTACACATTTTCATCTAAATAGTTTCCACACTCCTCCATCTTTTTGTCATTCCACGCTTTGTCTAGTCCTTGGCGTGCCTTCTTTGTTACTCAACATCGGCATCAGTACGCAACTCTATCTAATTTATGTTACCAAGCTTTCCACTCACCAACACGAGTGGGGAAAATATAGACACAAAATCATGTACTTTAGGCATTATTTGTCTCGGTTTCATACTTGTTTAGAAGGTTCTTGAGTGAAGAAAGTAATAATTAACCCCATCTTTTGGCCATCTTGTTTTATTTAATTTTTCATTACTAAACTTTTACATCCACATGCCCATCCAACTTTTTTCATCTCTCATTATTTTAGCCTTGGTGGTGTGCCCAACCTAGTACGGGGCACCTATGGGCACCCCTGGTCCCATTAAGGGTGCCCCGGTCCCTTTTGCACTTTCTTGCCATCTTTTGGGCTCTTTCTATCCATTTTAGATCTTTATCTTTTTGGTGGTCAACCATTTCGGGGTTAATTACAAAATTAGATCAAGAGAACCCTATAAATATAAAGTTATGAGACCATAATGAGGGACCATCCATCTATTGCATTGGAGATCACTTGCATCCACATAGCTCCATCACGAGGCACAATGCTAGGACATTTGCATCACACTTCATAGGGGGAGGTCCTTTACATCATCTTGGATTATTGATGACACTCTATACATGACAACAAATCCTATGCAACACACAACAAGGATTTCAGACCACCTCCCATCCCTGTGAGATTTAGTTTTAGAGATTTTACACAGACAAGGTGCCCAGTTTACATACTAGAGCACCTGCAGGAACCCCAATCCCTCTCTAGGTGCTCCATTCCAACTTGAAACTCTAGATCCATCCTTTTTCACAGCTTACGCATGGTCATATCGCTTTCAAATTCTCTAATCAACTTTGTGACATTGTCCTACAAGAATCTGTTATTCAGTGAGTTCTTTCCTCTTCTCTCTTGCACATTAGGGTTAGCATTTCCTTTTGCATAGTTTTTAGCTCATTTACATACTTCTTTACTGCATTTATTTACATTATTATAGTTGTTCATATCTTAGATTAATTATCCCCACATACTAAATATTAGTTAATTTTAGTTAATCAACAATATAAGGGATGTTCAATGTGTCATTCCCAAGTCATTGATATTTTCATTCATTGTTAATATTTAATAGTATTCTTATATAAATGAATGCATATGTCTTACGGATCGTATAATATACCATATACAACATATGGTTCTTAATTATATTCTTGAGAGATCCATGTTTAGAAATTATAGCCTTGAATCTTGAAATTTATAATTTAGGATGATTCCTTCAATTGAAATCTCATGACACTCCCATGATTAAATTTAAGCTAAGGTACCTTGATCTAATATCTTGGTTATAGATGACACCATGTATTCCTTGTCTCAATTAGCATATTAGTGTTTTATACTTGGATCACTATCTAAATTCTTGGTTGAATGTTATTTGTGTTCCTTTAGTCTTAGAAATCATGATTTTCTTGATCAAAACATGTTGGGTTATTATCTTACATAAACTCTAAGATGGGTTTTTAGTTTAACCAAATTATAGTAATAATCTCTAAGATGAGATGAGGGTTTGAGATCAACAATTAGTAATGAGTAAAACATGAGGTTGTAGCTTATTATTGTCATAGATTTAATGTGATATTTGTATGCTCGTGTGACTATTTTGAGAGCTTTGGGATTTAGATATGATCTTTGGAGGTTTGTGTTCATGTTCAATAATAAAACAATTATATTATAATAGGAACATGTAGTCAATTATCTTTTGACAACATTTATGAATTGTTTGCCTCCATTATGTGAGACATCGTTTTTGTAATGTATAACATATCAAATGAACTATTTTATATGGTAATCCTAATTTTAGCATCATCTACCCCTATGGAGATAATATCTTCTGTACGGATTCGGTATTGTCATGCCCTACTCCTGCTCTCACGTGGCCACCCTAATGTCCATGTTGAATTACATAGGATGGGTCATTGTTTGGATATATGAATGTGTAATGATGATTCCCAAACTTATTATAGTCACATGACTTCTGGTTAGTGAACCATGAATATAAGTGTTTAGGTCTCTTAGTGATAATAATACATTCTTGGTTGTATTTGATCATTTTTGTTATTGGTAAATACAATGGTTTTGAACTTCAATACATTTGTAGGTGATAAAAAATTGTAATAAAATTAGCTTGTAACCCTCATTACTGATTGTAGTTTTCATGAAATGAATGGTAATACACTATGATGATTAAGGGTATAGAAATTGAAACATAACTTGTTAAGGGAAACTTCTTTAGAATATGTTAAAGAATCTATGAATACCTATAACAACAATACACATTATAAACATATAACATATAACATATATAGTAACATACTTAGATTTTATCGTCTCAAGCATAGAAGTTACACATGTTTGATGAAATAGGAGAATGATATAAGTTTTTGTGTGCACATAGATTTAAGCATGAAGAATTATCTATAAAATGATTTTCCATGCTATTTGTTTGCCTAAGTTGAATGGATATATCTAAAGAAACCTTAAACCTCTATTAAGCATGACAACAATACAAATAAGACATGGTAGTATTGTGAGGCCATCATAATTAATATTTTGATGGCATATCATAACAAGAGTGTATCTCTATGGAGTATGGCATTTAATCATTTATGTTTTGATTGGTTACATTGTGGTATTGAGGTTATTATTACTTAACATCATGTTGCCCTTTTGAAATATTGAAATAATACTCGCTATACTTATCTAACTAGTATTGATAGGGATGAGAAACAATAACCATCATATGAGTTGGCAATAAACATGGGACCATGCTTAGACTTCTCTTATCTATATAGAGGCATGTTTTGTAGTGATTGCATCCAGGATTTTTTTGAATGATATTGACATGGTCTTTCCTTTGTGATAAACATAACATATACGGTTAATACCCTTTTAGTGGTAGTACTTTCTCATGGGATATGGCTAACATTGTTGTACTTCATTGATGTTAGTAGGTTTGTGATGAATAATATTAGGTATTGTTAACTACATACTAGGTCCTTCTCTACTAAGTGCTTTTCTTTACAATACCTAAAAACTACAAAAGGTTATCCCTATGTTTATTAAAAAGGGGAAAATCCTAAACCCCGATTAGGTGTGACAAAAATCTTTATGCGATCATGAATCCACATGGGTAAGGAATCCCTATGAACTACTAGGTCACTACACAAGTTTTTGTTAAATAAAAAATGTCTTCTTAGGACCCTTGTGGTCAAGAGTTCTTCCAATAACATTGGATGAGGAAGAATACTAGAAAAGTGTTCTAAAGATGCTAGAATAAACTTGTTCGATGATTTGAAGTGAGTGCCAAGTTGAGGCATGTGGATCATGTTAAATTGGTTAACCCATAAAACTATTGTGATCATGTTTTGATTAGAAAACATGATTAGGTGTTGATCAATTTGAGATCCCTATAATGTGCAACCTAGTTGGTAGTTGGTACAAACAAATGAAAGTTTAAAGTAGACACGAAGATGCCAAAAATTTAAGTGGAAAATGTGAAGTAAAAGTGTGGTGTGATCACACCTACAAGCTATCTCTACTAATAACGTGTAAGCAATGAAAAACTACAAGCAAAAGCAAAAGTAAGCAACTAACAAAAAACAAACCTCTCTTACAGTCTTTCTTGCAAACCTCAATGATAAGATTGCTGAAGTATTATACTTGTAGAATCTTTAAATGGTTGAATTGTGGGTGCTATAAAATATTATCCAAATGAAGGAGTGGCAATGCTACGAGAAAATTTAGACACATGGAAAACTTTTCAATATGCAGATATCAAATAGCAAATTGGCAGAGTTTTGTTGCAAAGCTTCCAGGGATTGTTTGCAAAGGATAAGGCTTGTTTTTTTATAGAGGATATGAAGTGGTTGAAGGTGGTTAATAAGATTATGAATGCATATTCTTAAAATAACATTAGAGGAAATTCAAATGAATTCATTGTCCATTGAATGGAAATGTATTTCTATTTTTTATTCGATGAGGTGATTGTATGTGCAACTTTGTTGGCCCCGCCTTTGTAGGATTCTAGAAGTAGAATTGAGTGGAGTGACTAGGATAGTGAAGTGGATTCTAAGTGGAGGATGAATAGGAAAATATATTTATTTCTATTATAAATAACTAATTTAATTAGTTATGAGGCGTGAGAGAGTAATTAACTATTTAATTAATTTAGCTAAAGGGTGTAGGAATTAATTTAATTTCTTTAATAGATAAACACTTTTGACCGAGCTATGAACCGAGTATATTTAGCCAAGATATAATATTTAAGCTCAACAATAGTGAACCAAAACAACCACACATAAACCCACTTCTAACGTGGGCGATCTCAAACCGAGAATCCACTTTGCAGCTTAAATCAACTGCATAGTCGGGCCACCTTAGACATTACCACCCCAAAAGGGGGTCGTGCTAAGTGGGATTTGAACTGGGTGGATCCGGATACAACCATATCTGTCTTAACTACTCCATCCATATCCCATCGATAAAAATAATTTAATTAATTTCAAAAGTATAATAGAATTAATTTAATTAATTCTAAAGGTATGATATAATTAATTTGCTTAATTCTAAAGGGATGGAATTAACTTAATTAACTTGAAGGAATGTAAATATGATATGAATACTCCAAGAATAGACTAGAAATATGTATGTATTTTTAGGGTGTCTCAACAAGGGTTGGTTTAAGTGCTTTATGAAATCAACCACCAATTAGTTAAGATTGTGCTTGGGATTTGTTAAGATGTGATTAAGTTAGTGTGACTAGTTATGACTCTCTCAAAGACAAGTATTGATAAAGTGAGTGTGGGCAAAAATTTGGGCTCATTTTTTTTAATTCTAGATGAAGAGGGTTATCACACCATTCAACCACAATCAGGGTTTGGATAGCAAAAAGTAAAAACGCTTACTAACACATAGGATCGAAGATTGCCTAGATATACAAAAGCAAGTTGTAGATAACGACGAAGGGTATACAAAAATTACAAACCCCCAAACCTCTCTTAGATATTGTCGTTAAATTTTGATAGTGTTGGTCTATCACATTGGTCTAAGCCCGCCAAAAATTTAAGGCACCTATTGAACACAATTCTTGATTTGGCTACACAACAAACTATTTTTGGATCATTTCCAAGTGCAATCGCATGAACTTTTTATGAGCAACGAGAGTGGAAATCAACTAACTCATTATTTTATTGTTTTTCATTTTCATATCAAGTAGTTACAATATCTATTTATTTTCACAATTTATATTATTGTCCTTGAATGAGCTATCTCTCGTAATATTAATTCATTTTATTTTTAATTACATTTTATATCATTCTACATAAAATAATTAAAATGAATATTTAATTTATATTTTATAATCAACTCATGCACAAACATATTAAAATCATAGAATTTGATAACTAATAAATATTTATAAATCTTATTAAATATCCATAATGATAGATCTAAAATAAACACCTTGAAATTTAAGTATTAAAATGTTTGTAATAATATTTATGAGAAGGAAAGATAGAAACATAAAAAATTGCAGCATTACATTTTTGTCTAAGCATTAAATTTGAATTGAAAGGCATGGTTTAGTTGAAAAAGCAGATAAAGACTCCCTCGAGACCATTTCCATAGATGATAACATGGATTTATTTATTTATTTATTTTGAAGGGGGAACACATTTTCGACCACGAGCTTTGTATTTCATATTTCATTTTATAAAGCCCGTTTTTCATCATAGCACCTTTTATTTTAATTTGGCGGGAGAGAGTAAATCAAGCATCATTGCCGAAATGGTTTTCAATGACTGACGCCACTTATATATATAAATAATTTATTGCCCTTTAAATTTTGTAGAATGATATTATAAATATATTGATTGAAATATAAAATGTATTACGTCAAGGCATTACCCCTATGGGAAAGGGTTTTGCGGATATTCATGGGACTATGTCAAATTTCACAGCTTAAATGATGGTTTTCCTTGTTATTTTTAGGAGTTTTACTTTTTAGTTTTTTAATTTTGCTTTTTTAGTTTGGTTGTTTATAGTTTTGCATGTTGAATATTTTGTGGGGTATATTATGCACACTTGAATGAGTATTTAGCATTTGTTTTGGATCAAAGGTAGGTATGGGATATGCAAGTCCACCACCGGTCATCTCGCCACGCGGTCAAATCATTCACGACCCCTCAAACTCGCAAATCATCCAAGAACTCAGGTCGGTCGATAAAAATGTGTTTATGTCGCTTAGTTGTTGTTGTTACGCTTTCTTGATGTCGTTTGGACATTTTTTTGTATTGGTTTGATTGTCATGTTCGGTAAGTAAGCATAACTTGTAAGATTTATTTTATGCCCTTTCGTTGCTTCTGTTATTGGTCTTTGGAATGTGTTATAACTATTAGGGTGTTATCGGCTAATAGTTGTCCTTATACCTATCATCCGTGTGAATGGTGTGGAGTAAAGTAGCTCAAGATATTTTTGCTTTTGAATTATTTTTCCCTAGTTTTGCTTTTGACAAAAATCATGGGGCAAGCTTATTGTGTCATAAACTAGTTCTCGCCACGTGGGCCTTTTCCGGAAAAATCCCCGAGGAGAATCACATCCTTCTCAAGATTTTTCGGGTTTTATAAATCATTGGCTCCGCCTAACACAACTGTGTAAAGAAAACTAGGGGTTCAATCCTACCATCAAATTCTCAGAAAAATTAATTATTAAGATTTTGAATTGGCCTTCAATTTTTTTGGCCAAGATATATTTGGAAAGTAAACCAGCTTTTGAAATTATACATTCGCATGATGCCTTTACTGAATTAATAATTCTCTCGGGGTAATTTCGCATCTAAATCTTCATGAAGGATCCTTCGCTACAAGTTTATTAGTGTTATGATGATTATCATTCGTCATTGTTTAGATAGATCTAATGGTTGAAATGTGGCCACGTGGCACCATGTGAGCCATAAGATTTTGTCGAATTTGTAAGTTGGAACACGGTCTAAGTATGGGCTCGCAATTTACCACTTGATAATTATCAGACGAGTAAAGTCCATTATCTTACGATTCACATGCATCTGGATTCCTATTATATGCGAGTTGCAATCTATTAAAAATACAAACTAACTTAAACTTTGGATCTACTATACGATAGAATAGCGATAATTGATAATTACGCCGAAGGCATTCCCCTATGGGAAAGGCACCTCTGGACGTTTCTACGACTGTCCTAATTTTGACAGTTTGACGGCCGTCTGGACGTTTGTTCTTTTTCACCTATTTTTAATAGTTGTTTTGTTCTTTTTTTGCCTATTTTTAATAGTTGTTTTTTTTGGGTGCATGCTTTGAGTGCGACAAACTATTTTTAATAGGAGTTTTTGTTTTTGCGGGGGCTATTTTTAATAGTGCTTTTTTATAGGCTTTAAATTCCTTGGGTAATTTTTAATAGTCCGGCGTAAGATCAATGTGATCGGGCCATGGGCTCACAGTACAACCAGGCTCGCCTGCGTGGGCGAGGGTGGGTTAATTATCAGCACCAGAGATTTCGCATCGACTCCGCTTGTTAACGCCGCTGCAAAAACTGCTGACACGATCCTGGCGTCATTTTACGGGATCTCCTCGACGAGGCCGCGAAGAAAGGCTTGGCTTTCCCCACTTCGACTTCGTGGGACGGCGTCTCCGCCGCCGGATCGGTGAGCACAGGCGCCCATGGCAGCGGCCTGGTCGGCAAGGGTTCCGCCATTAATGAATACGTCGTCGGATTAAGAATCGTCGTCCCGGCTCCTGCTTCTCAGGGTTACGCTAAGGTTATCCAGTTGAGAGAAGCCGATGCAGATTTGAAAGCTGCGAGATTTTCGCTCGGAACTTTGGGCGCGATCTCGCAGATAACGTTTGCGCTGCAGCCGATGTTCAAACGCTCTGTTTCGTTGAGTCTGGAGGATGATTCAGGGTTGGAGGATCGGCTTGTGGGGTTTCTCAGGGGTTCGAATTCGCAAATATTTACTGGTATGTTTCCCATGGAAAGGCTCTCATGGGGAAAATTGACAGGGTTTCTGCACATGTTCTTTGGCGTTGGTGTCAATAAGGCTTCTTACCAGCCCACCACTGTGCTCAAAACGGAAAAAAGCGCCACCAAATGTGAGTGTTTTCTTGTATATTTCAGGTTTGTATTACATGATCCGGTTTTTTTGTTCATAATAGTTGCGATTATAATTTCTTTTTAAAATGTGATTTTCTTGATTTAACAATTAGTTAATTTAAGTGCTTTCTTTGTTTGGGGTTTGAAGAGTCTAAAGGGTTGTGTTGTCAAAAATCCCCCAAGGTAATTTTGATAACATGCATCGAGTTGTCATCCTGAGCAAGTAGATAGATTCAAAGCCCAAAATCATGTTTTTTGGGGTCCCTCGGCTTCCTTCTAACTCCCCCATCCAAGAAGGAATCCCAACAGGTCGAGAAAATGGAAGAAGTGCGAAAACTAGGTCAGGGCGAGAAAAATTGAAGAAAATTGGCTAAGTCCTAGCCCTGTAGCACTTGGGACAGGTTGGGATGCGAAGGACGCGAAGGACGTGAAAAGGTGAAGTGGCCGAGAGAAAAGGAAGCCCATTTTGGGCGATTGGAAGAATTTGTCCTGCATACGATCGGGACAGTTGGAACAAATGTACGCGGAGGACGCGAACCACCTAGATCGGCCGAAACAGGGAACTTTAGTCCGGGACAGTTGGGACAAAGGGATGCGTGGGACGCGAAAGCCGAAGGAGCCAAGAGCCAATGAAATCTTGCCACGTGTCTTCGCCACAAACAGGAACAAGGAAGCCCATTTCGGGTGGTTCAAAAGAATTTGTCCCAGACAGTCCGGGACATTTGGGTCAAATGTACGCAGAGGACGTGAAAAGCTGGGAGACCCGCAGACGAATCAAAACAGTCACGTGTCCTAAGGCAGGAGTTCGGAGCCAGGGAAAGACTTAGAAAATTTGTAAAATTCTTGAGCCAAAAATTAAAAGGTAAAGGTTGACCCCGCGCCCCTATCCTCCAACCAGATCATGCCACGTGTCCCAAGTGGCGGGGGCGCGGGGAAAAAATGGAAAATTTTCCAAAGTTATAGAAAAGTCAAAATTTTCAAGGGAAACCCATGGAAAGGTGGAGGAGAGATATTTACACAGTCAATCAGAGCCCGACACATGTCGTCCAAGTGGCAGAGCGCGGGAAAAATTCAAAAATCCGTTTTGGCCTGTTTTGTGCCCTAAATCTTCATATCGCCATAACTTTCGATCCAGAGCTCAGATTTTCGTGTTCTTCATATCAATGGAAAGCTGGTGAAATTCTCTACATGATCCCAAGGTCAATCTTGCATTTTGGTTCAGTTTAGAGAGGGAAAATCAAGAAAACAACTCAGTGCGTGATAATAAGGTAAGCGACATTTCAACAACCAAAGCCTTTAATGCAATGACAGACGAGTTCACCGTTTTTGCTGCAGGCACCCACCGTTTTGCCAGATTCGCCGCTTCGACCTAATGAGATGAGTTAAATGCAACCTAGAAGTGGTTGGGGTAGATCTGGTTTCCTCTCTCTCATTCTTCCTATATATTGTAAGGAGGGGCTTCTTTCTAAAGGTCAAACATTTTCTGTTTTGCTCCTCCCTTCTTCTCTTTATCGTCAGTGAATTTGTGGAGTTCCAACCTCCCATTTGAAACTCGTAATGTGAATCTACCTCTTGGCATCTTGTAGTGTATCGTATCAATCCTTGGAGCAAGTAATGCATGTCGTGGATGATTCTCAACCCTCTCTCGTGTTCATTTGCATTCACTACAAATTTTGTTATCGTGCATGATCTCACATCACATTTGAATGGTCTCGTGTTTATGGCAAGATAGATGTTCTTCATTCCTCGCGCATCACCTCTGTTAGCTTAGGTTTATTTTTATGCATCTTCTTACCCTGTCTCCTTGGCAAGTTAGATTAGGTTTTGAGTAAACCCTCTATGTTTTTGTGTGCATCTGAACAGAGGAATAGGAACCAGCCTTCTCTGGAGATTCCTTTCTCATTCTTACAAGTCCCACACTTGGAGAAAGGATTCCATGTTGTGCAATCACACTGGATGTTAGCATGATCAACCTAGAAATCTGATCAACATCCAGGGGTGCTGTGATTTTGCATCAACAGTTTTGGCACGCCCGGTGGGACCCTAGAGGTCTCATTTTTATTGCAGCAAAGTTGATGTGCATCTGCTGCAATTTTCTTGCTTGAAAAGAGCTATTATTTGCATATTTGGTGACTCCAAGGGGAAGAATCAACTGGTTTCAGCAGTGCAGGCCTGAAAACTCATGAGAAGAGTCACCACAAGGTCAAGAGTTGGAGAAGAAGAGGTGTTGTTTGAATACCTGCAATTATCTCCAAGAAGAAGGCAAAGACGAAGAAGGATTCAAAGGTCTTCATCTCCACCAAATAGAACTCTCTCAACTCCTCCACCTGCTAGGCCTTTCATTCAGATACAAGAGTTTTAAGACCAATTAGAATGGCACAAAACAACCTTATGTCAACTTCACGGGTAGTAGCCCACTTGCCCTCAATGCACAACATCCAATTCCTATTGCAGCCTTGAAGAACACCCCATACTTCACCGGAGAAAATCAGACTACTCCGTGTGATCATGTTAAAGATATTGCTAACCTTTGTGCAATCCATGAAATCGATGAGATGCAAGTGGTCACAAGATTCTTTGGCATCTTCATTCAAGGGGAAAGCATTGCAATGGTTTAGAAGCCTTGGAGTTGGTTCTATCACAAATTGGAATCAGTTGTGTATAGCACTTCATGAGCAATTTGGAGAAAAGGGAGACAACTTGTCTCTTTTGGAGCAGCTGACAACCATCAAGAGAGCTCCCAATGAGCAGCTGACCAATTTCAACTTCAGATTTCAAAAGACTTGGGAGAGAATTCTAGTGGCAGTCAGGCCAACAGCAGAAGGTGCTTTTCTCTACTATCTCAAAGCTCTAAATTCTGATATTTCTATGTTGATTCAGTCCATGGGAGGCATAACTATCCCTATGGCTTATAGCATTGCCATTAGGGCTGAAAATTGTTTGATATAAGTGGAAAACTTGCCCCTAGACCTCCCATGCCACTGTTTCCAAGTTTAGAGAGTCCAAACACCAATCAAGCACCTAATTTGGCTCCTTCTCCCACTCCTAGAAATCAGAGTTCAAATGAAGCTTCCACTTCATCTCCAAGTGCCCCAAATGAGCTTCAAGAAGTCATGAAGCAATTACAAAACCTAGGCAATGAGCTGGTTACTCTCAAGAGGCAACAAGCCCAAGGTCTTAGACCTTATTAGCCCCAAACTCATCCTAACAGTAGCCATACCAACCACAAAGGCCACCTAATCCAGTTGCAAATATGAATCAAACAAGGCCTCCCGCCAATAGACCATTCCACCACGTAATCCAAATGCCATATCTCGCCTCTAAGGCATTGGTGCCAACACAAAACAACATTGCCCAGGAGTATGATTGGTGTTTTCCATGCAATGAGCCTCATAACCAATCCATGTGCTTCAATGGTGCTTTGAATCAAGCACTAATGGTGATAACTACTGGTGTGGAGGGTGAGGGCAGTCAAGGAAACAGCCAACAACAAGAAACATTCCAACAGCAATCAGCGCCAAATGACACCACATTGGTAAATCGGCAAGCAAAGGATTTTTGTGGCATGAACTAGGTAGTTTCTCAAGGTGTTGCAGCCAACACAAGGTCAAAAAGGAGGAATTTGGGTGAAGAACAACCATTAGCCCCAACCAATCCACGACCTTCTATGGTTCCACAAGTGGTTGGTAAACAAAGTCCAATTTCAAATGCACAAGGGCAGCCAAGAACAGCCCCTAGGCCAACTCAAATACCAGTTGTTGCTGCCCACATGCAAGGAGTGAATGTGCAAACTAAGGGACAGCAAAGAGATCCTTCATCACCATTTAGTATCATTGATCAGATGAAGAAGAAAAACGTCAATATATCAATGTGGGAATCCCTATCTATCCCAGGCCAAAGAGATCTGCTGCAAGCTGCCATGAAGGACTGGCCAACTTCGAATCAGCAGGATCAGATGCAAGACAAAGTGCTTACAAATGCTGCCCAGCCTGAGGGAAATCATGGAAGACAACAAGGTAAAATGTTGAAACCCCTCCTTTCTATGTTTCATTGATCATGGAAATCAACTAGTGCACAATTGCATGATAGACTCGGGCAAGTAGCTCAAGAATGCCTAAGCAAATAGCTGATCAACTAGGGCTCCAAAGATGAAACAATATCCAAAGGGGTAGTGCTAGATGGGACAGCAAGCAGAAGCAGCAGTTGGAGTGATTAAAAACTTGATTCTTACCTTGCATGCATGTCCAAATGTTGTTGTTTTACAAGATGTATCGAGTCATAGACCTTCCACCACTCTTTGCCCTTTGCTTGTCAAGGGACTTCTGACCAAGATTGGAGGATATTTGTCTACCGATTGGTCACACATCTTTGTTCAAAACGAGGTATGGAACCAAAGCCACAATCAGGTCGAACCTATTGCAAACTTCCATATTGAGCCTTACACTCCAAGTCGATTAATGCCAATTGCTCAAAGCATTTGATCAAGAAGATCACCCAAGCTCGATGAAGCCGACACTAAAGTTGGAAGCATCCTGGATCTAACTCTTGATTAATGGGAAAACAAGGTACATGCATTTGATCCTTATCAAGAAGTGGAAGAATCGAGCTAGGGGTCTATTGCATACATGAAGAAAATCAACCTATTCCTAGCATCGCGAGCCAAACCACAAGGATAACAATGAGGTATGGCAGTTGTTTTTTGACGGATCAAGGAGTAGACAAGGTGCAGGAGGTGGAGCTGTGCTTGTTTCACCTCAAGGAGTAAGGTACTATTCGGCTTTTAGATTTCAGTTTGCATGCTCCAATAACACTGCTGAATATGAAGCCTTGGTGCAAGGGATGCATTGGGCAATCAAGAAGAAAATAAAGAACTTGCAAGTCTTTGGGGACAGTGAATTGATTGTAAATCAGGTCAAGGGACAACATGCTGCCAAGAATGATCTACTCAAGTGCTACAAGAACAGGGTGTGGGACCTCATGGAAGATTTTGAAGGTTTTGGCATCAAATCCATTCCTAGGAAAGAGAATCAAGCTGCTGAAAGGCTTGCAGCAGTAGGGGCAGCCTTTGACATTATGGAAAGCATTCAACAAGACAAGGTACAGCTAAACATCCACGTGATTGTGAGGCCTTCAGTGCCAGATAACAATGTCAGTTGGCAAGTGTTTGAGAATGACCAACAAATCATCCATTTCTTGCAAGAAGAAGCAGAGTTCTCAGCCAAGAATCAAGAAAAATTGGAACAGCAGTATGGTGATCAAGTGGTACAGCTGAGAACTAACAAGCTGCCCAAGGGACTTATCACTTTGGAGTCCATTTTTAATCCCAATGATCAGTTTAGGAAAGAGAAAGAAAACATTCAAGTCAAGAGAGAGGATTCAATATCCATCTTGGTGGAAGAGAACAAACCATTGCAAATTGGAAGGATGACAACTAAACAAGAAAGGTATGAGTTCATACAGCTGTGTCAAGAGTTCCCTGACATGTTTTCTTGGAGCTATGAAGACTTGAAAGGTTTCAATCCCAACTTAGCTCAGATACCATCGAATTGGATCCAAATACTAACCCTGTAGTAAACAAAGACAAGTCAATCCACACATGGAGCCTCTCATGAAGAAAGAATTGGACAAGCTGATTGAGTCAAGAATCATATTCCCAATCAAGCATTCTAGTTGGGTTGCCAACTTAGTTCCAGTTAGAAAGAAGAGTGGAGAGATCAGATTGTGTGTTGACTTCAGAGACTTGAATAGAGCCTCTCTCAAGGACCATTACCCACTCCCTTCCATGGAGAAAATATCGCAGTTGTAGCTGGTTCAGAAAGGTTTTCATTGCTAGATGGATATTCAGGCTATAATCAGATAATGGTGAAGGAAGATGACCAGTTCAAGACAGCCTTCACCACCAAATGGGGCACGTATGCTTACAAGAAGATGCCATTTGGCCTATCAAATGTTGGAGCCACTTTCCAAAGGGCAATGGATATGGCATTCAAGGGGTTGATCAATAAAATGGTTCTGATATATCTTGATGACATCACCGTATTCTCCAAAATGCGGTGGATCACCTCTTTCATCCGAGGCGAGTATTTCGGAGGTGTAGAAGATTTGGGGTATCATTGAATCCCAAAAATGCATATTCCTGGCTCATGAGGGGAAACTTCTAGGCCATATTGTTTCAAAAGAGGGATTGACGATTGACCCATAAAGAGTTGAAGCAATTCGAGCATTGCCATTGCCAAGTCACAAGAAGGCTCTTCAAAGCTTCTTGGGAAGGATCAATTTTGTTCGTAGGTTTGTTCCAAACTTTGCGGCTCTAGTAAATCCAATAATGCGATGTTAAAAAGAGCATGGCATTTAGGTGGACATCAAGGCAAGGCAAGTTTTGAGGCAATAAAAGAGGCTATATCTCAAGCTCCCACTCTCGTCAATCCAGACTTCTCCAAGGGTTTCATGCTATACACCTTTGGTAGTGGAGACACAATTTCTGCAATCCTGGCACAACAAAACAAAGAAGGATTAGAACAACCAGTTACTTTCTTTAGTCAAGGCTTGGAGGAATATGAAACTAGGTACTCTTTCATTGAAAAGCATGTACTTGCAGTGATCAGGAGTTTAAAGAAATTCAAGCACCTAGTCTCAAACAACAAGATCCAATTATTGGTCTCTCATGCGAGAGTCAAGGACTTCCTTCTAAACAAGGATTTGAATGAGAAACGTGTAGGATGGATAACCCGTGTCATGGAATATGACATCGAGATTAAGGTCACCAAACTAGTACATGGGAAGGGACTATGCAAACAACTAGCCTTGAGTCAGCAAGTTGAAGCAGGTAATGGAAAAGAGGCTATCTTGGTACTACAGGATGGTCAAGAACAGGAAAATGATGATGTGCCCACTCCCTGTTGGACTCAAAATATGATACACTTCTTTATGCATGTGCCTATGCCCTCCAGAAATGAGCAAAGCAAATAGGAGATACTTTAGATTACAAGCCATCCCATATGTGTTTGTTGATGGTGTTTTGTTTAAGAAAGACATCAATGGAGTTCTACTGAGGTGCATTGGGATAGGTCAAATTGAGAGGGTGTTATGAGATTTTCACGATGGAGATTCCGGAGGACATTTCGCCCCACGAGTAACAGCTCTCAAGATAATGAAGGCAGGGTATTATTGGCCCACAGTGTTCAGTGATTGTTATACATGGATAAGAAAGTGCAAGAAATGTGCATTCTTCACAGGGAAAGGAAGGTTAGCAGCACTGCCCCTTCATCCAATTTCAGTAGATCAGCCATTCATGCAATGGGGACTGGACTTCATTAGAGTCATCAATCCCAATTCAAGTCAAGGTCACAAGTGGATACTTGTAGAAATGACTATTTCACCAAGTGGACCGAAGCAGTGGCACTCAAGGAGGCAAGTGAGTCTAACATACTAGACTTTTATGAAGAAATAGTGACCAGGTTCGGTGTGCCGGCCACTATCATATCAGATAATGCATTAGCATTCATAGGTTCCAAGATTACAGAATGGGCTGTCAAGAATGGAATCTATTTGAGCACCTCTTCAAATTATTACCAACATGGTAATGGACAGGCAGAGTCCACGAACAAAAAGTTGCTAAGGATCATTAGAAGAACTCTGGATGAAAACCAAAGGACATGGCATACCAAGCTAAAATCAGCATTATGGGCTGACAGGATAACACCAAAGAGGTCTCTGGGTAGTTCTCCTAAAAATTGGTCTATGGGAAAGAGGCGTGATTGCTATATCATTAGAATTTCCAGCATTGGAGCTCATGAAGCAGTTGGAGTTGTCTGAGTTCAAACCAATGGAGGCTAGGTACACAGAGTTGATGGAATTGGAAGAAATAAGAGAACATGCGATTCGATGATTGAAAAGGATCGGACCTTAGTAAAAAGATGGTTTGACAAGAAGGCAGGAGCAAGGACCTTCCGGAGGGGGACCTAGTTACGAAATGGGATGCGAGATCGGGCGAAACACGGAAGGCATTCCAAGTTTGATGCCATTTGGAGCGGCCCCTACATGGTCATGAGATGTAAAAGTGGTAATGCCTTCCAATTGTCTGCATTGGATGGAGAAGAACTCCCGATTCCAGTTAACGGAATCTATCTTAAACATTGCTACTAAAAAGGAAAAGGTTTACCCTTGTAAATATTAGCCTAGATTTCAGTTCCTCTAAGTGCGTATGCACATTGTCTTGTTGTAGTTAGGTTTCTTTTTCCCTAAGTGCTTTGGCACAGGTTTTGTCGCTCTCAGGTTGAATTTCTACAGTTCAGAGTGCTCTCGAAGAATGAGTTGCAGTATCAGGATCGGGATCAGAGATCAAGTTGGCTTCAGGTTATTACTCCATGCCCAATGGATTGTTAAAAGGCCACTGATCTTCTACCTAGCAGGCAGGTGACCCCGCTGAGTCGCCAAACTGTTGTCAAAAATTCCCCCAAGGTAATTTTGATAACATGCATCAGATTGTCAGTCCCGAGCAAGTAGATTGATTCAAGGCCCAAAATCATGTTTTTTGGGGTCCTCGACTTCCTTCTAACTCTCCCATCCAAGAAGGAATCCCAACAGGTCAAGAAAATGGAAGAAGTGCAGAAAACTAGGCTTGGGGCAGAAAAATTGAAGAAAATTGGCTAAGTCCTAGCCCAGGCAGCACTTAGGACAGTTGGGACGCGAAGGACGCGAAAAGGCGAAGCGGCCGAGAGCAAAGGAAGCCCATTTCGGGCAGTTCGGAAGAATTTGTCCCAGACGACCCGGAGCAGTTGGAACAAATGGACGCGGAGGACGCGAACTACCCGGATCGGCCGAAACAGGGAACTTTAGTCCAGGACAGTTGGGACAAAGGGATGCGTGGGACACGGAAAGCCGAAGGAGCCGAGAGTGAATGAAATCTTGCCATGTGTCTTTGCTTTGCCAAACAGAACAAGGAAGCCCATTTGGGCGGTTCAAAAGAATTTGTCCCAGGCATCAGGACATTTGGGTCAAATGTACGCGGAGGACGCTTGAAAAGCCGGGAGACCCGCGGACGAATCGTAAGCGAGACACGTGTCCTAAGGCGGGGAGTTCGGAGCCAGGGAAAGACTTAGAAAATTTACAAAAGTCTTGGGCCAAAAATTAAAAGGTAAAGGTTGACCCGCGCCCTTGTCCTCCAACCAGATCATGCCACGTGTCCCAAGTGGTGGGGGCGCGGGGAAAAAATGGAAAATTTTCCAAAGTTATAGAAAAGTCAAAATTTTCAAGGAAACCGCGGAAAGGTGGAGGAGAGAGATTTACACGATCAATCGAGCCGACATGTGTCGTCCCAAGTGGCAGGCGGGAAAAATTCAAAAATCGTTTTGGCTTTGTTTTGTGCCCTAAATCTTCAAATCGCCATAACTTTCGATCCAGATCTCGGATTTTCGCGTTCTTCATATCAATGGAAAGCTGGTGAAATTCTCTACATGATCCCGTGGTCAATCTTGCATTTTGGTTCAGTTTAGAGAGATAAAATCAAGAAAACAACTCGGCGCGTGATAATAAGCGAAGCGACGTTTCAACAACCAAATTTTTAATGCAATGACGATTCACCTTTTTTGCTAGGCAGTACCCACCGCGTTTTGCCAGGATTCGCTTCGCCCTAATGAGATGAGTTAAATGCAACCTAGAAGTGGTTGGGGTAGATATGGTTTCCCTCTCTCATTCTTCCTATATATTATAAGGAGGGGCTTCTTTCTAAAGGTCGAACATTTTCTGTTTTGCTCCTCCCTTCTTCTCTTTGTCGGGGAATTTGTGGAGTTCCAACCTCCCATTTGAAGCGTAATGCGACTCTACCTCTTGGCATCTTGTAGTGTATCGTATCAATCCTTGGGAGCAAGTAATGAATGTCCGTGGATGATTCTCAACCCTCTCTCGTGTTCATTTGCATCCCCCGGTCTTTCACCGCAAATTTTGTTATACGTGCATGATCTCGCATCACATTTGAATGGTCTCGTGTTTATTGGTAAGATAGATGTTCTTCATTCCTCGGCGCATCACCTCTCGTTAACTTAGGTTTATTTTTATGCATCTTTTACCCTGTCTCCTTGGCAAGTTAGATTAGGTTTTGAGTAAACCTCTCTGCGTTTTTGTGTGCATCCGAACAGAGGAATAGGAACCGGCCTTCTCTGGAGATTCCTTTCTCATTCATTTCGCAAGTCCCACACTTGGAGAAAGGATTCCATGTTGTGCAATCACTTTGGATGTTAGCATGATCAACCTAGAAATCGATCAACATCCGTGGGTGCTTTTGTGATTTTGCATCAACAAGTGAGTGTAAATTGTCGGTGTGTTAGTGTTAGTGTGAGATCGTTTCTCTTTTTCTAATATTCGGATCAATTTAATGTTGTTAAAAAATAATAGATAAATCAGAAATAATTTGATAAAAAAATTAGACACAACTTATTAAAAAAAAGATTTCACTAAAAATAAATTTCCAAATAATTAAAATTGTGGAAGAAGTGATTTTTTTGTCCTAAAGAAATATTTGTTTGATTTTCGTAGTACCTAACCTGTTGAAAAATATCTCATCTTGAATGCAATTGATTGACATATTTTTGGTGGTAAATAATCTTCACATATTTCAAGAGCAAATTCAGCCGTAGCAATCAATACATTAAATAAACTTACTCCTGTTTAACACATGACAAGTACCAGTAGGTATCTTAATGAATATTCACTTTTTACTTAAATATTTTCTATACTT
Organism: Taxus wallichiana var. yunnanensis; assembly: GCA_018340775.1. Taxonomy (NCBI): domain Eukaryota; kingdom Viridiplantae; phylum Streptophyta; class Pinopsida; order Cupressales; family Taxaceae; genus Taxus; species Taxus wallichiana. Next base: position 333,465,240 of record CM031240.1, on the reverse strand, counting down.
TTTTTTAGGATTGAAAATACTTAAATATTCTCAAGTACTTCAAAATTTCATGATTTTCATTTAATGTCAACCGTGGTTATATCATTATTTATATGTTTTTTTATTAAAATGAATATGTTTGAAATAGTGTTTATGTATTTGATTTATGTCATATTCTTTTCAGTCTTTTAAATTTTTAATAAATATTAATATTTAGTTTTTATTTATTATTTATTATTTAATATATGTAAAATATAATAATTTACAATTTTAATATATGTTAATTAAAAAGATATTTTTACAAATTAAAATATGTTATGAATAACAATGTAAATGAGAAATATATTAATAAAAACGTAAGTGTCAAGAAGAATGTTATATAATATACATATGAGAAAAAAATAGTACATCACAATTTTTTATTAGATATAGGGAAAAATTTTGTAGAGAACTATGTTATATAATATACATATTTTATATAATTAAAATAGATGTCAATAATTTATTTAAAATAAAAATAATAAAAGCGTAATATTAATAGGATAGATATATGCCCATTACTTAAGTGGATATTTATATATATTTTAAATTAAAAGATAAATATTCTGATTTTTAAAAATATTGCACTAATATTATATGACATACACAATAATTCTTAAATTTAGTTAAACTTAATATTTCTGTAAAATTGTATGAAAATAATATTTTCTTAAAATGATTTGAGTTCTTTAAACAATCTTCGTAAAGATAATTTAGAATGAAATGTAATTCTTGCTTATGAAAGGTTATTTAGTTTTGTGTATTCGAAATATAGTCAAATGCTTACTTTGTGGTTTTACATTGATCCGGTTTGGTTTTGTTTGGTATGCAGATGACACCTTTGAAGCTAAAAAAGATGCAAATGCACTTTGTGTGATGACAGCAGGACTTCAATGAACAACAAAATAGCCAAAGGCGGCGGGTTTCTCAATGATGGGATAAAATTCACTAGGTTTCGGTGGTGGGGATTCAATCACAAAATGCAAGCAATAGGGGGATGCCAAGACTACCACAAGAAGACCGAAAACCAATCATGGAACATGGATGTGTATTAGGAGATCGAGCAAATGTTGATCGAGAAGCACGGGGAGCTTGACTGGGCCAAATCTGGGGGTCACTTGTTTCAGGGTTTGGCGGCCCACAAAACTGTGAATTTGCAGCAATTTCTCCTGGTGAAAAAGAGGTTCGATCCGAACGGCCTATTTTCCAATGACTGGACAGACGGATTGTTGGGCATACAAGGGAAAGGAGTGGAGGTTTTGAAGAAAGGATGCGCTTTGGAGAAATTGTGTAAATGTAGAGAGGACATCCATTGTGCACTGAAAAGGGTTACCGTTGCATGCAGGGCCGAGTATGGAAAAATGCTCGGGTTTGCAGGAAAGTAACTTCTCAAAATATTCCATCTTCCTAGTTAGGTGTTATGGCTTTTATGTGATACAGAATAAATTTTCAATCTAGAGAATGGTGAAGGAGATGTAATTCCACTCAACAATATTTAAATAATAAATATACCGTTTTTGTTTGCAAAACGCCTCAAAGAAATGTGGTCTCATGGAATGCTATGATTGTAAGATATGCACGAAATAGCTCTAACAATGATGCACTCAAACTCATTGAGGTAATAAAGAAATTTGGAATGTACCATAACCATTTCAAATTTGTTTATATATAATTACATATTCTGTCTCATTTTAGTTTCATGGAGAGATACTATGTTAAAACACTTAATCATTCTTTCAATCTACTTTGACTACAACACTTCACATTCACTACATTCTTGAGAGTGAGTATTAGCAAACTTACATGTCTCACTTGAATTTGTATTCAAATATTACACAACTAAGTTTTATCTAACATCCCTTCTAATGTATTTCGCAACATTTGTTCTGACTTTAATAGAAAATTAGTATTGTCAATCACACCCCTTATCAACATCAACTACAAAAGTAATAACTATACCTCTAAATCAAATAACATATACTGTTCGGCGTACACATCTCATGAAACACATGCGATTGCTAGTATATAGCTTGTGGGTTATAGTAGATATAAACTAATAATAATTTGAGCGTTATATATCTTATGCTCCACGTGCATGGCTAGATTTTGCTACGCTAAACCAAGCATGCAATATATTGGAGTCAAAGTCTACACATAAATATTATAATGGATTTGATTATAGAAATTGAGTTATTTATGGAGGTTGGAATGATTATAGCAACCTATTCACGTTATTTTCGAATTTTTGGCTATTTTTAACATTTGTTTTTCCTTTTTTTGTTATGTTTAGATTTGCTTTTTCGTGCATGTTGAATAAAGGTTTTTGTTTTGTATTTTTACTATTTATCTGAGGAATGGCTTGTTGGGTTTTTTGTTATGTCAATGGATTTCAATGTAGTTGCTACGACTGTGGTCAGAAGCCTCTATATTTGTTGTTTTTGTGAATCCTACCATGTTTCCATGTAGATTTTGACTAATAATAAAACCTAGACTGAAAACCATTTGGTAAAATGCATTGGTTATCTGAATGTATTGGACATCTGAAAGGCAATCCAAAAAATTGCATGTCTCTATTGACATGGGCGAATTGTGAGTTGTAGATTGAAATTCCAAGCAACATTGGAGCTTTGTAAAAGAAGCAAATACCTCAACCCTGCTAACATCAACTACTTTGGTCTGATATTTTTGGTCTCTCTGCAGAACCCATCATCAGAGAAAGGATTGAAGCCAATACTTGCCCAGATAGACTATTGACATCTTACTTTTCCTTCTCAAAGCTAGACTATCTATTTTAGCTTTTTCTAGATTGTGTGAACCAGATGCGATCTCCTAGATGACATTGGTTACGAGGATATGCATGAAAGGGTGTATTGGGGAAATGCCCTATTGGGATTTCCAAGGAGGCATTGGTATTTTATAGGAAAATGTAGTCAATATGCATGAAACCCACCCAGTTCACCTTTACAAAGCGGTTCTACCCGCATGATCCAAGTTGTCCTCTCTCGAAGAGGGTGTGGCAATTCATACTCAAGTAATAAGTAGCATATTTTAGTGTAATCTTCTGGTTACAAATGCCCTCGTAGATATGTATGTAAAATGTGGGAGTACAGAGATTACACGCGATGTGTTTGACAAAATGTCGATCCACTTTTCTTTATTTCCTTTGTGTCACGAATCTACACACTTATCACTATTGTAGTGTTTTTCTTTACAATAATGAACAGTCCTCCACATGTGCTTAGCATATTACTGTAAAGAACACAATGTGACAATTCATACTCAAGTAATAAGTAGCATATTTCAGTGTAATCTTCTGGTTACAAATGTCATCGTAGATATGTATGCAAAATGTGGGAGTACAGACATTGCATGCGATGTGTTTGACAAAATGGTTAATCCAATTTTCTATATTTCCTTTACGTCATGAATCTATACACTTATCTCTATTAAAGTGTTTTGCTTTACGATAATGAACAGTCCTCCACATGTACTTAGCATGTTACTATAAAGAATAGAATTTCTTGGGGTCCTTGCTGACCTTGATTTCAATGCGTTGCCACGTTTGTGCTTTTCTTGGTGTCACTGCTTTGTTGTCTCCTTATTTTCATTGATTTCGTTCATTTGTTGTTTGTCTACACTCTTCGGATGCTGCAGTTTCTTGTTAAATACTCTTTTGTTACTGGAAATAGTGGGGTGTCATTGTTTTTACTTAGTTTGCATGCATATAAAATCTCATGAGGTTTGGTTTTGTTTGTAGACATCCTTAGTATAATTACAAGATACGGTTGGCTCTCTTATCTCTCCGTTTCCCTCCAAGTTTTGGTTGTGTTTCACATTGCGTTATAAAGTATGATTGGATGTTGCAACTTTTATGTAAATGCTCTCTTGTTTCTGGAAATAGTGGAGCGCTGCTATTTTTACTTGTTGTATGTCTTTCAATCAGGTCCATGATGATATTTCTAAATGTTTGTTCCTCTTCTTGTATATTAATCTTTGAATTAATACTACGCCCATCTTAGACCTTTGAAAATCAAACTTGCCAAGTCTATTTTTTTGCCATTACCATTGATAATAAGACAAAGGTTCGAGATCCTTCAATCTTGTCTATATCTCATAAATTGGGGAAGCTTTGGGACAAGCATCATCATATGCTATTTGAATGTCAAGCTAACTTCTAAGGAAAAGTTCTGGAATCTTTTTAAAAAATAAAAATTAGCATCAGCAATAGCTTCCACAAGAACAAAAACCATCTTGCCAATGATGGAAAAAAATTTCTATCATTGAGCAGTCTTGGATGTATGTTTGATTAAAGTACATGAAAATCACTATATATGTAAGAATTTTGTATTACCTCCCTACAATGTTGTGGTCATTCGCTACATTTTAAACATCATTTTTGAGTCGTTCACAAATGGTTGACATCTCTCAAGAAATTCTCGTTAAGGACGAACTTGGGGTAATGTACCAAATCCAACATATTCAAAGGCCTATGAACTTCTCATGCCAAACACAAACAAAGTTTAAGAGAAATTAATGCTCATAATGCAACTGCAAATCCAGAATAAGGAGAACAAACTCACCTAGAACAAGCATAATTTCAGTATTAACCTACAAAATCAAAGAAATATTATCATTCTCTATATTGCAAATAAGACCTTTTAATGACCAAATCTCACAGTTGCTTTTTGCCAGTGAATTCAAGTCACCCATGCCATAACTATCGGGTAAATTTGATTGCAGTCACTTTCTGTTTTGGAGAACAACGAGGATAATCATAAGGAATCTAAATTAAAAAAAATACAAAAATTAGTTAAAAGACATTAATTTTTTTGCTTTGCTAATTACGTCGAAGGCGTTAAGGTGTTCCCTCTATGGGAAAGGCCCTTCCTTTGTTTCGGTGACTATGTTAAATTTGACGGCATGTTGGACATTTTTTCAAGGCATTTTTGTTTGACGATCATTTGGATGTTTTTGCTTTTTCCATGTTTTCATGTTCCGCCCTTGCAGAATGAAGACAGATGATACCGAAAGGCGAGAAAAATTGATTTGTGGCACCACATGTTTTGGTTTCCCGCTTCATATATTTACAGGGATTTGGTGGATTTGATATGATGAGGGCCCAGGGTAGGGAAAAGATTTCGATGTAGAATATAACTGTACTCTTATTTGAATATCGTCCCCATCCTTGGAGCACCACATCTCCAAGTAAGTATGTTTTTATCATTTTGTGGTCGGTCTGTGGTTTTATGGGCTATAATTTCTTTTTCTTTCTTTCATTCTTTAAGGAACTTATTTATAAATTTATAAATGTGAATTTTGAAATTTCCTCTGTAGAAAATTTCAAAACCAACATTTCAGATTCCAATTCTGAAATACGACCATCTTTGGTGAGGACAAGCATTTGCAAATTCTCTAACTCAATACACTTGCTACCAAGCTCCACTTTAAGGCCTGTAATTGTAGCCTTCAATTGGGACACTTCAATAGCAATCTCAATGTTCCCCTGCTCAATTTGTTCACGCGCGTCATTCCTTCCCTTAGTAACTATTTCATGCTTCCTGGAAAAATCTTCAACAATATCCTTTGCTTTTCATGACAACTTTCGGTGACAAAAGAAAGAGTAAAGAAATTCAATTTTGAAGTCTTTAAAGGTAAAAAACAAAAAACTGCTAGGATATGCATAAAATGGGGTTGTTGAAAATGTCTTCAAAAATTTTAAGTGAATACATTGTAGTCATTTTTACCCCCATCACAAAGGAAAGAAATCCCAAGCGCACCGGCCTATCACCCAGTGGGTGTTGGGCGCTCACCCGAGGCATGTACGGGTGCAAGTCTCTCTTTATGTGAGTTTAATGGGAAACATCATCTATGATTTGAGTGTGAGACATTTTGAAAGGAAATAAGACGTGCAAGCACCATAGAGATCAGAATGGCTTCTAGATCCTTGCAATTATTCCAGACATAAAGTACTTTAACAGATAAAATAAATTACACCAATACAGAAAGGAAATCATACAAGCATTCATACTAGTTCATAAACATAAATGAGAAAGAACTATGAAGAAGGATGTATGTATCATAACCATTAATGCTCATGTTCATATCAACTGGTAACCTTATTACATTCATTAGGCCATTATAGAATGTCACAAAAAGGTAGACCATAGTCATGCATTATAACTAGACTCATATAACTGGGCCTACAAAAGAAAATTTATAATTCCCAACCCCTGATACATTCTTTCCTACCCTTATTTTCCCAAACTAGCAGAGTCCTTATAGTATTTCGCATGAGCTCCGCCCTTTCTCTATGTGTTCAGGTATGTCTTTTACTTCTGCAAGCACTTGTATATATAGCATCTTTGATCCGCCAACTCATTCTCCTATGGCCTCAGATCCGTCACCAAGTGTCTGAATGTGGTCCTCCAGGAATGCATGCTCCTCTAGGTCTGAGTTCACCACTCTGTGTCATGATGTCCTTCTAGAAGCCTCTACCGCAGGGCATATTCCTTCCTGGGCCAACTGTCACCAGGATGACACCTTATCCACTCGCATGCGCAGTCGGGTCACGTTTTTCTCGTATCCTGCCCAAAATGCCCAATATGGCTAAGTCTTGGAACCTTGGCTTTGCATGTGCTCCATGGGTTTCCTTAAACCCTTCCCTAAACCCTCTCCTATGCACCTTCTCCTTGTGCGCCTTTCTTCAACTAGGCCTTGCGCACCTACGTGCCCTTTTGTACTTAGCCAATATTTCAGGGGCCCAACATCACCCCACACTACGCTTGTTCTCCACCCATGGGAACACTTCTTAAATGAATAAGGAATCATAGTAGGCTTACGCCTTGGAAAAAGAATAAGGGGATGAAGAATCTGGGAAAGAGGAAAGAATGGGATAGTGATGGCATCACTGTAATAAACTAGGAAAATATTTTTGTAAGTCGGCCTCCAACTTGTTCCAGCATCGACTTCATTCTGCGCTCTCTAGAAAAGATTAGCCACCAAGGCACTCACCTATTCAAAACCTAGCTCATCCCCTTGTGTGCTCATGGTGTCAACAATCTTTTCTAACTCCTTGCCTACATCTTCCAGCGCATCCATCCTTTGTGTAATCCATGGGTATAGTTCCTTTAACCGGTTTTTGATTAAACCTCTTAAGGTTTCAATGGCCTCGGATTTCTTTTTCGACCTCGGCTAGGATCTTTTCCCGCTCCGCTCTGTTTCCCTTATTTTTCTCCTGGAACTCTTTAAGTTCTACTTCATCCCTGGCGACCAGCATGTTCACCACTTTGTCCCTGTCGCGCGGTTGTTGCACGCACGTAACCTCGGCATTCCGAGAGGTAATCTTCACATCAATATGGACCTTGTCATGTATTCTCGCTATGAGTGCCATGACTTTTAATTTGTCCTCCTCTAAAGCATGCCACCTCTTCTGTAGACTCCAAAGCTAGTGGTTGCCTCTCCATGGTGAGGGCTCTTGTTAAGTCCTCTAGGAACTCCAGGGCGTATGCATACTTCCATGCGATAGGTTCTAGGTCTAGATGCTTTAGCACTATGGCATCTGTAATGGACTCCACCTTTTTGTAAACTTCACGCACTCTAGCCTTTTCATCCCTTAACTCTCACTGCCACTGGGCGTTGATCAGCTTCTCTTGGCTTAGCTCTTTTGTCCTTACAACTAGCTCTTCCTCTTTCTTCTTCATCTCATCCTCCAGATCTTTGATTTTATCATTTCACCCAAAGAGTCTAGCTTTGACCTCAACGGAGACCTTGTTGAGTGTGTTGCACAGTTGCTCATCTGAGAGTTGTTGAGCATTCACCAATGGGTTGTCTCCTTTTGATTCTGGCAATGTTATGATTGCCCCATTGCTTACTTCAAATTTTGGCTCATCAAGATGGGACTCAAATGCCCATGAGAGCATCTTCCTTGTCCATGGGTAAGCAGCCTCCTTATCAAAAGATGACATCGCCATGAGCTCCTCTGCTGGAACTATGCTCTAGAACCATGCACGCAACACTTTGTTGGGGTCATTAATATAACCCATCCCTAGCCTCTCCTCCTCCATGCGCCTTCCTCCATGTGCGTGCCCTTAGGAATAACTACATTTAGCGTGGGGCCTCCAGTGCTACCGTGGTCCTTTTTTGCACTCTCTTCCTTATCCTCATTCAATACTAGCTCATCACGTTGTGTTCCAACTCCTCTTCCACCAGGGTCTCCATGATCTTTTTTGCTTCTTCTTCTGTTGCCTTGGTTATCTGCTCCTGCGTAAGGCTTGGATTCCTCTCGATTCTGTGCGTTGACCTCCTCACTTCTCCCTATGTCCTGGGTGCCTTCCCCCTCCTGGCTACCCCTTGCCACACGAAATGGAACCCCTGTTCTTCTTCTCCACCTTCTTCTTCTGAGTCATGCATGTCGAAGACGGGTGGCTCTTGATCTCTTCTAGGATCATCTTCTTCACTGCCATCTTCCTCATCATCATCACCCTTTTCACTGTGTACCTCTCCAAACTCTCGGTTTCTTCGAGGCGGTTTCTTCTTCTACCCTCTGCTTCTTCCTAACCGGGGATTCCGGTGTGGGTGACTCTGTCTTTTCTTCCTCCGATGACTCCTTGTCTAACGGATTTTATAGCTCAGAGTCTTCTCTTTGATTATAGACTTCTTCTTGCGTGAGTACATGTTGGTTCTAGTAGCACTTGTCCTAGGGGAGCCTATTACCTGTGTTTCCACCACACTTGGTATTTTCTTCTCTGGCTCTTTTTCCTCTTTTCTGGGTGCGAGCCTCTTCCTTCTAGTTGGGTCCTTAGGTATGGATATCTCATTCTCCAGGTACGCGCCCTTCTCAGCTTTGGGTCTTATACGGAGGTATACGTGTCGCGGATCCTCCTGCAATGGACAGGTCATGGGCCTCACCATTTGGACCTCATGTGACACGTACCTCTCCATGTATGTGCTTGTTGGGGTAGACCAACCCTTTGTGCATTTCCCTATGGTCCCTGGTCTAGATTTCCAAGGTCTAACCTCAACTTCTTGGATTCTTTGAACCTGTTCACCCCACTTGGAAGTGTTGAGTTGTGAAGGAAAAAGGGAGCTTGCACCAAGGGCTCCATGTCTCATCTATTAGTTTGAATCTGCCTAGGTAGAAATGTTGGTACATAGCAAACTCTACCTCTCCCTTGGTGGCCAGCTGCTGGCAGTTGTTTAGGAATCCTCCATTCTACCCCGAATGCATTCCTCAGGCGTGTATACCATTTCTCCAAGTGCACCTTATGCACGACATCATAGTGTCATAGGAATACTTTTCAAATCTCTTTGCGGGTGAAGGGTCCTCAGCAGGGTACTCCCACATGAATTTGTCCAAAGCATCGGTACTCCAATCTCTAAAAACACAATGGTTAGCAGGACATTACTGAAAAGGATTTTGTCACCTTCCTTCGTCGTTGTTGACAATCTCATCCGTGATGAATGCAAACAAGTTGTAGATGGTGCCCTCTCGAAATTTTCCTGCAAACATGCAACCATGCCTTGTTAACCTAGGTCCATCTCTCCTAGCCATTTAACTTTGTTACAAGTGTGCAGCCATCTTCATCATTGGGTCCTTGATGTCTATGATATCATAGTACCTCGACCCCTTTTTTATATGCATAGGCGGTGACAATCTCCTTAATTTCCTCTTTGTCACTTAAGTCATCCTCTAAACTATCTCCTTCATAGATGAGGCTTGTGAAATGTGAAATGAGTTGTGGGGTAATGCACATCTTACACCCTGTGAAGTGGAAGTAGTCTTCATGCATGCGTGACATCAACCATTGGTAAAGGCACTCAGGATTCCCAAAGTAGGGCAACTCAAAGAGTTGCAATAACCCTGACTTCTCCAACTTGACCTTTACATCATCATCATAGATGGGAAGACCCTCTAGTGTCATTTTATTTGTTGGGTGCACTAACTCTAGCACCATCTCCTTCTCGATTGTGCTCGAATGATGATTGTAATCATTTACAGACATGCTTCTCAAATGGGACTCCCACTCCTTTCCCAACAATACTCCATCTGGGTATTGCATTTCTACGTACCACTCTTCATTTGTATGTGCATGACAGTTTCTTGTTGCTTTCCCTTGCCCTTGCCCTTCTTAGGTGTGCCAACTGGTTTCTTGGGTGCCATTGCTTAGGCTCTCTTATCACTTCAATCACTTGTTGTTACTCTATTCTTCCACTCCCTCCAACCTTAGATCTCAAACTTGTGAAGAAAACCCCTTAAACCCATGCCCTAGTTCTTCAAACCCTAATTGGGATAGTTCCTTTGCAAATGATGTCTTCTCACTTTTTCTCTTACGCCCATGAAATCCCTTCTCTCTGGTTTGCAAATCCAACTAGTTACTCACGCTCACACTTTTCAAATTTTTCTTCACACGGATTAGTTCTAGAAGCCCTAGTTTGCAAAGATGCTACAAGCACTTCTTTCTCCTTATACGTAAAGTGAATAATGAAATTTAAGCCTTTACTTATAGTTTTCACCACTTTTAAGCATTAAATGCTACTTCACCTACCACCATACTTTTTACATTTAAAGTGGTTTTTTCAAATAAAGCCTCACTTTTTTGCACCCTAACTTACGTGCCCAACCTGCGTGGATAATCCCCAACCTTCTGGTGTGCAACCAATCCATCTTGACAGGAGACTCTTACGTGCATGTCACCTACGCCGAAGGCACTTCTTCTATCATGATTTTTGCTCTTGCCTACCTCATGTTGTTTATGTGCTTCTTCCTTCTCTATACGTGGGATCTGAAAGTAGCCTTATCTTGACACCAACCATCCTTTTCCACCTTTTCTTTCATGCACCTCTTTCAATAGGACCATTCAACTGGGCTTTTCAATAGAATCCTCCTTGGTACTTTACTCATGCTTTCCTTCACATCTCTCCACCCCACACTTAAATGATGTGTGACCCTCTGCGCATTCAAAACCCTAAAAAAAGTAACAAGGTTACCAGCACCCAAGGTGCAAAACAAAACAACAAATGTGAAAGGGAAATACAAGAAAGGAAAATGCATAAAGGAAATTCTAAATTATTTGGAAAAACTACCTTATTTACAAACACTAAGAAGCCTTATTTATAGTAGGGCTTTAGCCTACTCCCATTGAAGTGTCTAGGAAATTTCGTTCCATCTAATGCTTGTAACTGGCACACACCGAATCAAGGATGTACGAGATTGTGTAGGGACCCAACCAATGGACTTTTAACTTCCCAGGATGGCGCAGAAACTTAGAATCATATAGTAAGACCATTTTCCCAACCTCAAATTTCTTGTTTTTAATGTGGCGATCATGCCATGCTTTTTGCTTTTCTTTTTTTGTTGTGAGTGATCCACCATTGCTTGATCAATTCCTCGATGCTTCTCATCAGCCAACCCCCTGTGCGCTATTCACAGAGAAGGTATCATGAACTCAACTGGTAGAAAGACTTCGCACCAAACACCAATTGAAATGGTGTGGCTTTGTTTAGCCTTTTATAAGTTGTCCTATAAGCCCATAATATGGCTAATACCTTGTCATCCCAATCTTGTCTTCCGACATCACAAATTTTTTTCAGGGTATGACTCAGTATTTTGTTAAATGCTTTATGGTTCCATTTGCTTGTGGGTGATAAGGTGTAGTCTTGTGATGAGCCACCATGAACTTTGCTAACAGGATCCTCATGGTCTCATTCAAGAAATGTGTACCCCTATCGTTGGTTAAAATTAAAGGGCATACATACCTTGTGATAATGTTTTCCCACAAAAATCTTGTTGATGTAGCTCTTTGTGTAGTCTTTAGTTGGAATTTGTCTCTGCCTACCTTGTTAAATAGTCCATGTGAAAGTGAATACGTAGCATGATCCGGTCCTACGTGTGTTGTTAGTGCAATAGGGCCTACAAAGTCTATTGCCCATTTCTCAAAAGGTTCAGCACTAGGGATAGGGTGTAAAGGCATTTCATCTCTTCTTCCTTGTTTCCAATGCGCTGATAGTGGTCACACACTTTATAGTAGTCCTTGCGATCCTTATATAGAGTTTCCCACCACAAGCTTGTCATTAATATTTTATGTGCGGTGGCATCACCTACATAATGTCCACCTACACTTCCTCCGTGTGCTTCCTCTATGATGGTGAGGCACTCATGCTCTAGTACACACTGCGCATAAAACTTCATCACGCCCTAATTTGTATAAGTCCCCACTGATCAACATGTAGGGTGTGGCGCATATGGCTAGTTGCTTCTTCTCTAATGTCTTCATCCCTTCCGGTGCCACACCTTCTTTTAGAAATACTACAATCTCCTCCAAATCCGAGGGCGTGCGCCACAACCTAAATAGTTGTGCATCTGGCATTGTCTCTTCAATGCTCTATGTGTCCTCCCCTGAATCAATCCTTGACAAATGATTAGGTCCATAGTTACTATTTCCCATCTTCACAACTACCATGAATTCAAATTCTTAGAATAACAACACCCACTTGTATATGCACCCTTGTAGAACGGGCTTGTTCACCAAGTAATTTAACACCATGTGGTCGGTGTAAAACACAAAGGGAGTTGCCAACAGATATTGTCTAAACTTATGAAGCGTAGATCATTAACAATGCTTCACGCTCGATCGTAGTATAATTTTGTTTTGTTGGTGTCAACTTCCTTCTTGCAAAGCATAGGGGATGATCAACAATTACCTCACAGGTTGTGCAAGCACTGCCCCAATGGTTGTTCCGGAGGCATCTACATGAACATGGAAGGGCTTATCCCAAGAGGGAAAACGTAATATAGGTGCGGTGACAAGCCTATCCTTCAATGTATCAAACACCTTCTGCTTGTGCCTCTCCCCAATGGAAGGCACTTTTATGTCTAAGCAATTCTTCTAAAGGCGCGGCGATCTTGGCATACCCCTTGATGAACTTCCGATAGTATCCCACGTGTCCAAGAAACCCGCGCACTACGCTCTGGCTAGTAGGTTCTCCAATCCCACAATCACAACAACTTTGGCAGGATCTACTAGCAAGCCCTCCTTACATATGATATGCCCCAATAACATTCCAAAGGGGGTAGAAAGACACACTTCTTAATGTTGAGGGATATCCTCAACTGTTGACACCTCTCAAACATCAGCCTCAAATTATCACAATGGTCTTTTACTAGCCCATACACCGTCCAATCATCCAGATAGACCTGAAGAAATTTGTGGATGAAGTCTGGAACACTGTACCACTATGTGAGAAAACAACAAGGCACATTCTTCAACCCAAAGGGCATGACCGTGTATGCAAAATTCCCCATTCAGTGGTGAAATTTGTCTTCTCCTGGTCTTCCTTTGCAATCTGGACTTGGTGGTACCCCAAAAATCCATCCGTAAAGGAATAGATTTCGCACCCAGCGACTCCCTCCAAAATTTATTCAGTGAAGGGGGTTGGAAAAGGATCGATGACACACACTATGTTCAACTCCCTATAATCCATGCAGATCCTAATCCACCCATCCTTCTTGATGTTGATTACCATCGAGACTTATCCACTCGATTCTTCCACAGCTTCAATGATCCTAGATGCTATCATTTTGTCTATCTCTTCCTTTACCTTCACGTGCAAATTGGGATTCATCGGTAGGGTCTCTTCCTGACCGGGTGTGCACCATCCTTTAGCTTTATCCTCATTTCCCCAAGGAATGGTGGATGCCTTTGAGCTCATGGTACCCGCATACAGAAATAAATCTTCAAATTTGCGTAAAAGATCAATGATCTTAGAGACTTCCTTCTCGACCCTAGTAATCTCCAATGATAGCTTCCTTATGTTCTTCTCCTGATCGATGTTAACCTTTTTAGTTTTTAAAGGTTCATGGTAGGCGTGCGCATGTGAGTATCAGCACTATCCACTACCTCGTGCATCCCTACAGAATGGTTAACATCCAAACTTTCTACTTCCTCCCCATCAATCACATAAACAAGCTTTCCTTTCTCCTTTTTCACACACGCGTGCGCAAACTAATCCTCCTTTGTTTCCTCTTCTTCAAAGTGCTTCCCCAAACCAGGTTCACCAAGCAAGTCCAATAACCTATCTTTAGCCATGGCACTATCCCCCATGGTAAGGTGCTTAACAACCTACAATGCCTTATCAACTGATGGTTTGGTACTTTGATACTTGAACATCTGAACTAGGTCATCTTAGTTCTTGCCAATATCATGTTTGGCGGTGTGTTTCAGAATGTATGTACCATGCGCGTGCGTGCACAACCTGTAATGTAGAATATAGTTTGTGCACCCAAAGGGATGGTGGCAAAGCTTCCGTGCCTTCTCCCTAGGTTCTTTCATAGGCTTGGACATGGAAAGAGGTGGGCTCCTTACCATGGTAGTCCTTGATGGTGGTGGGCACATTGCTTCTAGAGAAATGAACACAGAAGGCAATTCTCACTTCACATCATTCCAATAGATTATCCGATGTGTCGCCCACCAGTGTGCAACAGTTCCTAGTAGGACATAACTTAACATTCCTCTTATTTCATTTTCTTCCTTCCACTGAGCTTCCATTCTCTGCAAAAATACCTCAGAGGAGGCCCCTCTTGAGTACTTAGGTAGCTATTTTCCTCCTAGGCACTGATTGTGCACGCCTTTGTCACCTTTGTCACCGATCCTCTTAAATGTTATCGATCAATTTGTAGGTCCCGTGTGCCCAATTATCACATGCTAGACTGGTGGTGTCACTTACCAACTAAGCATCTTCAAACTAGATAACTCCGTTGGTAGGATGGATTATCTCTGGATCCCTGATTGAGCGCACATATATTCTATCCAGGACCTCTTCTCCCAAGGGTTCAGTATAGGGTGTTGACTTCCCATCAGCCAGGGGTATGATGACTCACTCCTCCTCATTTTCAAAGCTGATGTACCCTTTGTTGAACCGAAGATCCACATTATTCTTGTAACACCATGGGTGCCCAAGTAGTCGTTGGGAAATTGTCTGCCTCGGTGAGCACCAAGACTTGAAGTCCTCCAGTAAACTTCACTCCCTGAATGGTGATAGCCACATCTTTTAAGACACCAATGGGCATTGCCTTTGTTTTTTTCCATATACAACACATTTGAAGATGGTGTAATGCAGGCCTTCCCATCTGATGCCAAACATCTAGTGTGAGAACATTGACCTCTCGCACCTATGTCAATGAGGATATTACTCAGCAGCCATCCATCCACTACTGCATTCAACGTGATCTCTCTATCATAGTCAAGGTTGTGAGGGGGAAGGTTTGCATGTAGGACCTACCTCTCGTGCTCTTCTCTAGCATGTGGTACCTTCTCCCTCAACCATGCTCCTAGCAAGGGAATAACATTCTCTTGCCTCAACATCTTACATACTTCCCTGACCTCATCCAGGTCATCTCTTGGTGCCTCAACCTTCCTCCTTTGCTCCTCCCTCCTAGACTGCTCCTTTAGACATTGGATTTCTCCTTATAAACTCTAAATGACATCCATGGTATCTTGATATACCTCCTTCTGATGAGCAGGATCTGGGTACTTTCCTTGCACCACTTCTTCTCTTAAAACTAGAGTCCTTTGCCTTGGTATTTCCTTTGTGCATGTGGCCTCTGCTCTTGTTGTTACTAAAACAGTTCCAAGCCTACATCACGTGTCACCCATGGCATCCATTGTGTGTCTGTCTTCTTAATGTTTACCATTGCAGCAGCCCTTGTATTTTCGTTGTTGTTGATTCATGTGCTCAAATAACTCAGGGCACTCCTCATACTTGTGTTTCTTTCCACACCATGAGCACTACAATAGGTCTAGGCACTCTCATTTGTAATGCTATGTAGACCCACAATTAAAATAGGTTCCACGTGGGAACTCACTTCTTCCTCCGCAGTTACCATGACCATGGAATCCTCCATGAAATCCCCTTCCATGCGTGCCTCCATCTATGCTCCTCATAATGGTGATTATCACCTTTAGAATCTGTTGGCAACATGCTGTCGAGGCACACCCCATGATCAATGGCCTCATGGATCTAATCAATAATCCTACAATCCTTAGTATCATGGGTTATAGAGGTGTAGACCTTACATTAACAAGACACATTCTTCGAATTACGCATTTGTAACAAGGGGCATCTACTTACATCATGGTCCCCATGACAAATCTCATAGTCTACTGTCACATGATGCGTACTATCCTCTAGGGAAACTATCCTTGACATGCCCCTCTACTTCACAATATGTACACCATAAACCACTGCGAGTCTCATGGGATGAGTTCACAGATAAATTTTCTAGCTACTTAGCCATAACAACAACAATCGAGCCTCCAAAAATGGGCTAATACCAATGTCAACACTTCCAATAGCCTCGGCATGCGTAAAGCAACTTCTAGCGCCTCGTGCGGGTCTGTGAAAGTTTTATGAGATAAGGCCCTTCTAAAAGGTGTGATCAACCCCCAACAAACCACTAAGCATGTTGTGAAGGGTGAATATCATATGATAATTTAGACAAGAGAGTTTTAAAACACACATCATACTCCTGCACACTCTCTGCCATTCCTTGTTGAATCTCCTTCAGGGTGTTGATGCTCTTTTGTTCAAACTTAGGGATGTGGAATTACAAGAAGGCATTCTTTAAAGTAGTATAATCCACTACTATTTGATGAGGGTCATATTTCCTATACCAACTATGTGTGCGCCCTACAATGTCATTGCAAACTGACTAGCCTTTCTGCTCGAGGTTGTGATCCCCTTTGCGTGCCATAGTAGCTCACACTTGTGAACATGTTCTGCAACATCTTCAATACCTTTGTAATCTGGAAAATGTAAAGACATCTCAAAGAAGACTTGAGGGGGTGGCTAGGGCCCTTGTCCTCTTGAGTCAGAGCCTTGGTTCCCTTCGGTGTTTCCTCCGCCGCCAGATCCACCAGGTCTTGTGCCTCTGAGCCACCAGAACCACTAGGTCTATAGTAGTCGTGACCCAAGTGTCCCCCACTAGGTTCCATCATGAAGTGTCCCCAAGGTTCGGCGTCGACGGTCTATGATAATGCCCCACTACCACTATTGTACCTGCGCCACTCCTCAGACATGAGACCGAAGGCTTGTATACTTGCTCCTTGTCCAAAGAATCCTTTGAATACTAGAATATGCATAGCCATAGAAGTGGGAACTGAAAAATTGTATCTCCTAGGTGTAGATCTGTCACTTCTATTGATACCAACTGGATCAATGATACTCCTTCCTTGATCTGGAAAACCAAGCGCAGGGTTTGGTCACTAGGTGGGTTCAGATACATGCCAATGACTCTTCTCTCTTCACACGATGAACTCTCATCGAAACTGAAGGGGTCTCTCTTATGCACTTGCCAAGATGGGGTAGCACAGACTGCTCAGGTTCCACGTCCTCCGCGTGAACCTCAACTCCTTCCCACAACGTCTGCCTCCATAGATCCATCACACTTGTAGCCTCACGTCGTCATCTAACAATCTCCCTTTCACGTGCTTCACTATACTTGAGCCGTCTCTCCTCCCTTTCTTTCTCTCGTCGTAATATATGTCATCTTCCTCCACCCTAGCTTCCTTGCCCAACGCTCAGAATGGTTTAGCCGGCCATTGGAAATGCCTCTAAACTCAAAGTAACAATCAAGATCTTCATTTGAGGGATAACACGCAGAAATGATCCTCTGGGCTCCCACAAAAATTCAAACTTAGCAACTTTCGGACAAGAATATGTGGAAATAGTGTACTCCAAAGTGTAGCTAGCCAACACACCCTTCCACCAATGATCCACAACACAAGTCCACGTCAAATCTGCATCCTGCAGCCTCTGGTATTCTTCTTGGGTCCACACGTGTGATCTATAATACCATTTTGATCTAGACACATATGCTAAGAGCCATTCATAGAGTTCTATTAGGAAGCAACAGAAAAATGTTTCATATAAATCATGGTAGAGGTTCTCTTCTACCCACCTACGTGCATTAAATTCAGGTCCAGTGTTGAATCTTTGAGAAAATTCATCCTCCATGCTCTTGAACCATGATTCAACACTTTCCAGAGTTAAACGTTTTGTCATTACTCATTACCCAGATCATGATGTATGCCATTTCCCACTATAACTTTGAAAAGAGGTCTCGGCAATGAGAACCAAGATGTAGTCATTTTTACCCCCATCACAAAGGAAAGAAATCCCAAGCACGTCAGCCTATCGTCCAATGCGCATTAGGTGCTCACCCGAGGCACGCGCAGGCGCCGAGTCTCTCTTTTATGTGATTTTAATGGGAAACATCATCTATGATCTAAGTGTGAGATATTTTGAAAGGAAATAAGACATACAAGCACCATAGAGCTCAAAACGGCTTCTAGATCCTTGCAGTTATTCCAGACATAAAGTACTTTAACAGATAAAATAAATTACACCAATATAGAAAGGAAATCATACAAGCATTCATACTAGTTCATAAACATAAATGAGAAAGAACTATGAAGAAGGATGTATGTATCAGAACCATTAATGCTCATGTTCATATCAACTGGTAACCTTATTACATTCATTAGGCCATTACAAAATGTCATAAAAGCGGACCATAGTCATGCATTATAACTGGACTCATATAACTCGGGTCTATAAAAGAAAATTTATAATTCCCAACCCTTGATACATTCTTTCCTACCCTTATTTTTCCAAACTAGCAAAGTCCTTGCAATATTTCTGCAGAGCTCCGCCCTTTCTCTATGTGTTTAGGTCTGTCTTTTACTTCTGCAGGCACTTGTATATATAGCCTCTTTGATCCGCCAACTCATTCTCCTACGGCCTCAGATCCGTTGCCAAGTGTCTGAATGTGGTCCTCCAGGAATGCATGTTCCTCCAGGCCTGAGCTCACCACTCCATGCCATGATGTCCTTCTAGAAGCCTCTACCACAGGGCATATTCCTTCAGGCCAACCTATCTCTAGGCTGGCACCTTATCCACTCCGCATGCGCAGTTGGGTCACGTTTTCCTCGTATCATGCCCAAAATTCCCAATATGGATAAGTCTAGAACCTTGGCTTTCGCATGCGCTCCACGGGTTTCCTTAAACTCTCTTATGGCCTTCTCCTTGCGCGTCTTTCTTCAACTAGGCCTTGCATGCCTACACGCCCTTTTGTACTTAGCCAATATTTCAGGGGCCTAACAACATTTGACAAGTTCAAACCCAACCTCTCCGCAACCTTTTCAGCATACTCCCTTTCTGTACCAATATGGGGGCCTTAACACAAGGTATGAACATCCATCAAAGTATAATGGAAAGTGGATTTTTGTTTGCAAAATGCCTCAAAGAGATGTGATCTCATGGATATACACAAAACAACTCTGACAATGATGCTCTCAAACTCTTTGAGGTAATAAATCACTCTAGAATGTACCCTAACCATTTAAGCTTCATTTATATTTTATTCTTGCATATTTTGTCTCATTTATGTTTCTTGGAGAGCCAATATGTTAAAGCACTTAGTCGTTCTTTCAATCTATTTTGACGTCAACACTTCACATTCAATACATTCTCAAGAGTGAGTATTAACAAACTTACATGTCTCACTTACATTTGTATTCGATTATTACACAACTAACTATTATTTAGCATCCCTTCCGATGTACTTTCCAACATTTGTTTTGGCTTTGATTATAATAAAAATCAGAATTGTCAATCACACCCCTTACAACCATCAACCACAATAGTAATAACTATCTGTCTAAATCAAATAACATATACTATTTAGTGTTCACATTACATTGTACACATGTGATTGCTAGTATAAAAAATGATAGCCGTATTTTTACGCCGAAGGCGTAGCTTAAAGTGAGAAAGACCTTGCAATTTCTAACGTCGTGAGAACATCAACGACCTCCATTGAATCTTACGTCAACGTCCTCATCCAACAGTTGACCTGCGGATTCCTCCATTTATTTCTTTAACTCGGTCAACCAATTCCCCGCCATATTTAACCCTGACTAAATTCCCTGCCATCTAATTTATCGAAGCTCCGTCAGCTACACTGCAGGAATGGTGCGAAAAAGGTAAAAGTGCACGAAGGATGGGTGTTGAGAAGAGGCCGAAGCAAAATCATTACAGCTAGACATCACGGCTGAATGAAATGCCTCCTAATCCTCAACCTTCTTCTTCCTCTTCTGTATACAGCAAACAAAACAGTGGCATGTAGTTGATTTGGCTTCAGATACATATGCATATCCAGTTCGATCTCAAGCATAACAAAACTGTCTCTCAACCACGTATTGTAAATTGTGCCTTCTTCCATCGTTGTTCTGGTCAAAACACCGATCTCTGGTTACGCCAATCATTAAACTAAATAATGGTTGATTTGGACAGTGTGGGTAATAGTGTATGTAGTGGTCATTCCATGCATACAACAAACAAAACAACGACAGGCAGTAGTTTCCTCTCATAGACAATTGAACACACTTCAGATACAATTGAGTCCGCTTCAGATCCAGATCGAACATTTTGTATATAGTAGAATGAGGATGAAAGAGGACTACTATCAGGGCCTTAAAAATTGCTTACCGATGATGAATGACTGGAGAATGAAACAAAGAAATAATTTATATTAGTAATCACAAATGATCAAAATAGCTCAGTGGGACTGTAAAAGTGCAGCTAGATTAGGATAGACAAGAGGATTGTGTCCAGTGAGCTGTATAAGAAAAACTTTAAAAGTAATAAAGGGTTTACTCACCTGAGTGACCTCCATGCAAATTCTTCAAGATAATGCAGGACATCTAAAACAACTTTCCCATGTTCTTCTTCTTCACCTTTGGCTTCTGAAGTTTCTTAAAAATGACTGTATGAAATTTAGGTTGCAGAATGTTTCTGAGTCTGTCAGAGAGAGTCCTTGGAGAATTGGCTACCAAGTTGGTTTCTCTGCTTACACAATTGGATTTAATGACAGGGGACTTTCGAGTCTTTAGATGCTTCTTACGCTTTCACTATCCACCGACACATCCCTTGAACCCAAATTTATGTGTTATCTCACAGATGGATGTGTGTATGTAATGACTGGGAGATCACAAGGCTGAGACGTATAGAGATGGACATGTGTATATAATGAAGTACACATGGCATCCATTTCTTGCTCTCTCTTAGGGCTTAAGGCACGTAGGAGTATGTAGTATAAAGGTTTCTGCAACCATCGGCAAATAAAAGTGCAACAAATTCTTTCCAAAAGCCAAAGCAACCTAATGATGTGGAATAAAATAAAGATTGAGTATATTAAATACGGAAGAAAGAGGGATTGTATTTTGAATGTGAAGTGTTGTTGTCAAAGTAGATTGAATGAATGACTAAGTGCTTTAACATATTATCTCTCCATGAAACTAAAATGAGACATAATATGCAATTATATATAAAAAATCTGAAATGGTTATGGTACATTCCAAATTTCTTTATTACCTCAATGATCATAGCATTCCATGAGACCACATTTCTTTGAGGCATTTTGCAAACAAAAAACAATATATGTTATTTGTGTTATAGAGATAGTTTTTACTTTTGTAGTTGTGTTTGTTTAAACTATGGGTGATTGATTTGTGTGTAGAAATATAGATGAGTCACTTCATTTAAAAGCGCAAACATGAGGTCTTACCCTTTAAACTATTAAAAATGCAAAAAAGTGATATAATGTACAAAGCTTTGGATGGAAACAACTATAATTTGCATGGTCCATTTTAAATTTCTAGGTATTTGTGTGTAGATGAAGACATTTTAAATTTCTAGGTATTTGTGTGCGAGATATATAGACAAACCACTTCATTTAAAGGTTTCATCTCTTCATTTCAAATTTGTTACAAATTCGTACATATACATTTACAAATCTCATATCATGAGTGGTATCGTTTTGTGGACTATTTTATTTGAACTCAACATGAGAAGAAATATATCATGAATGGTAGCCTTTTGAGGGAAATTTTATTTCCGGTAAACATGAGTACATTTGATACCCCTTGAACGGAAATGATGTCTAGGATAGAAGAAGTGTTGAGTAAAGTAGTAGTGAAGGTGCTATCAAAGCAGAGTGTAGTATTTACGAAGGGTTGAGTGATAGTAGTCTTGTTTCTTCCTTTCTTCTTACTCCAAGTGTTGCTACGTGCACCATTTTTGAGTACCTTTCGAATGAAAAAGGAAGTGAAATGCACAGATTTGCAAGCGAGGCAAATCTAGAGAAAGTTGTGAATGTCAGACCCTACCTTTCATTGGTTCCAATGTCGACAGTTACTCTATGCATAGTAATTCCCTGGGACTTGTGGATAGTTAATGCCTAGGCCATTTTAGTGACAAGGATCTCGATTCCCTCTCAAAATAGGGGTATCGAGAATATGTAATAGGTTGGAGGGATCCCAACATGGGAGTCGTTGTATCTATCAAATTTTACAACAAAAAATAAAGGTAATGTTGGGGGTGGCATTGCTGTGTCATAGAAAATGTTGATGATTGTTCCTGTAGCACCATTTATGAGGCCTGCGTCAACCCATAAATTTGCAATAAGCATGATTTTTTGTCGTTTTGCACAATAGAACTTTGTGCTCCAACTAATCATCATCAGGATTTCTTGGTCTGACCCACCACTGTTACTTCAAAGCAATGGAGTGGGCGATCAGAACGTTCAATGCCTTTAGCATCTGAAGGTTGTGGGAGTCCATGAGGTCATTTTTTGCAAACAAATGTGGTGTGTTCTTAAAAAAATTGAGCTCTTGCTGAGTTAGGTGTGTGTCGTGTGAGACATTAGTAGTTCCCGAGTGCTCAATAAGAGGGGTTGAATCTCGCATGTTGAGCAAAGCAAATTCGGAATAAAACTTGTGCATCGGTTGTTCCTTGTTTCCGAAATATAGTTTGCAATGTAATGGAAGAATGAAATACCTTCCAAAGGGTGGCTCCATGATATTTACTTGCATAAAGAGGACTATCCATAACCGGTGGTAATTGCCCAAGGTCGCCGAGGAGGATGACTGATCTGTTTCCAAATTTAGATGTTTTTAATGTGAGAAAGCCTCGCGTAGCCTACTATAAATTTTTCCCATAAACTTTGGGCCGATGAAACTCATTTCATCAATAAGAACATATTCTATATGTTTCAATGACTCTTGAAAAGATGATAATGCTTGGCCTTCAAGGGGTTTTAATTCTTTGATTGAAATACAGAGGGCTATATGGATTGTGGGTGCAGAGATGTTGAATGTTGAAACACTAGTAGGGGCGAGTAGAAGGAGAGGCGAGGGAGATGTGGTTGATCTTTACTTTGTAAATGAATTCCAAATTTTATTTATCGAAATGATTTTCTTGTGCCATCTTTTCCTTGAATTATCAATCTTAATGGAGGTAGAAGTGTTTTGTTTGTTGAATGGTGTAGTGTGGTATCAAGAACTAGTTGTTGTTTCAAGACAAAGGTAGTGTGGTAGATGTTGGTGTGGCTCGCATTGGTGTTATTTGTGTCTCGCCTTTTCTCTCTCGATGAATGATGAACCAATTATCTGCAAATCATGTGGAACGCCATGTATGTTCCAATTATTGTGTATGTCGAAATCTCATTTCCCAACATTTCAAGACTATCAAGACCCGTGTTGTTTCCCTGGACGAAGTTGTGTGAAGACTTACCATTCTTGCAATGGTTCGTGTTGAATACTGCATTCGACCTCGAGTCGAACTAACATTTTTTCATGTCATGTGTCTACGGTAGTGCGTAAAACATGCCATGGTCTATAGTTGTGTTTGAACATGTCCCAAGTGTCGTTGATGTCATGTGGGCTTGAGCCAAATTCGGAGGCAATATTTTGAAAGGATTATATAAAAAGAGTTCTCACCAACAAAAAAAGTCATATGATGTTGAATATTGAGTTGGGACATCCATAAATCTCGGGTGGACCCGAACAATTGCTTTAGTCGACCACGTTTCCATTTATCTCCTTTACGGTTCATTGTAGCTCCAATCTCGAGCAACTTGAATAAGTGGTAGGTGTTCCATGGTTGCAAGGCAAACTCTATATGCATCCAAGAAAGTGGTTGTTTCTTGTACATCGGTGTCACTTTCAACGACACGTCTCAAGATTTTTTTTGCCAACATTTAATGATATAAACGAACGGTTGCACATAACAAGTGGCAATTTTTGTAGCATGTGGCATGTTTCCTGTGTGCTTATGTCATGTTCAATAATGCTCTCTGTGAGCATTTTTCAAATTGCAATGTGTGCTGGTGAATCCATGTCAGCATCTCTTGAAAATATAGATAGCATTTGGTGATAGGTTTCTGAACATTGTTATGCTTTTGATGCATATTTTGCAATATACTTTAGAATTGCATGGCGAGAAAGTACTAGTTGGCAATCAACATTTTCTCTCCATATGGATATCATAATTTGATTGTGTATGTTCGAGTTTATCATCGTTTCTCGAAGGAGGCACTTAATTTTTCCATCAATTTCAATGAAGCAGGGATGAAGTAGGTTATGTGGCCCATGGTGCATAGTACCTACACTACAATTGTGATTGCTTTCTACGTAGGCATGTTTGTTTTTGAACATTTTGTGTGGCGATGAACATGATTAAGCAGTTCTTCAAGGTCTGCACGTGGGGAGGAGGATATTATACACATTGAAGATGTTTAAACTCTTCCTCCTCCGTAAGCGAGGCATAGTTAATGTCAATCCCTTTGTAGGGAGGGGAATTGTGTTTCTATTCTGCATCATATTAAATTGGAGAGGGAAAAGAAGTATGTTAGTTCTCAAATATTTTTTTAGGTATGACGGGAAGCTTAAAATTCTTGTATATGATTATTTTAACGTCCAACTTGGGACGTTTCGAAATGGCCTCATTGGGGAATAAGCCCCACAACACATAATGAATCTTGTCTTTGACAAAGGCACATGCCCCCACATGTCACTTCGGAAAAATGATTGCACAACTAAAAATAAAAATGTAACAATCAAAATAAAATAACATGAAAGCACTTCACAAATTTTTTTAATCCATAACATGCAATAAACAAAACATATGAATAAATACTTCAATCAATATCAAACCCACGAAGTTCATTTAGATACGACACTCTCTTCTTTACCATGGAAGAAAGAGAATCACAAATACCATACAAAAAGTGAAAAAGAAGTTAATAAAACTAAATATATCTTTACATATTCAATTAGCTACATAAAAATGAACCCTATTTTCAACGAGATCATAAATTGATAAATGAATAGTTGAGCACCAATTTTCAAAGGTAAAAATTAATATAGAGGTAATTTTAAAATATTTCCACACCCATGAGCCCAAATCTCATTAATCAAGCTTCCAAGGCTTTACATCTTCCTGATTTTGTTAAATTGACATATCAACTGCATAAACATTGCTTAAAAATTGCTATGATTAAGACATAATAGAACACATATGGCCTAACAAAATAATTTTCTATGATAAGAATATTATAGATAAACACACAAACATAGAGATATATACAAGAGAGGTCCAGAAGATCTGAGAATCAAGATCAGTTACTCAATGTTTTCTGCATAGGCAAATTCATTATATAGGACTACAAAAGCTATGCACAAGATATAACTAAGTAAAGGAATCTTAACGATGCCAAAATCTTCTTAAGTTTCTAATCCACCACCTTCTTGATTATTTAAAACAAAGTTAGTTAATAGCTAATACTTATTATGATGATGAGATGCGAGGAGAACGGAAATCACGAAGCAAGCTAATGAGGCAGGTTCACAAAGAAGCTCATGATATCGAGCTATGGACAATGCAAGAGCTCGGTGAGCCCACGATAACATGGAAAGGTCGTAACGATCAGGAGCTAAATGTAGGGATTGAGCTCAATGAGCCACTGGGAGGAAAAGAGGCTTGCACAACGAGTTAGCAACATAAACATGGAGCTCACACACAATATTTGGCATCATAAGTCATCGGTTCGTAAGGAGAGCTCATTAGAATTGTCGAGTTGAGTTGTAAGAGGTGAGTCCATCAATCACTTGCAGTGAGCTCTGGCACAAAAATGGAGCTCGAGGAGATATAGAGACGAATGAGTCAAGAACTTGTATAGTGGCGAGCCATGGTCGAAGAAAGGTATGAGACCAGTGTTGAGGAGCCATGAGGAGACGATTAAGCCATAATCCAAATGAGCCAACCATGAAATCGAACATGGACTCACGTAAAGGAAGGTCGTGGCCAACTTGACCACTAAGAAAAACAGGTAAGCTTGAAGGGCTTAAACATGCCCAGTGCATCGAAGATGATAGTGAGCTCATGCAAAATGATGAGTTCATGACTAGCTCGACGAGCCAGATTCGCATAGGGCAAGGGAAATGAACTAAGCATTGCGGCATGGGATGAAGACGGGCTCGCAGGTGTGGATCATGAGGAAGACTGGGTTGCTAACTAAAGAGCTCGTGGAGATTATCGGCCTGTTGGAGAAATAACACAGGGAGGATGGTTTTAATTCAAATATGAGCAAAGTCCCTATCAGATGGCGTCCCCAATAACTTGGGCAACAAAATCTATATCACTGGTGTTGACCTGTTGAAGTCTTCAAGCAATTAGCACGGGTTTAAAGAAATTAAACTTACCTTGATTCATGATTGATTGTAGATGGGAAGAATTTGCACAAACGACCCCAACTTCTGCTACTCAGACAACAATTCCATCAAGTACCGCATACTGCTGCAGATCCAAGGGTCGCGTGTCCGATCCACTAAATTGTTAGAAAACAATCTTGAGAACAATATTCCTGTAGACTATATATATACGCAACATTCACCATGCAATTGTTAAAAACGGAAAAGCTAAAAATATCTTTAAAAAAAAAAAAAAAAAAACGTCAAAACCTTCACATTAAAAGTAAAGTCAAAGCAACATGCAAAATCAGAAAAGCAAAATTGTTAGAAAAGTAAAAAGTAAAATTGTTAAAAATAGCAAAAGCAAAGGTTAATGTATGCATAAGCTATAAAATAAAATTTAAAAATAAAAGCAAAATTGTTAGAAAAGTAAAAAACAAAATTGTTAAAAATAGCAAAAGCAAAATTGTTAAAAATAGCAAAACCATCATTTAGGCCGTCAAATTTGACATAGTCCCATGAATGTCCACAAAGCCTTTTCCCATAGGAGTAATGCCTTCGGCGTAATTAAAAAAATTGTCTTGGGCATATTAAATGGATGATCTCAATTTAATATGACCACTTAACTATCATGTGACATTGCGATATGTGAAGAAAACGAGTATATTTGTTACTTTAAGTACATTTGGTAGCTTAAGATATCCTCCAACATCGCGATATTGGAAAATGGATAGATGTGTTTAGTTTGGTAGTTTAAGGTGTTATTATCTTGTGACATTTTGATTTTAGAAAGGGCGTGTATATTTGTTAGTCCAAATGTATTTACTAATTTAAAGTATTATATTCTTGTGATGTGATCTTTGAAAGGGATGAGTATATTTGTCACCTCAAATTTGTTTGGTAAGAGTGGTATTAAAATTTAATTGAATTTTCTTAATAGGTCAAGAAGAACTCTGTTTAACATAGTTCCCGTATCGTTCTTTTTATTTATTTAATTTAAATTACACTACAACTATCCAATTATTTCTAAATTTGGGATGTTAACTTTGGTTTCGACGTTGTTAACACGAAACAAATAGTAGATACGACACTTTGGAAGCTATATTACGATTCATATAATATCTTCTCAACTGGAATCTTATTGCTTTAAGGAATATCTATATCAAATGCCCTTAAAAACAAATCTAAAATGTGTCTTAACTCTGCAAATCCTAAATTTCCTACATTAAACTTTTCTTATTAAGAAAATATTGATAATGGCGTACATGATGAGGATAAATCTAAAATATGTATTTTAATATTAAGGAAATATTGATAAAAAGGCTTATAAGGTGGCACTTTTTCTGTTTTTTATATTAGCCTTCGTAATTTTTTTACAGCTATTAGTTTTTACCCTCTCTACTGAGGGGTTCAAGTCAGTAAATAAACACGCACCCCATTGTCTACGTGTGTTACTTCAAATGTATGACACGCCTTACTGTAATGGGCCTCCACTCTTTTCTGAAACAAAACATTGGTAGGAAGTTGTTATGTTGGTCACCAATATGTCCACTCTAAACAACATGTTTACACTCTCTTTCGCCCAATCAAAGAGACCAAGATAAGGTTGGCATATTTCCTCCGATCTATCAAGACGCATCTTCACAATCACCTTCAGATGTAAGCTTTTATTGGTGCTTTTCCATGTCATATTGAGGTCTCTCATATATGCCAATGTTGTTTTATTGAATTTGAATATGTATAGCTTGAATTAATACTTTGTTTAATTTTCTAGTCAGTAGATGTAAATCCATTCCCATCGCGGTCATTTTGGATGACGGTCCCGATGATCGACATTTCAATTCTCGCCCTTTGTTTAAATATTTTTGTCGTCTAGTGCCGACGATGAAATTATTATTGTTTGATCATAAATGTAAAGGTTAAAAATATATATATTTACGCCGAAGGCATGTCAAAGGTGGCTTGGGGTGGGGGTGGTCTAATAGGTGAATCAACATTCCACATTTAATATTACGTTGACATCCTCCACGAAACCACCGAGATCATCATCGACCGCATGTGTTATATCTTTGGTTTCTTGAAATTGGCAATGCCCGTTCAATCCTTTCATAAGCATAGAAGAGTACGACTGATTGGATTTAATGAATTTTATTTACTCTACTTTAAACGTTGATGTCCTTCGTGGGCCCATGCTAAGGTCAAGAAATTAAAATTTCTTATGGCAAGAGCAAAAATGTTGTTGAGAGAAGTTACTTCCGGTAATCTTGAATGTTAAAAGGTCATCAATTTTATAGTTGTGTCCAAATTTCCAAATCCCACTCCACTTCCACATGATGTTTATGTTTTTTTCTTCGACAAAAAATTGGGGGTATTTAAGTGCATGTAGACAAAACAAAGATAGAGTTTTTTTGTGGTGGGATGAAACGGAAGAGCTTACACAACAAAAAAATTTCAAGTTTTTATGCCAAAAGATGTTTTCACTAAGGGAAAGACCTGGTTAGCGACTAATAGGTGACTTACATTAAAGAGTGGAGATCTATTTTTTCTCGTGCGTACATAGATGTTGAACAAAATAATCTCACCTTTCATTTCAATGTGCCCCTACTCCCTTTAAGTCACCTTAGTAAAACATAGTTCGTGCATTCACCATGTGTGAACCCAACAACTATCCACTTAGTTATCTTCCGCGTCATCACTATTTTTTTGCCGATAGTGTTTGCAATTGTAGTTACTTCCATAAAGGATAAACACGAACAAGAGGAGTGGGCACCAACGAAAGGTTTTCCATCAACTAATAGGGATGCCTGCAACAATGCTTTGCTTTAACTATTGTCATGTGGAATATTCCTTGAAGGGTTTGCTGATTGCATTGTAGGTGGTTTCGGTTCGAGTCCCCATAGGCGTAGGTGTTAGGTACTCTAAATCGGGGATTATTATTTTTGTTTAAAGAACAGAGATGGGAAAAAATGAGATTTTAATAACACTAAAATTAAGTAGACAAGATTCTCTTAGCGCTACTAAAATGACCATATTTTTCCATTGTATTTAGTGTCTCACTATATTGCCGAACACTTTCACATAAACCCGTCGGGATGAAATGGCCATTCGAAACCCTTGCAAGGATAGAAATTCCACAAAGATGAAATGTGACCACATTACCATCATCATTGAAGTTTGGTATATGTACCTCAAAATGTCCACAGAGGTTTTAAAATTGCATTCAAACAAAACACAGATCAAGTACCTCAGGGAAAGTTGTGCTTAAATTTTATTAAAATATAAAATATATTTTATCCTCGTAATGGTTTGCTTAGTTGTAGTAAAAACTGGTTTCTATTTTTATGTCTT
Organism: Taxus wallichiana var. yunnanensis; assembly: GCA_018340775.1. Classification (NCBI taxonomy): domain Eukaryota; kingdom Viridiplantae; phylum Streptophyta; class Pinopsida; order Cupressales; family Taxaceae; genus Taxus; species Taxus wallichiana. Next base: position 333,435,289 of record CM031240.1, on the reverse strand, counting down.
GTCTTACTCATTACTTCTTTCATCATGTCCCACACATGTTCCAAGGCTCAATACAAAATTTTATGGTTGGCAACCTTCATTGCATTCTTTAAATATGAAGAGAGACCATTATCGTACATGAACATGAAAACGACAACATAATGAACCCTCAATGCAAAATTGCAGTTTCTTTAACAATTGTTGACTTCTACATTGAACCAAAAATGCAAGTTTTCCTTTAAACTATTCATTGCCAACACCTTGCTTTCCTAGACATCTCCAAAATGTGTTTCCACGACACTGCGCAAGCCAAATTCCACTTCTAAGACAAACAACCGACAAAAAATACACATGATACATATCTCTCTCCTTGAAATAAAATATAGCTTCCACAAAATGGCCCCTCCCACCCCCTAACATTATCCTCTCCCAATTCCTTCCCCTCCCTCTAATCCCTCTTCTACAACCCTCTTCCTCCTTTTATGTTTTCATCCTCAAAACCAATGTCATGCTAGACTTCCCTTTGGCATTCACATCGCACATTTCTCATGTGATTGCTAGTAAATATATAAGTTGATAGATAAAACATAAAAAGAATGTAATCGACCATCAAATTGAAATCTTCAAAATTAAAACATTAGTCTTATTCTTATTATGAGATGTTTGTTTTCCTTATAAATGCATTTACATGTATATATATACATGAGTCACCCCATCCATTTCTCGCCAAAAATAATGAAAACAATCTCAAAGTCAATGTAGTTTGAAACCATGACATATGTTTTTATGGGGCATATATCAATTGGCGTAGTTATGATAAAACTAATGACTACTTTGCAACTAATTCTATTTATTTTGTAACAAATACAAATTTATTTTGGGCCGACATGTTTACTTTACAACATGTCACCGTATCACGTCAATCTCATTTATCTATGCATTTCGTAGGGAGATTATCTAACACCTTCCTATTCCTCACCAAAATTCTTTTATCTTTTATCAATTGGCGTAGTTATGATAAAACTAATGACTACTTTGCAACTAATTCTATTTTTTTGTAACAAATACAAATTTATTTTGGGCCGACACGTTTACTTACAACATGTCACTCGTATCACGTCAATCTCATTTATCTATGCATTTCATAGGGAGATTATCTAACACCTTCCTATTCCCCACCAAAATTCTTTTATCTTTTCCCGTTTAAAAGAGACCTCTCAAAATTCTCACCCCTTCCAAAATTTTGCATATTTTCATTTTTTAAATTAAATGGCCGTTTAAACCTTTTTCATGATTTTAAACATAAAATACTTGTAATATATTTGAAATAACAGTTTCATGTGAGTCGTATCTATAAAAAATAAAAAATATGAGCTTTATTTTTAAAATAAATTATATTAATATACACAAATATATATTACAAGTAATTAAAGAAGAAAGAAGTTTTTAATTTGCGAAGAGGAATATTGAAAAATACCATCCACTAATTTTTTTCCGACAGGCATAGGTGGACGTCAAATTCAACCCCTGCACAGTATTTGTACCAAGTCAGAAATGTAGATAATGATAATATTATTACGCATTCGCCACTGTTTAACAACTGGCAACTGGCAACTGGCAACCACATTCCTCCTCCTCGCCTTCGCTTTATTTTACTCGAAAATATTTCCACGCCACGTTCGTCCGCATTTGACGCGTTCCGGAAAGGATATCGATTTCACACGTGGCAAAACCAGCGCTTCCCAAGTACTCGTGTGGGCGCCGCCTCGGCACCGTGAACTCATTTTTGCCACCGGGACGGCAGGCAACCCGGTGAAATATTACAGCCTGGCGATCATTAAGCGCGGTGGACCGTCAAATTTAAGTGAAGGAGAACGTCCAATGGCAGCGTTCCGTCTAAATTGGGTCTTGAACCGTGTTTTGTCTGTTTTGACTCTGACAGGTTACACACCCTCACGTGACCTCAATTACATAAAGTTGTAGTTTTATAATAGCCGGTGGCCACTAATCGGGGGCGAGGGTTAGCCGGCGGGCGCCGGGAGTAGTTAACCATATGGTCCCATGCGCCGACCGACTGGTGCCGGCATCTCGGGCGGAAGAGCCGGCCCGGCAGTTACTTTTTCCAACCAATCACCTCTTTCCACGTGCCCACACCGACGAAACCTACCGACTTCCTTACCCAAGTGCCGGTTCAATAATCGCAGGACGGGAAGGGGTTGGAAGCACGCAAACTAGCTGGTCTACCGGCGGTGTCTTCGTTTCTGTCGCCGGCGAGTCATGAAAAGAAGCGAGTACGTCGTGGACGCGATCTTCTCATGGTCGTTGCAGGATGATGATGCAGCTTCACACAGGGCGAGGGCCTAGGAGTCTGCATCACCATAGAGAGAGATCACAGGATCGAATCCGAGTAGTGACGGGAAAATTAAAGAATAAAAAAGAGGCCGGAATCGGAACGGGAAAGCGAAGCGGCGAGCGGAAAGGGTTTACGTTTTCTCGTCGAGTTGAGATTCAACTAGGTCATCCTTTGGTTTCTCCCGTTTATGGGCATGGGTATGGACGAGGTTGATATACAACCTCCTCGACCCCATCAAACTCCGCCACCACAGCAGCAGCAGCAAATCCCACAGCAACACCACCAGCAACAGCAACAGCAACAGCAGCAGCAGCAGCAATCTCGTCATCCGCATCCTCTCCAGCGAGGCGCCGGCGGAGGTGGCGGCCTGACGCTCTCGCTGCCTCTACAAGCGTCTCCCTCGGGCGCCAAGGTCGCCGCTCCTGGTGCGGCCGTTGTTAGTGTCGCGCCGCCTTCCAACGGAGGCGCTGCTCCTTCCGCCGCCGCGGCGGCGGCGGCAGCCGCGGCCGCAGAGCGCGGCCACGGGCACGGGCGCGACGATTGCTGGAGCGAGGGCGCCACCAATACGCTGATCGAGGCGTGGGGCGACCGCTACCTGGAGCTGAACAGGGGAAACCTGAAGCAGAAGCACTGGAAGGACGTGGCCGACGCGGTCAGCAATCGTGAGAGCTGTGCCAAGACCCCAAGACCGACGTGCAGTGCAAGAACCGGCTCGACACGCTCAAGAAAAAATACAAACTGGAGAAAAGTAAGATCTTTAATGGCGTCGCTAGTAGCAAATGGCCCTTCTTCAACAAGCTCGATGAACTCATAGGACCCTCGCGTAAGAACCAGCAGGTAAAGCCCCGGGGCTTCCTCAGCCCCATCTTCAGCCGCCGCCCGCTTCGTCAAAGTCGCTCAAGCGCCCGCTCGCGGAGGAGTCTCAGGCTCCGCCCCCGCCGCCTCCGCCCTCGCACCTTCATATGCTCCAATTGACCGCCCCTGTCAACAACTCTGCCTCGTCCAAATCTGACGAAACCCCGATACGACCGATAGCTACCCTAACGGCATCGACATGACCGTCAACGGCAGCAAGAGCTTTAAGAAGCGACGCCTTCCCGAAAACCCTAACCCTAACCCTAACGCCAACCCCTTCAAGGAGCTCACAGGAGCCATTATCAAGTTCGGCGAAGTGTACGAACGGGTCGAGAGTTCAAAGCTCCAGAACTTCATCGATCTGGAAAAGCAGCGCATGGAATTCATGCGGGAAATGGAGATTCAGAGAATGCAGCTCTTCATGCAGACGCAGCTGGAGCTGGCGAAAATGAAACACGGGAAGCACGGAAACAACACCGGTAAGTAATTCAATCGATTCACGTTCGAATCCCAGCAGAAATTTTGATGTGTGTTAGCCCTAATTAATGTCCATTTTTCTCAATTAATCCTAAAAATTCCAATTTTAACCATTAATCTGACAAATCGGATTTGCCTCTGTACTACAGAGCATTATTTGTGAGGGCGCCATGATACTCTGGTCCTCAACATGAACTCTTTACTGGCAACTGCCGGTTCCGAAAATCGATCCAACCACGGTTCAGCGCTTAACCACGGTTGCCTCACGGGTTACGCGGTTGTAAGGCGTTTCGTGCGGCAATTGAATTGGATTGCTGCGTACGTGGGGCCCATGGAATCTCGTGGGAACCGGCTCATCCTGTACAGTTCCTTCAAATTCATTTCATAATCGTCCTGCGTTGGTGATTCTGTATTTGGGATCTTTTCTTCTCGCCCTCAATTGAAGCATACAGACATTATGTAAACGTTTCAAATCTTTCTTCTCAAGGTTGGTTGTATCATAGTTATTTCTATACTTGAATTGCCATGAAATGTGGAACACGTTTCAAATTTTTTCTTCATCTGTTATTTATTATGAACGGAAGCCCATTCTGAGCTTTTTGAGTGGATTATGTTTTTCAGCGCTTGCCATGTTTTGCAGATTCATTTATCAAAGCAAAAGAATGTTGGTCTGATTTTGGTCGAACTACATGATGTTTGCCTCGTTTGCATTTGTTCAATCACAAGTCTACCCTGTTTCTCCTCTTCTTGGAAGAGTGTGTTTGTATCCATCTCGTTTTTTTGGAACAGAGTTTTACCAAATTTTAAATAGGAGTACATTTATTTGCAATAACTCTTTCTCATCTTGTTATCAGCTCTTTGAAAGTTCTGCAGATTGATGTATCTAAGGAAAAGAATGCTGCTTTGATTTTGGTGACGGTCCATTATGTTTTCGTGCTTATTTTCTTTCAAGCATACGTCTATCCATCTTATTTCTTGGAAGAGCATTTTACCAAATTTTAAACAAGAGTATAATTTTCTCTATTGTTATCAGCAGCTCTCACAAGCATCTGCGGATTGATGTACCCAAGTAAAAGAATGGTGGTTCAAATTTGTTTGCACTCCATGATGTTTTCCTGCTTTGTTTCTTTTGATCTTTAACTCTATATCCTGTTTCTCTTCTTCATGGGAAGAGAGTCCGACCCATGTATTTAAGGGTATCCATCTTGTTTCTTGAAAGAGTGTTTTACCGAATTTTAAACAAGAGTACAATTTTCTCTCTTGTTATCAGCATTCACAATCATCTGCAGAATGATGTATCCAAGTAAAAGAACCGGTGGTTTGATTTTATTTGCACTACATGATATTTTCTTGATTAGTTTCTTTTGATCTTCAAGTTTATACCCTGTTTCTCTTCTTCTTGAAAGAGAGTATTACCAAAAAAATTCAACTAGACTATATTTATCTGCAATATTTTTGTCAGCTTTTCACAAGCACCAGCAGATAGTATTAAAGCATCTGTGCATTGATGTATCCAAGAAAAATAACCTTGGTTTGGTTTCAGTGGTACTTCCATCATATTTTCATGCCAAGTTTCTTTCAAATATAGGTCTACACCTTTTCTCTTCTTGCCACAAGATTCACACCTAAGATTTAACTCCCTTTTTGTATACTAGCTATTTATGATTTTTAGATAGATAATGATTTCCACATTTCAGAGGCTAAATGGCATATTTTGCAAGGCAAGTTCTAATTGCTATACTGAACCGTAGATGGTATGAGCCCGAATCTTGCCTCTGATGGAATGGCTCTAACTAGTTCCGTGTTTATGTGATACATGTGTCTGGTTCTCAATTTAATATTGTATGGTGTGTATGATTGCTTGCAACAAGTATAAGAAAATTTCACTCGTATGTGAAATCATACTTGGCATAAATAGTCGAAGCATGCAACTATTTCGAACCTCAAAATTTTGAATCATTATCTCAAAATTACCCATCATTTCATTATATTTGATATTACCAATATATGAGAGTATGCACGTAGCACGGTGTTTCTTTCTGTATCATCAGTAGGATCACTTAGATACTGGCAAAACTACATATGAATTGTAAGATGCGTCAGATGGGATGTAAATGGAATGCTCTCAATCAACAACACGGTTTAATTGTAGTCTGTTTTTAATATCAAAGATCAATTTTCCCAATAAGGAACATCCAAAAATTCACAAATTTTTGACAAATCAAATCCATAAAGAAGTAAAGTTCTCGTACCTTGCATATGATTCCATATTTTGCATGCATATCTACTAGGGTATTTGCAACTATAGCATTTGTAATAAAACCCTTTCCCATAGTTTGTGATGTCCACATCCAATTTTAAAGCCCCCATCTCAGGGCAAGCTGAGAGGATGTTGGAAAAGATTGTAGAGTTTGGGTTTATACTTGTCAAACACATCCACTTCCGAGTTTGCAAGGCCTTTTTGACAACCCCATTTTGTGAAGAAGCTTGCAAAGGTGAATTGAATATGTTGGGCATCTCTTCATTTTATTTGGTGAAAGAGTCTCAATGGTTCTTGAGGATGACCATGTACCTGGAAGTTTTAAATTGAGAATGTTTCTATTAATAAAAACAGTTACAACATCCACAAAACTAACTAGTTATAACATCCACAAAACTACCCAGTTACAACAAGAAAGGCCCCAACAGAGACCAAACTATGAACAAAATACAAATAAACTAAGAACATTGACTGAGAGTATCGCGTTTTGCACATGATCGAGAGTATCGTGATCCCGTATCTTCACAAGTGCAGCATGTTCCTTTTGATTCTTAAGGCTGAACTGATACTGAGTTGCAACTATAGAGAATAAAGAATTTGAGTTTGCTGAATAACTAAAGTGGAGCCATTCCCAACATATAGTTTGACAATGATTTTTCCATATATGGAAGAGGATAGTCAACCGAAAGTATTCCAGATGTTAGTGAGGATAGAGGGGGAAGAAATGCCAAGTAAGACAATCTTTTTATTGAAATTGTTGGGAACATGGGGTTGAAGGATTGTCTGTGATTTTAAGAAGAACCTCGCGGGATCAACTATAAAATTGAAGAGTAAGCATATTTAAGCTTGATGGGCAAGGTAAACTTATGTCGCACATCAGAAACGACCCAAAAATTTCACATTACAGGATAATTTTTTTTTTTTTTGGACGCATAACACGACACAACATGCCACCACCAAGGTCACAACTAACTCCGTGGATAACTCAATACAAGGATGACCACAAGGGTAACACGGAAATGTTCACACACTCCAAGGATGGTTCACGTTTCTATCTGACAAAACAACATAAGAAGCCACCACGTAACACACCTACACGAGATAGGGCAAGCCACAATGAGGAAATTATTGATGGTTATTTATTTTTAAGTAACCTCTTTCGATCCTTAGCTACAGTTTTGCTAAGACTCTAGATATGATTTGTACAATGCTTCTTACAATGCTAAGTTTTCTCAGCTTATTAAATCTTGTCCTCTTCTAACAACTAATGATTGTTTCACCTTAGGGTTATTTTACAAATTTCACCCAAAAGGAATAATGTTCACTAGAGAAGCTAGGGTTATCATGTTATATAATTCTTTACTCACAAAGATAGTCTCGCCTATGATTTCTTTAAAGAATTCTGGCTCTCAAGTTGGTAACCTCTATGTTAATTTATTTAAAAATAACTTTTAGTTCAACTTTTATAAGTATTAAACAACCCACGTTATTTTACTTATGTCGCATTATTAATAAGTCAACAAGATTCACTCAACATTTATTTTCAAGGGTAGAGTTTAATAACACTCCTTCACCGTAACAAAACAAGTTTACATCCACACTTAAAATACCAATAATCCAATAAGGTCGCTCAACAATCAAGAATCAATATTTTAATATTCTCAAGGATGGTCAAACAAACAAAGGTGTCCAAAGTTAGGATGACAAAATCCACAAATACATTATACCAAGACCAAGATCCTCTCCTACATTTTCCACCGTATGATCTCAATAGTGAACAATATAAAAAGGATTTAAGTAAGAACTTCTCAGCTGAGGTTGATGCACAAGTTTACAAGTCTATCCCTCATCTACTCGCTAACATTCCATCTGCAGCAAATATTTACTAGAGTCAGTTCGCTAGAACTGAGCATGATAAGATATAAACCTCACCTAATAACTTATGCCATCTAGCATTTAAATAAATGAAATTCTGCAATACTCCCTATCAAATAATTCCTAATCATGTATTCAAATTTTAACTGCACATCTCATGATAATACATTTCATAACCATCATTGAACACTTCCCTAAAATCTGCTTACATATGAACTAAAATTCCAAGTGGCTAGAAGATATGCAACCTTAACCTTGCATTTAATCATAATTAAATTACAGTAACAATAGTATCGCTCACCTAATACCCTCAACCTACTTCACATGTAAAATTTCCAATAATATTATCTTTCAATTAAATAAAAGCACCAACGACATTAAGCTTCTCTAATAAATACAAGTGTCAATCATATGACAATCATCAATATTACCCAAGTATCGACCTTTATAGAAAGACAAGGATATGTAAGTATACTTTTGATATTTATCTCACAATAAAAGAATGTACTTATGTAAACAAGGTTTCCACCAATCAAGTAAGTTCATATATTGTTTAGATATCCTATCGGTTGATTTATTATCAAGTCTCTATATGCCTCTATTAGTATAAGAGTCCAACTCGGAGGGATGAATTACGAACAACAATTCCGTCATACTTCGTTAATGAGTAGAAGGTACATTTGGCTAGCTAAACAGGTAAGCGTGGTCCAAGCCACTATAAATGCAACTATCAACATTATCTCAACTCACAATTGAGATGCAAGTACCAATTTTTTTGCTAACATAGTAATCATCATAAATGCCGTAAAATATTCCACGCGCTAACCAAGGATTGAAATAACATATTTATTCTTACCGGTTGCTCGATAGCATAATATATCATATTATATAATTCAATCTCCACTGCATATCTCAATTTATGGGTATCAATCATTGTCCCGCATAATGAAGTTAAATAATTTCAGTCGACTTTTATCCTTAACGTCATATAAGGTATGAACAGTCCCATTATGTTAGTTGTCACCTTTACTTAATTTGTGTAAGAATTCTTTTAGGGTAGTTCTCATAACTTCCCTATTCATCCTTTTCCTACCAACAAGCTTTTCAACCAAGCTTTGAAGTCAAAGTATAGGATAAATTTATAATCTCATATTTCAAGCATTATTCAATTCATATGCCCGAGGGCCATAACATGCCAATCAAACTTGCAGAATATACACATTCATGAGGGTTCGATGTATCCATTATTACTTTAACTCGATTCGAAGATCTAAGAAGCGCCTCAAACTTAAGCCATATAGTTATCCACACAAACTAACGTCTTGAGGCTTACCGTATTCAAAAGGGTCACAAAATAGAAACCCCATTAAAACATGTTTCAGGAGCGCCCAATCTAAAAGTAAGCTCATAGTAATAAGAATAGTAGAGGGCTTGGTGAGGGGTTTTCAATAATCCCCAAAGTAAACGATAATCTAAGGAGTCGGATAGCATCTAGAAGGACCAGTAAGAGCCAGTACGACTCTCCCCAAATAGAAGCCTCCAATCCTAATGGGGGGGGTTATACTATTATCAATCCACATTAAAAGACCAACACAGTCTTTCGAGAAAATTTCCCGTTTTCACGCCATGTTTTACATAATAAAAGCAAGACAAGAAAAATTCTAAATCTCATTCACACACTACAATATTTCCTACAAAAACCACTGTTCACAGGAGTAATCATGGCAAAATGATAAACTAACTTTATAAGGTCAAAAAGCGAGAATCACTGGAGAGAGATTAGCTCATGTAAATTGCGATTAAAAGTCATTCGGAAACCCATTTCTTTTGGGCATCTCGTTCAAGAAGGAGTCAACATATATGTATATGTAAAATAAATATTAAATAATATCAAGAATCCAAGACGTTACTTACTTAGTAAAATAGAATCACACATCAACAATCCAAAGGAGACATCACATGTACGTAATTCAACAAAATCGCAGAGATTGATTTATCTAAATGCTAAAGTAAATAAATTATTAAGAGAGAGGGTTAGGGCTTATCATGCCTTTAATGCGCTTCCCAAGGCAAGAGCACGCTGAAATAGGCCCTTGAAGGTAGTGATGAGCCGAGGTTGGTCGCTACTAAGAACACCAATTTCCGAAGACCAAGAATCACCATTACATAAAGATGCATAAGTGCCCAAAGGTGTACCACCAATCAAACCAAGTAACAAGGGTGCCTTTTCCGAGTTCAAACAGATATCATTCCAGCCTGTCCAATAAGCAACTCCTAACGCTAGTGTTTGGCAATCGAACTATTCACTAGCACTTGCATCAAATCCTCGTTGGCTCCCTCCTTGTATATAGCATCTTATTTTTTTTTTGTTTTTTTTTTTGAGCTTCTTTTCGCATCTCTCACTTTGTGAGCTGGACGAGGATGTGAAGAAAAACACGAGGAGAGCTCCAAACCACGGGAAGGCTTAACAAGCGAGAATGGCCCATGCAAATTCAAAACTTCCCTAATAAGTTCATAATCCACAATATGAAAAGCAAAAAGTGCTTCATGAATATTCCGATATGAAACAGATCCTCCTCTATGAGATTCTCCTCCATGAGTGCATCGTAAAACAAGTAAGTCTCAATAGAGAATCTTTGTAATAAATTTCATTAGGTTTCTGGAAACACTCTTACTATCACTTAATCGATTTGGAAAAAAAAAAAAAAAAAAAACTTCAAGGAGAATCCCAAATTTGAGGATGCATTCAATATCGAATGTAACAACAATGTTGGACAACTGTTTGTTGGAAGCGCTCAAAGGGGCTTCTACTATATCGTACACGCCGTCGCTGCTAAGGATCATTGCAGATCCATTCTTTGTGGATCCCCAACAAGAAACAGACTCGCCGCATCCAATGAAAGTGGAGGTAACCCGCCTACAACACCACACGTGCTGCGCGCCAAAGAAAAGAAACCCGCGCCCCTTCTTCCCCACGCGGCCAAGGCATAACAACAAAAACGCGCCGTGTCCTCGCGCATTCTGGATACCTTCCTCCACTTTTCCAAACGCCCAAAGACCCGGGCGTGAGCAGGATTCCATGCGGCGTGGAAGGTGCCTAACACAAAAGAAAAACGAGCATGACAAAGTGGCAGGCGCGCAAAGAAAAGAAGGCAAAATTTTCCAACGTTTTTTTTTTCCACTAATCCACACGCATTCGCCTCCCAAGGTCTCACGCTGCCGAGCAAATTTGCAGGAGAACAAAGAAGGACGTGGAAAGATACAAGACAAGAAAAGTTAAAAAAAAGAAGTGCGACCAAGATGGAGGAAAAAGGCGCCCCAATCCAAAGAAAGGTCAATTTCATCATTAATTTTGATATGATCGACTAGGGTAAAACAAAGGCCCAATTAAAATCTCTCACTTCTCACCAACTTGTCACGTGCAAAAAAATTACTTATCCACAAAATGAAATAAATCTAATTAATCAAATTTCATTTATTTTTTTTTTTAAAATAATTCCGTTAGGTCGACAAACTGACGACAGTAACCAACTGCGAAGTATAACTGACGTCCATTCTTTTATTATTCTTTTTTTTTTTTTTATGTTTTAAAATGCGGCGACACCTGACGGGGTTCGAAAAGTCGCTTAGGACTTAGCACAAAAGTGACAACAATTAAAAAAATAATAATAATAATAATAATAATAATTATTTAATCGAGAGGTCGAGCATGAGCGTGACCAAAACTACGGCAAAAATATCTGGCGGGCAACAAACAACAATCAACAGGAGGTTCGATATAACAAGAACAAGGTCTTCCTTTAATAGGATAAATCGCGAGGGATGTTGCGGGCCAGCAACCAAAACATCGACATTGACGCAAGCAAGAAAGCTCAACAAGACGACGACAACAACGTTTCAAAGGGAACACAACGGCGTTCAGCCCTTAGAAGCTCGGTCGCCACAGAATAACAGAGCAATGACGAATGGGGGCATTACATTCTCCTCCCCTTAAGAAAGCATCGTCCTCGATGCGACATAACATAGTGAAAAAAAAAATAAAATAATTAAATAGTACAAAAAACCAAAAAAAAATAATAATAATAATAATAAATAAATAAATAAATATTCAATATGGGTGCAGCTACGTTCTAAGGTTACGATTTCAGAGGCACAAGCACGGCCACGGGGTGGCCTTAGGAACATTTGGCAGAAATTTTAACTTCCAAGGTTCGTGAAGATGGTAGTTCCCTCTTATTCATTATTTCATTAGTCTCTTCCCATTAACATTATTTTTAGTTTAATTTTCGTAAAATTTTCATTGTCGAAGAGTTTTAGTTTATTCCTTATTCAGGTGCCCCAACATGAATCTACACGTTCACCCTATCGGGGTCGACAAGACACTATAGATTAACAAACACATAAGTATATACTTCATGACTAAATTACATCACAAAAGAAATTACTCAAATACGGAAGGGAATATGTACGGTCCTCATAACCTAGTCCTTGTCACACAATCATGACTGACAAATAGAATACTTGAGCAAGGTGTACAACGACAACAAGACATTTCCTTAATTTCACAGATAAAAAAAAAATTCACATAACTCCGAACCAAAAGCTACAAGTACATAGGGTACACTAGGGAGCCACAACCATAACCAACTCTCGTGAGCACACACTCATCATAACACTACCCATAGCACCATATACCACCCGAAGCATCAGAAAATAACCACCTACTCCCAAGTATTACAAAGCAACTCCACATAACTCCCAAAGAGAAAGAAACATAGTGCCAAACCAAGTCGGGTCACTCAACCATAGAGTGCCATCAAAATATCAGGTCACTCAACCATAGAGTGCCATAAAGAATACCAAGTCACTCAACCATAGAGTGTCCGTAACAGTCTCCTTTCTCCTTTTAATGAGGCCGGGTCACCCTATGGCCCGTGCACATAGAGCCCCGTCACCCCAACCCAAGTGACATAATAACTCGTGGTCCAATAACCCGCTAGTTATCTGTAACTCCTTGGGGCGTACCCCCATACAACGAAGCGGGTTCATAGGTCAAACCATTCCATGGTGCATCCTATGACCCTATCCACACATTACGACAATAGAACCAAAGATAACAATCGATCGTAATGCCAAGTGGCAAAGTACAAGCCTTGGGCAAGGCGGTACAATCTTAAAATTTAGAAGAAGATTCAAAACCAAGCAAAATAACTTGACCATGGCCATAGTTAGTGCAAAAAAATCGAACGTTAGTACCACAAACCAAGGAAATGCCCAAAATGTAAGCATGGCAATCAAGAAAACCGTTGGTCCTCGCGTAAAGTAAAGTAAAAAAAAAAAAACTCAATTTACGAATAAAATACACTTTTAATAATGTCACATTACGATAATCTGTGTGGCCTTATCTAGCCACCAAAGGGGTACTCAACGAGTTGCAAGCACTTCGGAACATCGAGCCTCACTGTAAGTAATAATATATATCAATAATACAACCTGTCATCATCTCAATCAAATTTAGCTCGCCACAACTCCAACAAGGCTCAACATAGTCAAAATCACATAGGTTAAATCCATACGACAACCATATCGGGAGAGAGAAAAGAGTACAAGTCACCATCTACTGAGCCTGAGGTGTCCGCGAAACACAATATGCATGACACCCGTTGAGCAAGTGTCTCACATACCAAACAAACAAAAGTGGGTTTTCAGCCTATGTAAGGCTCCACTTCCTATCTCGTACTCGGCTCGAGTGATTGGTCAACGGTACACATTTTCTCACTCCAAACATACACAGTTTACCGATTTCCCTCAGGGTCGGTTAGTGTAAGGTTCACAACATAACATATGACTACATCACTAACACCATGGTGGTACACACATAGCTACCATAACGTCTCACGTATGGTATGTATACGGGGTAGATCACAATCATACAATCACAGGGCGCAATACATCACTTTACCACATTCTGCACCCAAAGTGCAATCACAACACGATAGGGTTCATACACTCATTGTATGACCCTAAATCACAACATGAATCATTACATATCACACAACTCATACATATGATGGACATAGTAACAATCACAACCTAACATTCATTTGCTACATAACAAGGTGATACACACATTTTCTTCAAACATGGTAAAACATCATGGTACAACTTAATTCACTTTACATAAATCCGTCATACCCATATCGACACATCCACATATCACAATATGCCACAATGCTCCAACACCCCGTCATCCACATTAGAATACTTTTCACACATCACAATCAGTAACTTACACGTGAACTCTTCATAGAATCCACAAGAAGGAGAGAGAATACTCCCATCCCCAGCACATCAACATGATGACAAACACGCACTAAGTGACATACACATCATGTGCGTTCATAATATCACAATTACGACATCAATCACATCACGCTTATACCACATTACTCTTCCGATATGAACCACTACCATGCAATACCCTCATCTCCATGTAACACTATCATGTACACCATCATCATCATGTAATACCATCACATCTCCAATCCATCCCAAAGGTTCGAGAGCATGAACCTCGCTCTGATACCAAATGTAACGACCCAAAAATTTCACACCCAAACAACACAGTAAAATACAGGATAATTTTTTTTTTGACGCATAACACGACACAACATGCCACCACCAAGGTCACAACTAACTCCGTGGATAACTCAATACAAGGATGACCACAAGGGTAACACGGAAATGTTCACACACTCCAAGGATGGTTCACGTTTCTATCTGACAAAACAACATAAGAAGCCACCACGTAACACACCTACAGATAGGGCAAGCCACAATGAGGAAATTATTGATGGTTATTTATTTTTAAGTAACCTCTTTCGATCCTTAGCTACAGTTTTGCTAAGACTCTAGATATGATTTGTACAATGCTTCTTACAATGCTAAGTTTTCAAAGCTTATTAAATCTTGTCCTCTTCTAACAACTAATAGTTCGTTTCACCTTAGGGTTATTTTACAAATTTCACCCAAAAAGGAATAATGTTCACTAGAGAAGCTAGGGTTATCATGTTATATAATTCTTTACTCACAAAGATAGTCTCGCCTATGATTTCTTTAAAGAATTCCGGCTCTCAAGTTGGTAACCTCTATGTTAATTTATTTAAAAATAACTTTTAGTTCAACTTTTATAAGTATTAAACAACCCACGTTATTTTACTTATGTCGCATTATTAATAAGTCAAAGCAAGATTCACTCAACATTTATTTTCAAGGGTAGAGTTTAATAACACTCCTTCACGTAACAAAACAAGTTTACA
The DNA here is from genome assembly GCA_018340775.1 of Taxus wallichiana var. yunnanensis. Taxonomy (NCBI): domain Eukaryota; kingdom Viridiplantae; phylum Streptophyta; class Pinopsida; order Cupressales; family Taxaceae; genus Taxus; species Taxus wallichiana. Next base: position 333,420,171 of record CM031240.1, on the reverse strand, counting down.
TCCACACTTAAAATACCAATAATCCAATAAGGTCGCTCAACAATCAAGTAATCAATATTTTAATATTCTCAAGGATGGTCAAACAAACAAAGGTGTCCAAAGTTAGGATGACAAAATCCACAAATACATTATACCAAGACCAAGATCCTCTCCTACATTTTCCACCGTATGATCTCAATAGTGAACAATATAAAAAGGATTTAAGTAAGAACTTCTCACCGAGGTTGATGCACAAGTTTACAAGTCTATCCCTCATCTACTCGCTAACATTCCATCTCGCAAGCAAATATTTACTAGAGTCGGTTCGCTAGAACCGAGCATGATAAGATATAAACCTCACCTAATAACTTATGCCATCTAGCATTTAAATAAATGAAATTTGCAATACTCCCTATCAAATAATTCCTAATCATGTATTCAAATTTTAATCGCACATCTCATGATAATACATTTCATACCCATCATTGAACACTTCCCTAAAATCTGCTTACATATGAACTAAAATTCCAAGTGGCTAGAAGATATGCAACCTTAACCTTGCATTTAATCATAATTAAATTACAAGAATAATAGTATCGCTCACCTAATACCCTCAACCTACTTCACATGTAAAATTTCCAATAATATTATCTTTCAATTAAATAAAAGCACCAACGACATTAAGCTTCTCTAATAAATACAAGTGTCAATCATATGACAATCATCAATATTACCCAAGTATCGACCTTTTATAGAAAGACAAGGATATGTAAGTATACTTTTGATATTTATCTCACAATAAAAAGAATGTACTTATGTAAACAAGGTTTCCACCAATCAAGTAAGTTCATATATTGTTTAGATATCCTATCGGTTGATTTATTATCAAGTCTCTATATGCCTCTATTAGTATAAGAGTCCAACTCGGAGGGATGAATTACGAACAACAATTCCGTCATACTTCGTTAATGAGTAGAAGGTACATTTGGCTAGCTAAAGCATGTAAGCGTGGTCCAAGCCACTATAAATGCAACTATCAACATTATCTCAACTCACAATTGAGATGCAAGTACCAATTTTTTTGCTAACATAGTAATCATCATAAATGCGTAAAATATTCCACGCGCTAACCAAGGATTGAAATAACATATTTATTCTTACCGGTTGCTCGATAGCATAATATATCATATTATATAATTCAATCTCCACTCGCATATCTCAATTTATGGGTATCAATCATTGTCCTATATAATGAAGTTAAATAATTTCAGGTCGACTTTTATCCTTAACGTCATATAAGGTATGAACAGTCCCATTATGTTAGTTGTCACCTTTACTTAAGGCTGTGTAAGAATTCTTTTTAGGGTAGTTCTCATAACTTCCCTATTCATCTGTTTTCCTACCAACAAGCATTTCAACCAGCTTTGAAGTCAAAGTATAGGATAAATTTATAATCTCATATTTCAAGCATTGTCTGAATTCATATGCCTGAGGGCCATAACATGCCAATCAAACTTGCAGAATATACACATTCATGAGGGTTCGATGTATCCATTATTACTTTAACTGATTCGAAGATCTAAGAAGCGCCTCAAACTTAAGCCATATAGTTATCCACACAAACTAACGTCTTGAGGCTTACCGTATTCAAAAGGGTCACAAAATAGAAACCCCATTAAAACATGTTTCAGGAGCGTGCCCAATCTAAAAGTAAGCTCATAGTAATAAGAATAGTAGAGGGCTTGGTGAGGGTTTTCAATAATCCCCAAAGTAAACGATAATCTAAGGAGTCGGATAGCATCTAGAAGGACCAAGAAGAGCCAGCAGACGACTCTCCCCAAATAGAAGCCTCCAATCCTAATGGGGGTTATACTATTATCAATCCACATTAAAAGACCAACACAGTCTTTCGAGAAAATTTCCGTTTTCACGCCATGTTTTACATAATAAAAGCAAGACAAGAAAAATTCTAAATCTCATTCACACACTACAATATTTCCTACAAAAACCACTGTTCACGGGAGTAATCATGGCAAAATGATAAACTAACTTTATAAGGTCAAAAAGCGAGAATCACTGGAGAGAGATTAGCTCATGTAATTGCGATTAAAAGTCATTCGGAAACCCATTTCTTTTGGGCATCTCGTTCAAGAAGGAGTCAACATATATGTATATGTAAAATAAATATTAAATAATATCAAGAATCCAAGACGTTACTTACTTAGTAAAATAGAATCACACATCAACAATCCAAAGGAGACATCACATGTACAGAATTCAACAAAACTGCAGAGATTGATTTATCTAAATGCTAAAGTAAATAAATTATTAAGAGAGAGGGTTAGGGCTTATCATGCCTTTAATGCGCTTCCCAAGGCAAGAGCACGCTGAAATAGGCCCTTGAAGGTAGTGATGAGCCGAGGTTGGCTGCTACTAAGAACACCAATTTCCGAAGACCAAGAATCACCGTTACAGCATGCATAGTGCCCCAGTGTACCACCAATCAAACCAGTAACCAAGGGTGCCTTTTCTGAGTTCAAACAGATATCATTCCAGCCTGTCCAATAAGCAACTCCTAACGCTAGTGCTGTGGCAATCGAACTATTCACTAGCACTTGCATCAAATCCCGTTGGCCTCCCTCCTTGTATATAGCATCTTTTTTTTTTTTTTTTTTTTTTTTTCTTTTCGATCTCTCACCAACACTTTGTGAGCTCGAGGATGTGAAGAAAAACACGAGGAGAGCTCCAAACCTGGGCAGCAGAATGGCCCATGCAAATTCAAAACTTCCCCTAATAAGTTCATAATTGCAAAGCAAAAAGTGCTTCATGAATATTCTGATATGAAACAGATCCTCCTCTATGAGATTCTCCTCCATGAGTTGCATCGTAAAACAAGTAAGTCTCAATAGAGAATCTTTGTAATAAATTTCATTAGGTTTCCTGGAAACACTCTTACTATCACTTAATCGATTTGGATAAAAAAAAAAAAAAAAAAACTTGAAGGAGAATCCCAAATTTGAGGATGCATTCAATACTGAACAGGTAACAACAATGTTGGACAACTGTTTGTTGGAAGCGCTCAAAGGGGCTTCTACTATATACCGTACACGCCTCGTCGCTGGCTAAAGATTGCAGCCATTCATCACTGTGGATCCCCAACAAGAACACAACTCCGCCGCATCCAATGAAAGTGGAGGTAACCCGCTCTACAACACTAGCTGTGCCTATTTGTCGCCAAGGCGCTGCCAGCAAAAGAAACCCGCGCCCTTCTTCCCCACGCGGCCAAGGCAGACATAACAAAAACGCGCCTGTGTCCCGCGCATGACTGGATACCTTCCTCCACTTTTCCAAACGCCCCAAAGCACCGGGCGTGAGCAGATTCCATGCGGCCGTGGAAGGTGCCTAACACAAAAGAAAAACGAGCATGACAAAGTGGCAGGCGCGCAGCAAAAGAAGGCAAAATTTTCCAACGTTTTTTTTTTTTCCACCAATCCACACGCAGTTCGCCCTCCCAAGGTCTCACGCTGCCCGAGCCGAAATTTGCAGGAGAACAGCAAGGACGTGGAAAGATACAAGACAAGAAAAGTTGGAAAAAAAAGAAGTGCGACTTAAGATGGAGGAAAAAAGGCGCCCAAACCAAAGAAAGGTCAATTTCATCATTAATTTTAAATCGACTAGGGTAGAAAACAAAGGCCCAATTAAAATCTCTCACTTCTCACCAACTTGTCAGGCAAAAAAATTACTTATCCACAAAATGAAATAAATCTAATTAATCGAAATTTCATTTATTATTTTTTTAAAATAATTCCGTTAGGTCGACAAACTGACGACAGTAACTAACTACGAAGTATAACTGACGTCCATTCTTTTATTATTCTTTTTTTTTTTTTTTTTTTTTTTTTTTATGTTTTAAAATGCGGCGACACCTGACGGGGTTCGAAAAGTCGCTTAGGACTTAGCACAAAAGTGACAACAATTAAAAATAATAATAATAATAATAATATTATTATTTAATCGGGAGGTCGAGCATGAGCGTGACCAAAACTACGGCAAAAATATCTGGCAGGCAACAAACAACAATCAACAGGAGGTTCGATAAAACAAGAACAAGGTCTTCCTTTAATAGGATAAATCGCGAGGGATGTTGCGGGCCAGCAACCAAAACATCGACATTGACGCAGGGAAGAAGGCTCGACAAGACGACGACAACAACGTTTCAAAGGGAACACAACGGCGTTCAGCCCTTAGAAGCTCGATCGCCACGGAATAACAGAGCAAAGACGAATGGGGGCATTACATTCTCCTCCCCTTAAGAAAGCATCGTCCTCGATGCGACATAACATAGTGAAAAATAAAATAAAATAATTAAATAGTACGCAACCACAAAAAATAATAATAATAATAATAATAAATAAATAAATAAATATTCAATATGGGTGCAGTTACGTTCTAAGGTTACGATTTCAGAGGCACAAGCACGGCCACGAGGTGGCCTTAGGAACATTTGGCAGAAATTTTAACTTCCAAGGTTCTGTGAAGATTGGCAGTTCCCTCTTATTCATTATTTCATTAGTCTCTTCCCATTAACATTATTTTTAGTTTAATTTCTATAAAATTTTCATTGTCGAAGAGTTTTAGTTTATTCCTTATTGTGGGTGCCCCAACATGAACTGCTACACAATCACCCTATCGGGGTCAGACAAGACACTATAGATTAACAAACACATAAGTATATACTTCATGACTAAATTACATCACACGAAAAAAATTACTCAAATACGGAAGGGAATATGTACGGTCCTCATAACCTAGTCCTTGTCACACAATCATGACTGACAAATAGAATACTTGAGCAAGGTGTACAACGACAACAAGACATTTCCTTAATTTCACAGATAAAAAAATTCACATAACTCCGAACAAAAGCTACAAGTACATAGGGTACACTAGGGAGCCACAACCATAACCAACTCTCGTGAGCACACACACATCATAACACTACCCAAGTATTACAAAGCAACTCCACATAACTCCCAAAGAGAAAGAAACATAGTGCCAAACCAAGTCGGGTCACTCAACCATAGAGTGCCATCAAGAATATCAGGTCACTCAACCATAGAGTGCCATAAAGAATACCAGGTCACTCAACCATAGAGTGCCGTCTCCTTTCTCCTTTTAATGAGGCCGGGTCACCCTATGGCCCAGGCACATAGAGCCCCGTCACCCCCAACCCAAGTGACATAATAACTCGTGGTCCAATAACCCGCTAGTTATCTCAGTAACTCCTTGGGGCGTACCCCCATACAACGAAGCGGGTTCATAGGTCAAACCATTCCATGGTGCATCCTATGACCCTATCCACACATTACGACAATAGAACCAGCATAACAATCTGATCAGAATGCCAAGTGGCAAAGTACAAGCCTTGGGCAAGGCGGTACAATCTTAAAATTTAGAAGAAGATTCAAAACCAAGCAAAATAACTTGACCAAATGGCCATAGTTAGTGCAAAAAAATCTGAACGTTAGTACCACAAACCAAGGAAATGCCCAAAATGTAAGCATGGCAATCAAGAAAACTGTTGGTCCTTGCAAAGTAAAGTAAAAAAAAAAAAACTCAATTTACGAATAAAATACACTTTTAATAATGTCACATTACGATAACCTGTGTGGCCTTATCTAGCCACCAAAGGGGTACTCAACGAGTTGCTAGCACTCGGAACATCGAGCCTCAGCTCGTAACAATATATATCAATAATACAACTGTCATCATCTCAATCAAATTTAGCTCGCCACAACTCCAACAAGGCTCAACATAGTCAAAATCACATAGGTTAAATCCATACGACAACCATATCGGGAGAGAGAAAAGAGTACAAGTCACCATCTACTGAGCCTGAGGTGTCCGCGAAACACAATATGCATGACACCCGTTGAGCAAGTGTCTCACATACCAAACAAACAAAAGTGGGTTTTCAGCCTATGTAAGGCTCCACTTCCTATCTCGTACTCGGCTCGAGTGATTGGTCAATGGTACACATTTTCTCACTCCAAACATACACAGTTTACCGATTTCCCTCAGGGTTGGTTAGTGTAAGGTTCACAACATAACATATAACTACATCACTAACACCATGGTGGTACACACATAGCTACCATAACGTCTCACGTATGGTATGTATACTGAGGTAGATCACAATCATACAATCACAGGCGCAATACATCACTTTACCACATTCTCGCACCCAAAGTGCAATCACAACACGATAGGGTTCATACACTCATTGTATGACCCTAAATCACAACATGAATCATTACATATCACACAACTCATACATATGATGGACATAGTAACAATCACAACCTAACATTCATTTGCTACATAACAGGTGATACACACATTTTCTTCAAACATGGTAAAACATCATGGTACAACTTAATTCACTTTACATAAATCCGTCATACCCATATCGACACATCCACATATCACAATATGCCACAATGCTCCAACACCCCGTCATCCACATTAGAATACTTTTCACACATCACAATCAAGAATTTACACGTGAACTCTTCATAGAATCCACAAGAAGGAGAGAGAATACTCCCATCCCCAGCACATCAACATGATGACAAACACGCACTAAGTGACATACACATCATGTGCGTTCATAATATCACAATTACGACATCAATCACATCACGCTTATACCACATTACTCTTCCGATATAAACCACTACCATGCAATACCCTCATCTCCATGTAACACTATCATGTACACCATCATCATCATGTAATACCATCACATCTCCAATCCATCCCAGAGGTTCGAGAGCATGAACCTCGCTCTGATACCAAATGTAACGACCCAAAAATTTCACACCCAAACAACACAATAAAATACAGGATAATTTTTTTTTGACGCATAACACGACACAACATGCCACCACCAAGGTCACAACTAACTCCGTGGATAACTCAATACAAGGATGACCACAAGGGTAGCACGGAAATGTTCACACACACCAAGGATGGTTCACTTTTCTATCCGACAAAACAACATAAGAAGCCACCACGTAACACACCTACAGATAGGGCAAGCCACAATGAGGAAATTATTGATGGTTATTTATTTTTAAGTAACCTCTTTCGATCCTTAGCTACAGTTTTGCTAAGACTCTAGATATGATTTGTACAATGCTTCTTACAATGCTAAGTTTTCTCAGGCTTATTAAATCTTGTCCTCTTCTAACAACTAACAGTTCGTTTCACCTTAGGGTTATTTTACAAATTTCACCCAAAAAGGAATAATGTTCACTAGAGAAGCTAGGGTTATCATGTTATATAATTCTTTACTCACAAAGATAGTCTCGCCTATGATTTCTTTAAAGAATTCCTGGCTCTCAAGCTGGTAACCTCTATGTTAATTTATTTAAAAATAACTTTTAGTTCAACTTTTATAAGTATTAAACAACCCACGTTATTTTACTTATGTCGCATTATTAATAAGTCAGCAAGATTCACTCAACATTTATTTTCAAGGGTAGAGTTTAATAACACTCCTTCACCAGAACAAAACAAGTTTACATCCACACTTAAAATACCAATAATCCAATAAGGTCGCTCAACAATCAGTAATCAATATTTTAATATTCTCAAGGATGGTCAAACAAACAAAGGTGTCCAAAGTTAGGATGACAAAATCCACAAATACATTATACCAAGACCAAGATCCTCTCCTACATTTTCCACTGTATGATCTCAATAGCTGAACAATATAAAAAGGATTTAAGTAAGAACTTCTCAGCTGAGGTTGATGCACAAGTTTACAAGTCTATCCCTCATCTACTCGCTAACATTCCATCTGCAGCAAATATTTACTAGAGTCAGTTCGCTAGAACTGAGCATGATAAGATATAAACCTCACCTAATAACTTATGCCATCTAGCATTTAAATAAATGAAATTTTGCAATACTCCCTATCAAATAATTCCTAATCATGTATTCAAATTTTAACTGCACATCTCATGATAATACATTTCATAACCATCATTGAACACTTCCCTAAAATCGCTTACATATGAACTAAAATTCCAAGTGGCTAGAAGATATGCAACCTTAACCTTGCATTTAATCATAATTAAATTACAGTAACAATAGTATCGCTCACCTAATACCCTCAACCTACTTCACATGTAAAATTTCCAATAATATTATCTTTCAATTAAATAAAAGCACCAACGACATTAAGCTTCTCTAATAAATACAAGTGTCAATCATATGACAATCATCAATATTACCCAAGTATCGACCTTTATAGAAAGACAAGGATATGTAAGTATACTTTTGATATTTATCTCACAATAAAAAGAATGTACTTATGTAAACAAGGTTTCCACCAATCAGTAAGTTCATATATTGTTTAGATATCCTATCGGTTGATTTATTATCAAGTCTCTATATGCCTCTATTAGTATAAGAGTCCAACTCGGAGGGATGAATTACGAACAACAATTCCGTCATACTTCGTTAATGAGTAGAAGGTACATTTGGCTAGCTAAAACAGGTAAGCGTGGTCCAAGCCACTATAAATGCAACTATCAACATTATCTCAACTCACAATTGAGATGCAAGTACCAATTTTTTTGCTAACATAGTAATCATCATAAATGCCAGAAAATATTCCACGCGCTAACCAAGGATTGAAATAACATATTTATTCTTACCGGTTGCCTGATAGCATAATATATCATATTATATAATTCAATCTCCACTCGCATATCTCAATTTATGGGTATCAATCATTGTCCTGCATAATGAAGTTAAATAATTTCAGGTCGACTTTTATCCTTAACGTCATATAAGGTATGAACAGTCCCATTATGTTAGTTGTCACCTTTACTTAAGGCTGTGTAAGAATTCTTTTTAGGGTAGTTCTCATAACTTCCCTATTCATCTGTTTTCCTACCAACAAGCTTTTCAACCAGCTTTGAAGTCAAAGTATAGGATAAATTTATAATCTCATATTTCAAGCATTGTCTGAATTCATATGCCTGAGGGCCATAACATGCCAATCAAACTTGCAGAATATACACATTCATGAGGGTTCGATGTATCCATTATTACTTTAACTGATTCGAAGATCTAAGAAGCGCCTCAAACTTAAGCCATATAGTTATCCACACAAACTAACGTCTTGAGGCTTACCGTATTCAAAAGGGTCACAAAATAGAAACCCCATTAAAACATGTTTCAGGAGCGTTCCAATCTAAAAGTAAGCTCATAGTAATAAGAATAGTAGAGGGCTTGGTGAGGGGTTTTCAATAATCCCCAAAGTAAACGATAATCTAAGGAGTCGGATAGTATCTAGAAGGACCAGTAAGAGCCAGTACGACTCTCCCCAAATAGAAGCCTCCAATCCTAATGGGGGTTATACTATTATCAATCCACATTAAAAGACCAACACAGTCTTTCGAGAAAATTTCCCGTTTTCACGCCATGTTTTACATAATAAAAGCAAGACAAGAAAAATTCTAAATCTCATTCACACACTACAATATTTCCTACAAAAACCACTGTTCACAGGAGTAATCATGGCAAAATGATAAACTAACTTTATAAGGTCGAAAAGCGAGAATCACTGGAGAGAGATTAGCTCATGCTAATTGTGATTAAAAGTCATTCGGAAACCCATTTCTTTTGGGCATCTCGCTCAAGAAGGAGTCAACATATATGTATATGTAAAATAAATATTAAATAATATCAAGAATCCAAGACGTTACTAACTTAGTAAAAGAGAATCACACATCAACAATCCAAAGGAGACATCACATATACAGAATTCAAACAAAACTGCAGAGATTGATTTATCTAAATGCTAAAGTAAATAAATTATTAAGAGAGAGGGTTAGGGCTTATCATGCCTTTAATGCGCTTCCCAAGGCAAGAGCACGCTGAAATAGGCCCTTGAAGGTAGTAATGAGCCGAGGTTGGCTGCTACTAAGAACACCAATTTCGAAGACCAAGAATCACCGTTACAACATGCATAGTGCCCCAGAATACCACCAATCAAACCAGTAACCAAGGGTGCCTTTTCTGAGTTCAAACAGATATCATTCCAGCCTGTCCAATAAGCAACTCCTAACGCTAGTGCTGTGGCAATCGAACTATTCACTAGCACTTGCATCAAATCCCGTTGGCCTCCCTCCTTGTATATAGCATCTTATTTTTTTTTTTTTTTTTTTTTTGTGCTTCTTTTCAGTACCCAGCTTTGTGAGCTCTGAGGATGTGAAGAAAAACACGAGGAGAGCTCCAAACCTGGGCAGCAGAATGGCCCATGCAAATTCAAAACTTCCCTTAATAAGTTCATAATTGCAAAGCAAAAAGTGCTTCATGAATATTCTGATATGAAACAGATCCTCCTCTATGAGATTCTCCTCCATGAGTTGCATCGTAAAACAAGTAAGTCTCAATAGAGAATCTTTGTAATAAATTTCATTAGGTTTCCTGGAAACACTCTTACTATCACTTAATCGATTTGGAAAAAAAAAAAAAAAAAAACTTGAAGGAGAATCCCAAATTTGAGGATGCATTCAATACTGAACAGGTAACAACAATGTTGGACAGCCTGTTTGTTGGCAGCGCTCAAAGGGGCTTCTACTATACTGTACACGCCTGCTGCCTGGCTAAGGACTGTTGCAGTCCATTGCTGTGGATCCCCAACAAGAACAGACCCGCCGCATCCAATGAAAGTGGAGGTAACCCGCCTACAACACCAGCTGGTCGCTGTGCGCGGCCAGCAAAAGAAACCCGCGCCCCTTCTTCCCCACGCGGCCAAGGCAGACAACAAAAAACGCGCCCAGGTCCTGCGCATTCTGGATACCTTCCTCCACTTTTCCAAACGCCCCCAGCACCAGGCGTGAGCAGGATTCCATGCGGCCAGGGAAGGTGCCTAACACAAAAGAAAAACGAGCATGACAAAGTGGCAGGCGCGCAGCAAAAGAAGGCAAAATTTTCCAACGTTTTTTTCCACCAATCCACACGCAGTTCGCCCTCCCAAGGTCTCACGCTGCCCGAGCCGAAATTTGCAGGAGAACAAAGCAAGGACGTGGAAAGATACAAGACAAGAAAAGTTGGAAAAAAAGAAGTGCGACCAGTATGGAGGAAAAAGGCGCCCCAAACCAGCAAAGGTCAATTTCATCATTAATTTTACAGCCGACTAGGGCAGAAAACAGGCGGCCCAATTAAAATCTCTCACTTCTCACCAACTTGTCAGGCAAAAAAATTACTTATCCACAAAATGAAATAAATCTAATTAATCGAAATTTCATTTTTATTATTTTTTTAAAAATAATTCCGTTAGGTCGACAACCGAATGAAGAACTAACTACGAAGTATAACTGACGTCCATTCTTTTATTATTTTTTTTTTTTTTTTTTTTATGTTTTAAAATGCGGCGACACCCGACGGGGTTCGAAAAGTCGCTTAGGACTTAGCACAAAAGTGACAACAATTAAAAATAATAATAATAATAATAATAATAATTATTTAATCGGGAGGTCGAGCATGAGCGTGACCAAAACTACGGCAAAAATATCTGTGCAACAAACAACAATCAACGGGAGGTTCGATAAAACAAGAACAAGGTCTTCCTTTAATAGGATAAATCGCGAGGGATGTTGGGTGGCCAAGAACCAAACATCAACATTGACGCAGGGAAGAAGGCTCGACAAGACACGACGACAACAACGCTTCAAAGGGAACATAACGGCGTTCAGCCCTTAGAAGCTCTTGATCGCCACGGAATAACAGAGCAAAGACGAATGGGGCATTACAACCATTTGCCAAGAGAGCAAGTATGAGATTCCATAAAAAAATTAGGTTCTATCATTTGGTCAAATACTTGGCATCCATCTACTAAATCTCCCATTTTGGCATTTAAAAGTTTCCAAGGCCTTTTCACCACATTTTACATACATATCAACAAGGCTCCCGTAACCCCATCCTCCGACAAAAACACTTCCTATTATACCGAATGGATGTCCATAGCCTTTTTCATGGGTCATGACTATTGCAAGTAAAGGTGACTTGATTGGGTTGAATATATGTTCGTTGCATTTTTGTGAAATAGTCTTAATGGCTCTTCAGATGGCCATGTTTTCTATAAGATGCAATTACGATATTACATGAAAAGAGATCATGTTGTAGCATTTGGTCAAACACTTGGCATCTATCTACAAAAGTTCTCATGTGGCATTTAAAAGTTTCCAAGGCCTTTTCAATAACCCCATTTTGTGAATATCCCGAAAGCATTACGATCCATAAGATGATCTCTTTAGGGGCATTTTGTCGAACAATTCACATGCCTATTCACATGCCTTGTGTATTCTTCCACATTTTACATACAAATCACGCCGAGCACTTCGCAACTATAACATCCAACAAAAACACTTCCTATTATGCCTCGATGGATGTTCATACCTCGTTGCAAAGCTCTTATTTTGCCACGAATTGTGAGTATGCTGACAAATGTAAGTTGATTGGGTTGAATATCCACTCATTGCATCTGGTAAAACAATGTTAATGGCTCCGATGAGGTATTTAATCGAACAATTTGCATGATCGTGTGACATGGCCACCCATGACCTCTCGGTAGTGGTGGCTCGGGTTGGAGTCTGGTTTGACAAAAGAGGCAGGTCGTGGTTGTCAACAACATTTTTGAGCTAATTTGATAAGAGCAGGCAGTGTTGGAAAATCTCTTGTTCTAAATCTCCCATTTTGACAATCGATGGGAGGATGTCAGCAAAGGTTGTGGACTTGTGGGTTTACACCTGCGAACTGCATTTGCTTGAAAGTTTCTAAGGCCTTTCCAACAAACCCATTTTTTGAATATCTTGCACTCATTGGAGTCCCCGAGAAACATATCTTTCAAGAATTTTGTCGAACAAATCACATGCTTCCACATTTTGCAGACATATCTATCAGGGCGCTTGTAACTAAAACATGTTTCCATGCCCTCTTTTAAAGCTCTTATTTTTGCGTAGGGTGGTAGCATGCTAACAAAGATGGACTACTGAGGTTGGACACTTCGCCGCATTTGGTGAAACGTCAATGCTTCATGAGGATACCCAAGTCCTCTTTAAACCGCACACGACAACAATTAGGAGGGAGCAAATAGAGGTAACACAATTTTGAAACGTAATCGCCCTATTCCAAACTATGCTCCTTATAGGTGGGTTCCTTGTCATAGGTTTGTCAAGCCACATGCCCAAACGCTCTTCCAACATTTTCACCATGATGCAAAACTCAAGCCGAGAAGTTCTTCATTTGGCACAAAGCACAAGTGAGGGAGGAGCATGAGGGGCAACATAATTTTTAGACGAATCGCCTCTATTCCACATCCGTGTTCCTCAAGGCTCTAATGCTGATCACAACATGGACTAGCAATGGCAGAACCATCATAAAACACCCTCATTCAAAACCCGGGGTCCTTTAAAATTTCTACGTCGGCTGCAACAAATACTACAATTGGGTAGAGTCATCCAAAACTAACTTCAACTCGTAGAGTTATAAGTCAATAGCCTTGTCATAAGTTTGGAAAAAACAGAGGCCAAAAACTGTCACGTTTATTATCAAATCATTTTGTAAACTTGTACTTAAAAGGTCTTTGAGATGCCTTTTGTGACAAAACGTCCACCAAACTACAAACGTTTTTTTTTTTTTTTTGAATTTTAATTTTTTTTATAGACAAATTGACATCTCAAAGTTAATGTAACTATTAACTCCATAACCCATAATGATATTCAACGCTTGCCTTAGCCATCAAATTACTTTAAATGAATACTTTGTTTGTTATTTATTCAACTCATCTTAAGGTTGTTAATACCTTACCACTTGCAAATAAGGTAGTCGATCATTAGGTGTCTTATCCTCAATATGGTTCAAGGGTTCAATAATTAGGTAGTCTCCCTTTAAAAGAAAATTTCCTTCCACTTACTAGGTATCCGAGGTATCCATTAAAAACTTTTCTAACAAATACAAAGAATCAATTACCTTTTAATTATATAATGTTTAATGGTTTCCCACCATGGGATCGTATTGTTCATATTGATAGCATAAACATAGTAACTTTCTAACATTCATTGTACCATATAAACAAGTTAGAGTCCATCTTTCATATTCACCACTTAAATGTTTTTATAATCATAAAATAGGACTCCTTAAATTTCACAATAGTTACAAATTTCATATAAAGTTACGAGAGCTTTGATTTGAAATATAATTTAGTATCTCAACAACTCTTTTCATGTCATTTTAGTTACTAATAAAAATGGGTTATCAATTTTTTCGATAACCAAAAGTTCAAGTCATAGTTTTTTTAACGTTAGATTAAGATAAATAAAATGGAAGTGTAACAATAGTCACAACAATAATAACTATATCAAAAGGAACAACTACTAATTGAAAGCTAGAGTCTAACAAAGTAACAATATGAAAGCTACAACCAACAAGAGGTAAAATTACAAAGACCGCAAAAACAACCACCACATTGTTAGAATATTAACAAAATTGAAACAACATCTAGCCAAACACATAATACGCTGACCAAAGCATGATAAACAAGTCTCAACATCTAATAGAATTATGCAAATCAAATAATATTGATTCATAATCATAAATCAAATAATATGAAGATTAAGTCATGGTTAAAATCAAATAATATCGATATGAGAATTTTGTTAAAGTGCATAAATACCAATTGCCACATGGGTTCATTTAATATACATGGTTACAACCATGAACACTTTATAAGATCTTGAACAAATCATATAGTTAAATATCAAATCAAAATTCACAATCAAGTGAAACTCAATCTACAAGCTTAAGAAATCTAGTTAGATGAAGTCCTTGTCGCATTTAGAATAAGTCATGGTCATGATATAAGGTGGTGTTATGTGTCCAACCATATAGTGATTGCTTACCACTCCAATAATCAATTCAAATTGTATGTGCAAATCATGAGGTAGAGATAGATCATCAATTTCAATACGACACACAAGACCACATCACATAATCACTATGTGACACACATTGTAAACACAAGTGCAACTACTTGTTCCATAAGCATCTCTCACATAAGAAGGGATAACTCGTCTTGTCACAAGAACAAATTCAAAATGAGTTTCCTAACCCATTACAAAGGGTTCATATTCATGTATGAGGTTTTTGTATCAGTAAATCTCCGATAGCTATATGAGAGTGACTTGCATTGAATGGTGAGTCCCTTGTGTATTAATCACCCACACGAGTTCGAGGAGGTTTAATTAATCAATTAAGATTAATTAATAGGCCATGCTTAGCTTATAGAAGCTATTTGGACATGATTTAGAGGGAAATTAGTAGAATTTGAGAGGTTTGAAAGGGGAACTTAATTAATAAGATGGTTTATTGATTAAATACAAGATTGTAAAAGAGTAATTAATTGATAATGGGTAATTAATTGATTAACAAAGGATTTTAACTAACGAAACGACGTTAATTAACATTCAAGACGGGAAAATTAGTTAATTAGCATAAAGTTTCTAATTATAGTGTGATGATGGGAAGAATACAATTAGTGCAATGTTAGTATTAAAATTGTGCGGTGAAAATTAGGTGTCTACACAATTTTTGTGCGTGATTATATTTTTCTTGGTGTTTACACTTGCTACAAAAACTTCATATTCACTATCTATTCTTGAATAGTTAAAATAGGAATTAATTAATATTATATCTATTTGATAAGATTAAGAGGAGGGTTTTTGAAAGGTCTCATAACCATTATACAATCCCAAAAGATTAAGGTTCAAATTTACAAGTATCAAAGAAAAACAATGTCTATAGGATGAATCATGGGTACAAGAGAGCCCCAACCTGAAAAATGTGAAACAATCTAGCAATCGATAACAAACTTGCATAAAAGTAAATACATTTCTAATTAATATTCTAGGACACAAAGGCTAATCTATCTATATCAATCTTATAGTATTTTCAACCCTTTTTTGATTTTTGATCTTCTATTTTGGATGTTGATAAAAACAATTGGCCATCTTTTCTCAAATTCCACATCTTTATTCAGCTTCCATGAGATTATTCAAGTGATACCTGTTGACTCGATTTGTTGGTGAAATAATTTGTTGCAGGACATATTAATGGTTTTCACCAACGGTCACAGAGCTAAGCCCCTCCTTCTTGGGTATGAGGAAGCTCCCATTTATTGAATGCAACGACTAAATGAAACTGTGGGTGGCTGTTAAGCCGGGATCACACATGAGTACACCACTAAACCCGTGGCAAGTGATTGTATAATGTACAAGGGAGGTAGGAAAATAGAGAGAGTGGGTTAAGATTGTGAGTAGGCACTTGTAGATTCTCACCAATATTAATCAGAGTAGATCCACATTCAATGGGAATAAATAAACCATGTAAGTAATAATAAGACTAATAAATCAGAGACACACACTTATATGGATTCATTAATCAAAGACACAAAGTTCCTTCTTGGTTGTACAAGATTACAATGCTTACAAAATTAGAAAGTAAAGAGAGTAGAGGAATGTAGGCAAGGAGATAAAAGAATATAACTCATTGCTTGCAGAGTAGTAGTGAAACAAAGGTCAACAACTAACAACAATCAACAAAGCCTTCCACTTCGAATGGAGAGGCCATCCCAATTTATAGCTTACAAAAAGTCTCTCCATCCGCCCCCATGTGACTTTTCACCTCACCACCACTTGCAACCTTTCACATTCACTAGGAATGAAATTAAGTTATTGTTAGTGTGAGTTATCCTATGTGTCCTCCTCTCATATTGGAGGGTCATCTCACATGGGTTAGGTTTAGGGTTTCATGTATGTCATGCACTAGGTTACTCAACAACCTATATGTACCCCTTTACTATTCATTTATGAGCATGCCAAGACACTCTGTTGTCTTTCCTCTATGTAAGCTTTGTTTCTGTTGAGCAAGTTCTTCCATTACTGATCAATTCTTTCTTACTATCGCTAGAGCTATCACGATTCCGTTGGAGTGCAACTACTTCGTAGTGCCTCGTTTCCGATTCGATTCTCGCAAACTCTTTTCATGGTATCAGAGCTGAGATCGGGGAAACGTGCACTCGTTATTTTTAGTCAGGCGATTACTTTTTCTTGGTTTTGTTCTTTTACTCTGTATGCAAGTTTTTCGATCACTATTTTTGGAATTATTTTGCTAATTTCTCTAACAAGATTTCTAAAAGTTGTGTCATTTTTTGTGCCTGTTTTCTCATACTTTGTGCAGTATTCCGGAGGTTTCAGGTATTTATGTACCACATTTAGCTATCTACAGCTAAATTTGGCTTTTCAGCCAAAATAGAGATTATTTCATTTTTTTAATAAATTTTTAAAAATAGAAGTGAATTTTTTTAGATCTCTGTGGTTTTTGGCTCTCTGTTTTCTGGTATTTTGTAGAATATAGTTTTTTTTTCGTGGCTTGGAGTTCATTTGAAAGGTTTTTCCACCTCCCGAGCTCGTGTTCTTCCTTGGCCATGTCCCTTCGTGATTCAGGAGTTCGTGTTTGTTGCTGCCGCCGTGTTTGTTGAGTTCGTGGTTTCGAGCTGTTGCTGTGGCGTTTTTTTGTTGAGGAGTTTCAAACTGTTCTCCAACCACGGCCACGTCCTCCCTCCCACGGCTGCTGCCTCCCACATACGCTGCAACAAAAAAAAACACTGCTTTTTTTTACTCAAACCCTGCCTTTTTCCCACGGAAGGCGTTCTTCCTCACGGACCTGCGTGTCTTCCTCATGGCTGTGCACTGCATTTTCACTCAAAACCCTGCACACTATCACAACCTCTTTTTTCTTCCACGGCTGTTTTTTTTTCACGGCTGCTTTTTCCTGTACAACAGGTAAGTTGCCTTTTCTTTGGTAAGTTTTACTTTTTTTGGTAAGTTTTTAACAAAAAAAATACTCTCCAATTTTAAAATACCATGGTAAGTTTTTTCATTTATTTTGGAAAGGATTTTTACTTACTACTTTTTAAAAAATCTGAATGCTTTTTTAAAGGTTTTTAGTAAGTTTTAAACACGTATTTTAAAAAAAAAAATCAATCCTTTTTAAAACAAAATCTGCGCTTTTTCCAAAAGCTCTCTTTAAATTCTTATTTTTTAATTCACATGCTTTTAGCTTTTAAAAAAGGTGAAAGTTTTTTTGTAAAGTTTTTAAAACAACATATAAAATTCTTTCTTTTTTAAAAAGAAGCTTTTTTACCTTTTTAAATTAGATTTATTTACTTTAATTTTTTTTTAAAAGAGGGAAAGCTTTTTTTTAAATTAGTTTTTTTAAATTCATAATATTTAATTATTATTTTTAATTAGATATTAAATAATCATGCTTAATTAAATTTTTCTTATTATTTGCGATTAATTTACATTTAAAAAAAAATCGTCTTTTAAATTAACGTTTAAATATCCTTTTTTTTCCAAAAGTTCTCTATTAAGTATAATCAGGCGTTTTAAATGATTTTTTTAACAATGTTATTGTCGATTTTTTTTCTAATTGTGCGCTCAAGTGTGCAAAGATCACTTTGAGCACTTATTCACCTTCTAGGCCTCTTTCCAAAGCGCTTTGAAGATTCTCTGAACTCCTTGAGTTCATTTAAAACCTTGTCTTTCACCCTTATTATTGCTTGCAACTAGTGAGCGCGTCCGCCATAGTCTGCAGCAAGGGGGTTTCCTTTTACGATGTGAGACGTTTTTTCTCACCACTAGGGTTGGCTTTCGCCTCCTTTCTATTTTTTGTTTGTACTTGTTTACAGTGTCCTATTTTTTGCGCTCCACGAAACACTGTTGTGGTCTCCTCTCTTGCTGCGTTATTATGCTGATTGCAAGATGAGTTACCAAGTGTTTCAAACCGCATGCACGGACCCAATTGTAATCAACACACTAAACTATAAAGTGCCGAAAGTAGGGGGTTGTTATTGTCCTGGGTGGTTGTGTTTCTTTTCTGCATTTCTTTCTCTCTCTCTCTCTCTCACTATGGATGCACTTTTAATTCCTTTGCTTACGCTGTTCAAATTTTTCGAATGGAGATCGAAAATAATAATGAAACTAAGAGGCAAAGGGTTATTCCGCATCACCATGGGAACTGAGACTGAACCAGATAACGAACTTGAAAAATCTAAGTGGTTAAACCGTAGTGATGAAGCTTTAGGTCTTCTTTGCATGTTCTGTTTCTCCTGACTTGCTCTTCCACATTGAGGCATCTGAAACACCTAAGTCTGTGTGGACAACGTTAGATGAAATGTTCAAAAACATGATGACATGAGAGCACATGAGTTGGAAAACGAACTACTAGGGTTAAATCCTAGTGATTTTGAAAACCTACAAGCATTCTTCTCGAAGTTTGTCCACACTAGATCATTGTTAAAGGGATGTCAAGTAGAGAAGAAAGATTCTCAACTGATCTTGTCGATTCTCTCTAAGTTAGGTCTTGAATATTTTGTCTTTGTGTCAACTTTTTACACTACAAAAGCTGCCTTGGGCAAGGATTGGAATATGCCCTCCTTTGACTATTTTTCGTCCCAACTCATTCGAGAACAGGACAAACTCATTCAAATGGGGTCTCTCAAGTCCAAGTCACATGCCCTTATAGCAAGTACTAGTAAGGAAAAGAAGACTGATAATGAGATAGAGAAAAAGGATCAACCTAAGAAAGAAACCAAGACCAAAACTAAAATTAACATGAACACTTCGACTTTTGAGCCTAGAGCACAGAAAGATAGGTATTTGTGTTCCTATTGCAAGAAGTCTGGTCATGACAAGCAACACTATTTTTCGGAAAAAGATTGATCACTTATCTCATTTACTTGAGAAGAATAAAATAAGTTTTCCTAAATCCATAAAACAAAATGCTCCAAGGCCAAGTCTTCCACTGCAAAAGGTTCTAAATCTGATAAGAAGAAAGGAAAGGCCCTCGTAGCTCGAGTTGCTCCTTCATTGACATGGATTATAGATTCCGTGCCTCGCACCACATGGCTTCTTCGCATGTTGAGTTCTCCAACATCGAACCTTGTGATATGTCCCAAATCACGTTGGGTGATAACACGAAAGTGTCGGTTTCCAGTAGTGGATCGGTAGAGATAGATGGGGGAACATTCAACCAAGTGTTGAGTGTTCTTGATCTCTCTACCAATCTCCTATCGGTTTACCAAATTACTCACCTTGGTGAAGGAATGCGAGTGGAATTTGGTCCTAACTCTGTGATTATTTGTGAGCTTAACGATGACACTACAGTGGCTGAGGGAAAGGCAGATCACCGTTCATGGTTGTATACCTTTTCCCACTTTACTTCTGATTCAACTTCTACTTCTCTACCTACTGAGGTTCTTCAGCTCTCTGATTCGGACTCTGACTCCTCAGATGATGATGTTGTTGAGCGTGCTCCTCTTCATGACTCTCAAACTTTTGAGTCTTCCGATTCTGACAGTAGTGATGATGAGGACTATGTCCCTTCTCACTCGAGTGAAGAATCTTCTGACTCTGAGCTTGATTCTCCTGGTCCTCTTTGGGCTAGGAAAAATTTGCAAAGTGTTGGAGATTTAGTTGGAGATACTTTGGATATGAGACATACTCACTCGCTTAGATTTCGTTGGACCCCACTCTTTCTTCACCTCTGCTTCTGATTCTATTGTCTCCTCTATTTCTTCATGTGATGACAGTTCCACTGATACAAACTTGCTTGGTTCTACTTTTGATGATAAGGATTGTGCACCCAGTTCTGATGTCAAGAGTACTACAAAGGACTCTTCTCCTCCTTCTCTCACTATTCCAGAGAGTATTGACACATCCCACATCTCATCGATATGAGTGGTCTCCTATATAGTACACTTGTGATGCACTATAGGTTCTTCATCCATCTACAGGTATTTCAGAGGAGTTCATCATCTCCATTGTTAGGAGTGCCCCTTCTAGGAATTTTGCCACTTCCACTTTACTGGAAACTTTCATTAATCCAACCTTGTTTGTGGATCCATTTTCTCGTCGTGGGGATGTTTTATCGCCTTCACATCAGTTGAAATCCTTTCTACAAGTGTTCACCCTTCATACTCTGACATTTCTGTACTCGTGACATTACCCTCGGCTCCTTCACACTTGCTTGTTAGACCTATGTCACACTTTTGTGGACCAGACTCAAATTTCTTCATGCTACTACCTTCAGTTTCCTTCGTGGAGTGGGTAGATTTCCAGCACATCTTTTTGTCCTTCCTAAGGGAAAAAACACAATACGATGTAGATGGCTCTTCTTCAGTCCAGAGGTAGAGGATCTCATCATCGACATTCTTCTGGGAGATTTCTTAGAGTTGCAGAGTTCAGATCCATCCATGGCATCTTCCGCATCCATATCATCTCCCTCATCTTCTCTCTTTTTCATCTTTCTGAGAGATTGCCCCTTTTACATGGGTACCTCATCAGGCTTTATGCCGGGACCCATTTTCTTCTTCTTCTTCTAGGAAGATTGTGTTTGTATATGGGCACCTTATCAGGCCTTTAGTTTCTGGGCCCCATTGACACATCTTTCCTAATTGTTTAGGAGTGTCTTCCTCTTCCGTCTGAATCATCACAGCCACTACCCTAGCTTCGATGAAGGGGGTGTTAGTGTGAGTTATCCTATGTGTCCTCCTCTCATATTGGAGGGTCATCTCACATGGGTTAGGTTTAGGGTTTCATGTGTGTCATGCACTAGGGTTACTCAACACCATATATGTACCCCTTTACTATTCATTTATGAGCATGCCAAGACACTCCACTGTCTTTCCTCTATGCAAGCTTTGTTTCTATTGAGCAAGTTCTTCCATTACTGATCAATTCTTTCTTGCTATCACTGGAGCTATCACGATTTCATTGGAGTGCAACTACTTCGTGGTGCCTCATTTCCGATTCAATTCTTGCAAACTCTTTTAAGTTATTTTCTTATTTTTGAAAAGGGACTTTTACAATGCAAAATAAGGACACTTAAGTGAATAAGACAAAAGAGTGAAAAATTACATTCCCAATGAAGGAATAAAATGTTAGAGAGAGAAGTAGGAGAGAGAATAAGAGAGAGAAGTGATGATCCGGAGACGAGGAAGCTTCCATTGATGAAGAGCCTATTTCTGATGGATCTTGAGAGAATGCTCGAGAATGAAGTTCTTTGCCTTTGACCTCTTGTTGAATTGAAACACTGTGATTGCAACCTCCTCTTTTGTGAGATGCGAACACACTCCAAAGCATTGAATAAGTGTTCAAAAACACTACTACAAGACTTGCATTGTGTGGAACTAAGATGACTTCCGAATCACTTAAACATGATGACCCTTTTATGTGACTACTAGGATGAATTGAACCATCCAGTCTCTTACAAAAGTGACCCTACCAACTTTGAATAAACCACTAAGAATGTCTTCCCCTCTGCATCTACTTGGTGTTCAATCAACATCTTTGTTTTCAAGTCTTCCAGTTCCATACTTGTTACATCATTGTCACTCTTATTAGGATACTCAATGTTTGAAGTTGAAATTGGCTCCAAACTTGAGTGTTTGAGCTCCATGGTGATAAAGACTAGTGAGATGAATGGGAGATGACTGAGTGTGTAAAGTTTAACCACAATCTTAACACATGCTATTTTTAGTAAGTCTAATTCCAGAATGTATATTTTTTTAGTGTCTCAATTTAGCACTTTTGAGTGTTCTTGATATGTAAGGAGCAATGAAAACTTAGAGAATGAATTGTTGTAACACTTATTATTTATAGAATGTGAAGCTTGGTAAGACTTACTATTTTTAGAAGTGGGTATTTGTGTGTCTGAGTGAGACGAGGTGGTATCAAAAGTATCATTATTTTATAAGGATGTTCTGCTCAATGTTAGATGATTCTCTTGTCCAAATTAGTGGGAAAGTGAGAAATTCATCGAAGAGGGAAGAATAATGAGAGAAAACTCAGTCCTCCATATCTCCAAAAATATTCAACCTTATCATGCAAGCAATGGCTCGAATGAAATATTATTTTATGAAGAATATTTTCTCCACATTTTAGGCAGTTATACTCCGTATCATCGGGAAAATGTAAATTTCATCGAGGAGGGAAGAATACTGAGAGAAAAATTAGTCCTCCATATCCCTAAAAATAATCCACTTCATCATGCGAGAAATGGCTCAAATGAAATATAATTTTATGATGATCATTTGCTCTAAATTTCAGGCAATTTGGATTGCTAAGTCACCAAAAAATGTAATACATTTTCAACTGCTTTGGGAAAAAATGGAGTTCATGGCTGGAAAAATTAGTCATTAATAAAATTTTAATGGTGGAATCTCATGCCATGAATCATAGATCATCATGAAGGCGTTTTCAAGAGGAGTTGATGGTTAAAATTTGAAGTGATTTGGTCCACGAGATCATGAGATATGTGCAAAAATTAGTTTTTCAAGCATGTGAGGTCTTAGGAACATTCCAATAACATATCAACATGGGAGAGAGCTATGGGAGGGAAAAATGCATTTGAAATTAATTTTTTTAAGTGTTTGGAAATGAAGCCTTTCCATCTCATTTACACACCTTAACTCTTGTTTAACCTATTTGAGCTCAATCATGGTCAGATGGGGGTTGAAGTGGAGTTGCACCATAAAAAGTAGGAGAAAAGAGGGGATAATGGAAAATATGGACACAATTATTTTCTTTGAATCATATTATGACAAGTTTCAACATGGGGTTTTATGAGAGTGAGATGTAAGGGGCTGAAAACTAGCTCTCGAGGCTCAACAATTGTTTTGCATGTGTTTGAGGGCTAACTAAGAGAGGGGGAACACACTTTTTCATCCCTCATTTCCCCTTTCATATTGTGACCAAGAAAATAGATATTAAGATCTCAAAAATGTTCCATGGGTGCATGCATCATGAGGGGGGGACTTTGAATAGATCTTGAGTTTGCACATTTTCCACTCTCTAACACTTCAAGTTCCAACTTTTAAGTGATGAAACAAAGCATGTGGAAGGGGAGCACAATTTTTTTCCCCATGTCCCATTGAATTTTAGGAAAAATTAAAAGGGACACGCAACCTTTAAAATGCACCAAGGGGGTCTATAACACGAGGAGGGGGCCAAATTTCATGTTTTGCACTTTCCTAACACACATGTTGTGGTGTTTAAAGTGAAAAAAGTAAAACTTGCATAGGGGGAGCATAATTATCTATCCCTCATGTCCCTTTCACCTTGGGAAAATTAAAAAGGTCACACAACCTCCAAAAGTGTGCTCAAGCTTGTTTGTTTGTTGATGTCATCATCCCAATGCAAAATTAGAACACCAAAAGTGCTTTTTCTGCCCCAAGAGCATGAAATGGAGTTTAAGAGAAAAAAATTATATGATTTTGAATAAAAACACCTTATGAGACTATCCAACCAGTTTAAAGAGCCAATTATTCCTACAATTTCATTTTCAAGGCCTGTTAATCTTTTGGCTCAAAGGTGCAACTGCAGTGTCTTGGATTATTATAGAGGATTTTGAAGTCTTGGACCAAAATTGATGTATCTATCATGTGGATAATTACAAGATATTTCCATTTCATATTTTATGAGATTCCAAATCCTCATGAAACTACCAGAATCTTCAAAACAAGGTGACTTTTCTCGTAAAAGCCTTCATTCCTTGTGCCCAAAATGACCCGGTTTTTCTTGAATTGTTCCCGACATCAATTGCCTCCATATATTTTACCTAAAATTGATTGAATCACTTCATTTGTCTCCTACAAAATCTCATAGGGTTTTATCCTTTCTAGTCATCTTTGGAGGATGTCCTCATGTTGTAATATGGCTAAAAATAGCCAATTTAGTGCTTTGGAGAGCATTATTCCACCTCAGAGGTTAATATTAGTATGAAATAAACTTTGATCCATTCCCCTGCACATGAAACACACTTGAAAACCATGTTATCATGTTACTCTTAGCTATAATTAGGATTCCACCGACCCGCAGAGGTTGTGTGAGTTGATGGGGGTCACAGAGGAAGGGTTCACGATGACCGGGAAGAGGTTTTCAAATGACGGGATTAGTTGTCATGACCAAAATTTTCAATTTTACATGCTATACATTTAACATGACAACATCTAGCTCTAAGTTGGGGACATTAGACTGTAAGGGGTAATGAAGAACCTCATGTATCTTGTGGAGTAGAAAACTAGTGCCTTATCCTTGAGCCATAGAGTCATTCAGACCGAACAACTAACAAAGATACCAACACGACCAAGAAAAAAACAACATGAACACACAAAAGAAAGGTAAACTAGGATACACCATTCCTAAATCACATATGGTACATGCGGGGGAAAACCCACTTTCACTATAGCACTGATTATTCTCCGAATGTTTTACCCATGCATGGGTAAAGCACCAAATGAATTTGTTCTGCAAACCCATTGATTGGTTCAATGAAGTATGAACCCTTTCTTAATTTCTTGTGAAAATTTTCATGACTATTATTGCTTGTAAGTGGGGGTCCACTCTGATAGCTCATTTTCTTTGTTTCTCTAACATTTTGTTTCCGTCTGCTCATCTATTTTCAAATTTATTCCAATTTCTGATTTTCTATTGCTATTACAAGAATGATTCTTGATCATACCAAGATTTCCATTTTCACACCAAGGCTTATGGTATTTGATGGAATTTGACCTTTATTTTTTATTTGCTTCATGACCATGGTCTCTATGAGCTGGTTCTCGGTAGATATTTTGAGATTTTGAACTTCATCACAAGCTTCTTGGTACTCCATGTTTCTCAATTTCTCTAAACAATTATCCTTCACACACATTGGTCATTTTTGATCCGCTTCTCACTATGGTGTGATGTGCATAATTCTTCATCCTCTTGAAAGGAGAATGAGCACAAGGTCGGGTATGAAATATGAAAATCATCATTTCCCCCATCTTGACCATCTTGAGCTTGGAAATTCATCTCCATGATGGAGACATCCTCTTCTTGAGTAGAGTCAACTTTAAGAGACCTAAGCATCTTCTTATTTATACATTCCTCATTAATAAGGTATTCATCTCCCAATGGGAAAGAGAAGGCTTCATATTCACAATCATATTCTTCAAAAAATCTTCATGTTGGATCTTGAGAAGATGATTGGAAACTTGGGACTCACCATCCAAGAAGCTATGTGATGTCACTTTTCCATCATGACCATCATTGTTTATCACGTCAAGATTTCTTTGTTGTAAGTCAATATTTCCATGACCTTCATCACCAAGTAGAGAACCTACATCCATATTCAGTGGCAAGTACAAACCGTCTAATTCTCGGATCCATTAAATCATCATGATTCTTTTCCACTGGCTCAATCAAACACGAATACTCCTCCATCAATATGGGAAGCTCAACATCTTCCCTGAAGTTATGAAAAAGTTGCCATACCTTGAATTTTGAAATAAGATGTCTACCCTTGGGTCATTTGGTATTTGAACTGTGTATTTATTTTTCCTCATAGGAATGAGATTTTGTTGAGAAGTTTTCATTGATGTCAAGAGGATGATGTTATGGTTGATGTCATAGGTCATGAAGAGATTGTTTGAGTTTGATGATGTTCAAGGAACTAGTAGTTATTCTCATTGATGTCAAATATGAGTTGTGTTTTTTTGTGCTAAAGGTTGTCATGGAGTGTCTGTTGTGTGTTGTCATTGATTTAAAATGATTTAAAATGATTCCTAATGATGATATCAAGGTTTTCATGGTGGAAGTAAGCTGCTTGTAAGGTCATTTTTAGTACAAAGAGAGAGAATTTGAAGACAATGTGAAGACAAAGAGGTCTTGTGAGAAGGTATGTGCATGGTATCTTGGTAAAATGAGTGGATATAGGTATGTAGAGGTTGTTTGAGCATGATAATGTGGCTTAGAGTGCATAAACAAAGTATGAAGGTCAGTTCCTAGCATGAAGACCAAACAAGGTGAAGAAAACATGGCCAAATGAGGTAGGTTGATCATTTTTCAAGTACCAATATGCAAATGTGAGCATGATACAAGCATTGGCATGTTGTTTCATAGGGTTGGATAGTTTTTCAAGTCATATTTTCCAAGAACAAGCAAGATATTACATTTTTACTCAAATCGAGTTCTTTGAAGTGGTGTTTCCCAACTATAAGCCAACTTTTTGATGCTCGTTGGTACGTTAATTTTCTGCATGGAAATCTAATATCTTAGGAACATGTTGGTGTGTCCTAGATAAGAATTTGTGGCATTATTTTTGGGTTTAAAGGCCAAATATTTATGAACAATTGTTAACACAAAAACTACTCAAAAACCCTTCTAAAACCCTAGTTTCAAGTCGATATGAGATATATTTCTAAAATAGACTCAGAAATGATTTTTTTCTTATTTGATGATTGTATCATTTAGTATAATCTCCCATATTTCTCCAGGTGGCATTGGTTTTTCTAAGAGTATGAAAAGGTATAGATACAAAGCTATTTTCTGAAGAAATTGATGTATCTCTCAAATGTTGCATAATATAGAGAATCTAAAATAATGGTGGATTAATTTTGGTACCTATACTACACTCCTATGGTGATTTATAGACAAGTTCTATCATTTAGGTGGCCTAACCAATTCAATCTTTCATGACTAGTTTTGGGACAATTTTGAGTATTCTTGAAGAAGAGCCGATCTTGAGCCTTTGTACTTTGATTTGAAGAGTCTAATGCATTGAGTGATGTTAATGAGGTCATGTAGTATCTTTTGGCATGTTTCATTCAGCTTGGTGAAGTTTTTTAAGGTGGTACAAGCTTGATTCTTGAAAACTGGTTCTTGAGGACCTAATAGGACAATCATGTTCTCAAGGTGGTTTCAAGGTATGAAATGATGGTGCAAAGATTTATAAACATAGATGAGGTAACAAGAGATTCTTTAAAAATTGTTTGAAAGGTTTCAATGATTTAGATATGACTAAGTATGTTCAAAGAGTTTTAAATAAGGAAATGACCTAATGGAGATGTTGCAGACCTAATGGAGTAAATGTTTTAATTTTTTCATGATTATCAGATTTTATTTTCTCTATAATGTCCGAACTAAGTGTATATGGCCGACCTATGATGTGTTTTGAGCTTAAGAAAAGTATATAAGCAAGATAATTTGCATCTATTTGGGCTAGTAGAGTGCATGGAGAAAAGTGTGAGCTAAAGGATGAGTGTGAGGGTTGAATAAGGTCTTGTAGACCATATGAAGACTGTAATGAATTCATGAAGAATATCCTAGAGGTGGTGAAGATCATTTTGTGCATGCATATGACCTAGTGAAGAAGAAAAAGTGAGTAGGGAAGAAAGGTAATTTTGTGTATGAACTTATTTTGATGATTGAGGATCAAAGGATGTGTTAGAGGCCTAAGTTCATGATGATATTTAAGAGATAGATAGTAGACCAAGAAGAATAGGGAAGAAGAGAAAATAATTCCATCATTTGTTGAGTGAACAAGAAGAAGTAGGTGGCTGAGTTGGTGTTTGGTCTTCCTTGTAGAGTTGGTGCTTCAATAAAACCCTAGGGGTTGGTGCCTCCTTGCAAGTTGGTGCTTGCTAAATTCAGGTTGGTACCTAATAAATTATGGGGTTAGTTCTTCCTTACAAGTTGGTGCTAGATAAATTAGGGGTTGGTGTTCCTTGTGGAGTTGGTGCTTCACTAAATATTGAATTTTGTTATATATATATGAGAAACGTTCAAAGAGGTTTTCCCTTGAGATTTTCCCACCTAAACATTGTGTTCATGTGTTCTCTACTCTTGCATTCTCATGTGAATGTTTGATAAGTTTCTTTGATGGTGTGCTTAACTAAGTTTACATTGCTCATATGATGATGGTTTGATGAATGTATAAAGATAACTAAAGTAAAAGTTTATAAAGACACTGATTCACTCTCTTAGTGATTATGCTTCCATTTTTTTCCATCTTACCATTGACTGGTATGGTGGCATATGATCAATCCATATATATATATATATCCCAAAATTTGGTTTAAAAACATACCATACAAAGTGACACGTCTACCACAAGTATTTTCATCGTGATTTTCTTATCAGGAAAATCCACAAATGCTACTTGAGCATATTTGACCTGCCAATGAGAGGTAATTATTTGGTTTCCATGGAGTAACAATGGCCAACAACAAGGATGAGAGTGAGACCAAGAACCTTGGTAACTTTGACGGGCATGACACTATTAGAGGCATCTAAGTAAATAATTTGCAGCTATTCAATTTATACCCATTGATCAACATAAAAGATAAAAAGGTTCAAATTTCCTAGAAGTGGATTATGTTGAGGCAAGAAGGTTCTAAGGAGTGGTACTGAGAGCAGAAGTATTTATTTGGTAATGGAATTTTTGGAACATGAATTTGAACTAATTCCTTTGATAAAATGGACAAGTTTATCAATTTTCTTGGGATGAGTTCTCAAGTGCTTAGAATCATAAATTTGAATTTTGGCTTTCTTGACATTATCAATGATGTCAAATGGCGAAGAAGTGATATAAACATTAGGAAAATGACAACCTTGATATGTGTAGGATTTGTGTTATTAGGATCAACAAGAGTAGAAATTGATTTGATAAGAGGATATGAAAGAGACTTACTTGAAGAGGAAGATGGGGCCTTGGCTAAGGTAGTTTCAATTTTCTTCTTAGCTGAATCCATGGAACTTTGTGTCTCCGATCTTTTAGTCTTTCTATTTCTTACATGGTTGTTTTCTTCCTATTGGTGAGACCTACTATGGTTAATGCAATTTAAATTTTCAAGTTCATATCCATTACATTAACCCCCTCTCTATATTTTTATCTCCCCTTTACCTCTCTTTAAGTAAATTCCTCCTCGTATCCTATACAATAAATTTTCCACGCTTCTAATGGAGTATTCCCTGTGTGATCTCCAACCTAACAACCATCACGCATTTTACATTTCCTTAATTTAATAAATGGGAACCTCCCCATTCCCAAGAGGAGGGACCTAGTCCCAGAGCATTGGTGAAAAATCACTAATTTTCCTTGCGAAAAATTATTTCACTAACATGATCCTATTGGAGCCTCTTACTCTCAATGTATCTTTCATTAAATTAAAAAGTAGAATAAAAACAAATAACAAGGGAATTTTGATAGCTATAAAAGATGTGGTATTGACAACTTTGAACAACACACACACACACACACACACACACACACACACACACACACACACACACACACACACACACACACACACACACACACACACACACACACACACACACACACACACACACACACACACACACACACACACACACACACACACACACACACACACACACACACGCACATACAAGACGCGCACACACACACACATTAGATACCAAGTTTTTAGTTAAATAGAGAATGCATAAGAGGTATAAAATGTATGAGATGAATCTAGAAGGGCTTGCAAATTAGCTAAGCCTTAAAATAAAGTGAATCCTAAATATAAAATTAGAATAAAAATAAATCTATGGCCATAAAAGATGGTGTTAATGTTGAATTGAACTTTCTATACTATGAAATTTCAATTCAACATCGCACTATCTTATTCAACCATATATTCTTCTTTCATTATAAATATATATTTTTTATTCACCTAATTACAAGAATTAGTTTATTTGTGATAATTTATAGATCCCTTATTCCCCTATAATCTACAAAACAGTAAAGTGGATTCGCAATGTCTAGATAGCTACCCAATCACTTCTAAAGTCTCCAAATATAAAAGATCATTATTTCTACCCCCAACATGTATAGATTGTAAGTGATATGGTTTGACTATGACTAGATTTCCCATGACCCAAATCGTGATGAATAAAACAATGTTCTTATTAATTTCCAATTATCCATGCACCCATGCCACATTTTTTATGGCAATTAAATTAGAAAATTTAATTTTTATTAGATAGGGTAAAAACAGGGATCGACTCCTAAAGGCCAGTACAAGAAAGATTACATCGTGAAAGCACCCAAAAAGGAACAAAAAGAGGAACAGGACCAAAGGGAGTTAAAAAGACTTAACTCCATAGCAACAAGGTCCAGAAACCCAACCAGACGTGAAACAAAAACTATACATCAAAACAAGAAACAAAGACAGTTCACCAAAAAACCTCCAAAAGTTTAGGTACAGAAACAAAAACATTAAGTTTTCTTTTGATTTTTGGAGGGATTGGCCTTCGTGGTCGTAGACTCCTTGTTGTGCTCAAGCTAAATTAGAAAATTTAATTATTAAGAGTGACACAACAAAATTATATGACTACCTAGGGAATATATGTAATGGGTGAATAGACACACAAAACATCACATGCGAGGTAATAAATATTTTTAATTTAAAATGTCTCTATTAATAGAAAAATAAAGTAGAGTGTTGACATGGTTTTATAACTCGTTTAAAAAAAGAACAAAAATAAAAACACAAGCATCAATTGATGCAACAATAAAGTTTGAAGCCAAGCAATGTGTAATACATTCAAAATGAGATTTTTTACACATTGTAATCAAAGGTAAAATCTTAAAATTAAAAAGGAATGCTTCTAGATCACCTCCATACTTGGAAAAATTGTTGAGAAAATATGGGAGAACTAAAATCGAAGATAAAAAAGAAGGTCATTTTTAAATCTTATACTAAGACATGACCACTCCATAGATAGTCTCAAAGAGTGAATTGAGGAGACCAAAGTGGAAGAAGAAAGTTTTAAGAGTGTATGTTCCTGATGCATGAAGGATATTTTTCACACATCCCATAAAAATTTTCCTACCTGTGATGTTTAGTAGTAAACTCACTCCAAACAAACATACATAGACCATGAAAAATGGATAAATATAAATGATACTTAGTTAAAGTGAACCCATAGACAGAGGATGAATAATGGAAGGCTAACAAAAAGGTAATTCCATGTATGAAGTTATATGTATGGCACAACTTTCCCTATTTTCTCTAGGTGTTGAAAAAATCAAAATATTTCTTAGTTGATTACACAATGGAATTATATATCCATACAAAATATATCCAACAACATATGAGGTAATTGAAAAAATCATGAGGTTGATGAAATTTGGGCATATCATGCATAGATTGGACAAGAACGGTAAAGTTGTGGTAGAGACTATTGTAAGGTTATTGGGGACTACTATCAACTAAAGAGGAGTATCAATAGGTGAAATCCCAAGTGTAACATTATGATACACAGTTAATATAATTTTATGGAAATTCTACCACGCCAAAAGAGATAATGTCATGCATCCTAGAGTGCTACAATTGCTTATGAAATGGTGGTGAATGAATTCAAAATTAACCTATGTGAGTTTTTTCTTGAATAATTCAACGATGATGTACAAATATGAAGAAATATAAACATTAATTCTACTATGTCTCCCTCATTAATTTTCTAGCAACACACTTTATGAAAACAATGCCACAGAAGGAAGGACAAGAACTCTGGATAGAATAAACCATATGATCCCAAATAAATAAAATATGAAAAATATGATAGAATTTTATGTCATAACATTCCTACATAAACGAGGACAAAGTATTAGGGGTATGAGAGTGATATTAAATAGGATTTTATGAGCGAGGAAGTGACTCGATATGAAAATGAAACTACATTCATGGTGGATGTTGAAAATATTTACATCCACCCATTCATTACACAAATAACTACAATAGAACTACTATCATATGAGGTTTATGATGAAGAAGTAGACATGATGATAGAGGGTATAAGGGATTTGTTGGTAGATAACACAAAACCAAATATACTAAAAATTAACTAGATCATAAAAGAAACTTGGGAAGTATTTGGATGCCGCCATGAGGGAGTTTTGTATTTCAAACACTTAAGTAACGAAAAGAGAAAAGTAAAGGAATGTTAAACACAAAAGGTGAAATTGATGGGATTAATAATACCACAACAAATAATGAATAAATAGCGGAATATATTTTAAGTTTTGGGATGGACCACGATGACCAATAACAACAATTTGAGGTTTGATCCTTAGTCGGGAGAAAAATAATGGAGGAAACACATCTTGAAAATATATAGATGCCCCCATATAAAAATGGAAAGACCCCAGTTGTCTATGAATGTAAAAATAAATCCAAGAAATGAACATATGGTAAATATGAAATATTTAAGGTGTATCCCTCATCAAGCCACTAAAAATAGGACACAATTAACTAGAAAAACACCCATGGAAAAGTGTCAAAGATAGTTCTTCCTTCGATACCAAAGATGAGATCAATTTTGGAGGGCCCCAAAGAGGATAAAGAAATATCAATACATAATAATAAGTAGGTAGTCCATTTAACCCTAGGAGTGATGATGATGAACCTATGAAACAAGGAGGTACACTTTTAGAAAAATGTAGGGTACGAGGTGGATTATATATAGTAGGTAGTAAATATAAGAAGACATCTAGGGAAGAGAAGAGGAAAATCGTTGAGTAAATTGTAGATTACATAAAATATTCTCTTACTCATTACAATGCATCTTATACTATATCCTTGTCCTTATAGATAAAATAATTAACATATATAAGGAATCTAAGAAGGTGGCTCAAATGTGAGAAAATGCCAAGCTTAGTAAGTTGCTTGAAAAGAATGAATTACGTTGTGAAGAGGAAGAAAAATAAAAGAGTTACAAGAATATGATATGTAGACTAAAATCCATCATGAGAATGTCTATATACAAATCTAAAGAAACAAAAATCTCTATAAAATATCAAAGAAGAAGTGGAAGAGGCAAGAGAGAGAAAAAAATTAGAAAAATAATTACAAAAGAAGTAGAAAAAAATAGAGGTAGAGATTGAAGTAGCATAGGTAAAGGCCCAACAAAAAATATTAATAGAGAAATAAAAATAGGTAAGGGAAGCATAAGAAAGGAATTAAAAATACACAAAATACAAAAATAAAACTTACGAAGAGAAGGAGATGGACGAGGGGGAAAAATGACAACAAGGAAAAGCCACATAGGCTAAAATAAATGCCATGGAAGAACTAGTAACAAAAGAGAAGGTTTCAAGGAAGCAATTCAGAAAAATGAATTTGAATTGATGGAAAAATAACAAGAGGATAAAAAGGTGGATAAAAGTAAAGTATCCTCAATGTAGACATAAAATGATGGGGAGATGGGTTTATCTATGAAATTACATATTGTGTGGGTCCCACAAGGAATGTGGATAAAAATGCAATCAAGAAAATTCTTGTCTTGGAAATTCAACCAAAATGTTAAATTTTTATTCTAACTCTACCAAAAGGACGTACACCCCAAGCACAAGGCATTTTCAATATTCTATACACACTTCACCACATCACTTGGGGTGTTTATCTCAAACACTCACTTAAGGTTCTCGAGTCTACCGACCACTTACTAGTTAAAAATTTGAGTTTTTATAACCATTAGTGGTGCATTTTAGGTTTATACACATGCAATAACAACCATATACGTGAATAAGTAACATAATATGTTTTATTATTAAGAATAATGCATTCACTCTATATTGGCATAGAATCCATTCAACATAAAAATAAATAACATAAACTCACTCAATATCAAATCATATTAACTTAATTTTTTATTAGAATACATCCATTACACATTGTTCCAACTTGATAGTTCTCTCATTGATAGTTCTCACATTGTTCAAATCCTGGAAGAATATCAAAACCATCATTGACAAAGCTACTAAAAAGTAGTTGTAGATGCTTCTGCTGTCCTTGTTTGTTTTTTTGCTGTTTTTTTGCGGACCCTTTACTGCTTTTTTGCAGTAATTTTGCTGTTTTGTTTCGTCTTGGTAGCTGTTTTTTGGCTACTTTGAACTTCATTGTAACATTTGGATTCTGATCCTTTTCTCTCTGGTTCTCTTGCTTATTCTGGCTTCTAGGCCTTCTTTTGTAAACAAGGGTATAGTCCCTTTCAAAAAACTATTTGCCAATAATAAAAAAAAAAACTTGATAGTTCTCTCTCTCTCTCTCTCACTCTCTATATATATATATATATATATATATATATATATATATATATATATTTAAAGGTTATAAAAGGTTTATTTATATGAAATTATCTTTAACTTTTCCCACTCAAAGTTCTAGCAAGGTGAATCACTCAATCACCCACTTTAAATAAGTCACTTCACATTTTTTAAGATCCTCCGTGTTGTACTCTACAATTCTAACTAAAACCTTCAACACCGACATCTCTAAATAAGGTGATTAGCTTCCCGCAACACACACCATGTAACATAACTATGTTTTTTTGCATTTATACTTTCATAATAACATTTAATCTAAGTAAAAAGTTGGGGTCATACATTTTTGAGATAATAATATACTTGTATGAATTCATATTTGCTTGTAAGTACACACGACACATTGATATTGGAACATTTCTGATAACACAACCTCCTTGACCCTCACTATTGTAAAATTTTCAGGCAAGTTTGTTTACTTATTTTACCTAAATATCCATGCGCACACATGAATTAATTTAGGGAATTGTTTATACATATAATTTTGGTACAAAAATGTTATTGATGTTTTTCACATGACACTATACAAATGGTCCATCGGTTTAGATTAGGATCTTTTTCTTTTAACAAAATTTTAAGTATGTAAAGAGTGAATTAGGAAGAAGTTAAATAATGTTACATGTTTATTATTCTAAATTAATTAACAAACATTAATCATACACATTAATAATAAAACATTGATACTTAAAACTATGAACAAAAATGATATAATGATTGCCTAAAACATAGAAAGGAATAAGTACATATTTTTTCCGAGTGGTATGGATATTATTTGGGTGTGTAGAATAGGTAAAATAGATATTATGGATCTATAAATTCTTCATCTCTAAAATTGGTACTAGAAATTACTTTTGGATAAGACCATACAACTCTTCCTAGAACGTAGTACAGTCTTGATAAATTATGTAGTCTTGTACCTATACACATTGGGGTTCTGCAACTTTTTTTTCCCTTCATTTTCTTAGGATTGGGTTTCATTATATGTTTTAGGGATTTCAAAACTTTTTAAACCATTTATAATGACCCTAAAAAAATAGAAACCCTAGATACATGCAAAAATTTCATGAAAGCGTTAGATAACCAAATGAGAAATCAATGTGTGGGTGAGGTTGGACTACCCTTGGTACTCAACCCTTCCGGAACCAATCCAATTTTTTGAATACATACCTTCTAGTGAGAGAAAACCTCATGTAGTTCTCCTAGTGTAGGTACAAATGTGCATACATATCTAAGCCAACCCCTATTAGTGCCCTTGTGTTTATTGAAAAATATAGCAAGGTAACTATAGAGTAGAAAATGTACCCAATGTGGCAAGTAATGTATTTTATATGTTTATAATAATCCAATTTATCCATTTAATACCTTTGAAAATACTTGGATTTACTTTTTCTTTCTAAGACATGGCTTTAGGACCTCTGCATTCTTGGAAATGAAGGAAGCTAGATTATTAAACTTGGTTCGAGTAATTCAAATCTATGTGGTGTATTCTCTAAATGATGTGAAACTGATTTAGGAAGATTTAGGATATCCTTGAGTTCTTTAGTAGTGATATTTGCAATATGAGATTATGATAATGTCGGATGATTTATAAATTACAATTGACTTGCTTATGTAATATTTCATAGGTTAAACATTCACATTATGGATGACCTAGGGAAGATGAACTAACTCACATAATGTTTTTAAATTGTAAAAATATTCATCATATAGGAGGGTTTAAGACCCTAGATGTAGGTTGGGACAATCCATTATGGACCTAAGATATACAAAGTGTTGAACAAGAAACTAGTGTTGAAAAATTTTAGAGTTTGAGATTGATACTGAAGGTGGATTATTGCTTTGGATAATTAATATTTCCTAGATGAACAACAGAGAAGTGTGTAAAGTTGAGAAATTTGAAATATATATAATAATTGGTATTAGAATGTGATCATTTTTCATAGTATAGGAACAAATCCAAACTTTTAATTGGAAAATGATAAGTTACCAAATTTGAGTGTCTACACTTATTAGAAAATTTTAACATTTTTTCTCCCCTCTCACCTCCTCTACATGGTAACCCTATAATTCCATACTTACACTTTATTCTTTATGTTTTCCATAGGCTTAGAGTCTAATTTTTTTCCTCTACATTTGATCACTTAACTATTGGTGATATTCACTAGTGGTCATCCTTAACCCCATAACCCTTATGGTCACCTTGGGCTCAATTTTACCATTGATATTTCCTTGTGTCATCTTCCTTCACTATTTTAACTCATCTTTACATGCCAATAAAATCATAATTTAAAATTAATAAGGTTGTGCGTGCGCATGAGAGCGCGCGCACACACACACACACATGTACGCATAAACACATACAAAAAAATCTTGAGGTAATTTTATCAAGTATTAAGTATCAAAAGGAAAAATTATTCTCTAAAAGGGTAATCAATTCATATCTCCTATTTTTAAGGGTATATTTATTCTACATACCTATATCAAAAGAAGGCATAACATAAATTTATGTCGTTTCTTTCATTTTCTAGGGATACAAGGGGTCGAGTCATCTCTCACCTTGGTAGGGATGTTATCCTACATAGAATTACATGAGATTTAATTCCATATTAATACCTAGAGAAACCCTAAGAGGGGGTGGCTTAAGCCAATTACTATTTGTGTATTTTTTGTCCTTCGGGGTGAGTTACTATGATTTTGTATCCATATTGTAAGCTATAAGACATTATTGTATCCTTGTATTTCATCATAAATATACAAACTAGGTTATTTTTGAATATGAGTAGAAAAAGTCCCATGAGGAAAATCAAATCGCAAGGAGGTATTGAGCCACGGAGGTGAAATATTACCATACTAATAATAACCACTTTAATTCCCCTTTGTGATTTCTAGACATTATTATCTAGGAGTAGTTGAATCTTTAGAGTTACTTCTTGTATATATTTTGAGTCTTATTTACATATTCCTAGGTCCAATTTTCAAACGATTTTGTTGTATTAAGGTAAAAATTTATACTTTATTCAATTATTAATTGATCTCATCTATTTATCAATATCTTCATATCAAACCTATTTTAATTTTTTTGTTTGAGTCCCCATTTTGTGAATATTTTCAATGCATTTATGTCAATATGCATAAAATAATTAAAATAAAATCACATAAAATCAGGTGAAAATTATTAAGTCTCCATATATATGAACCCACAATCAAAGAACTTATGATACCTAGAAAAAAAAATATAATAATAAATACACCTAGTTGTGTTAAAAGTTGAAAATTAAGTATTTGTGAAAATTTGACTAAGAATTTGTGTTAAATATAAAATTGAATATGTATCTCATATGATACAAAGGTATGTGAATCTCATCTAATAATGTCTTGTAATGATACTATGTGAAGTACATCATGTACATCTCGTGTCTACTTTTATATAATAAAATTATGAAATGTCAAGATTTTAGAGACTAGAGGTAAAATAAGTGGGAACACACACACACACACACACACACACACACACACACACACACACACACACACACACACACACACACACACACACACACACACACACACACACACACACACACACATACTTTTGAGTTGTGAGATGAACATATGAATAACATATTCAATGTAAAAGGACTATGGATGACATTTTATGATTATAAAAACTAAAATGTGAATATAATAATAAATATTCATGAAATCATGCAAATAATATATGAAATTCCCATATGTGGGCATGTGTATAAGTAATGAAAACGTCATAATAAATTAATTTTCCAAGTGGGTGGATATAGATCATGTAAGTGCAATGGGATGATTACCCAAATTAGAAAAGATATAATGAGTGAATTGTAAAAAAACAAGAAAGTTTCCTCTATAACGACCACACATGAAAGACCAAAACACAAGCCAAAATAAACTAAAATATATATTTCCCTTTATTTTCTTGTTTTGCAATATCACTTGAGATCATTTAGAACGACTCAACATCGCATGATACACTTACACTAACATGGACCCACTCATACAACATGATGAGAAAGTGGTTGACACCAAAAGTAGAAACGACTCACACTACCAAGCCTACACACGAGGCTTGCAATGGGGAGAGATAATCATTGCAACTATCACTAATAAATCCACTAAGGAATCCTCTAAAACATCAACACACAATACTTCTTATTCCTCCCTTCACTAACAAAAAATTATTCTTCTATTAACAATGATGCAATCTCACCCCAATGAAATGAAGCTTACAAAAATCATAACAACGAAATATTCACATTTTATCCAAGGAGCGATACATGATACAATAGTACAACCAAAAAACAAATATATAAGAAAGAACATCATCCAAAATTTACATAGATCCATAGTTTGTATCATCATCATAATTAGGTTTCTTTATTTTAGGGAGATAGAGAATTTCTATATGATGTCTTACTTGCTTGATGTAATGTGTACAGTCCAAAATTTTAGGGAGTCCCAGTTGGTCACCACAACACCCACATATAGTCCCTATGGTCTTTAACAAATATGCATAACTATAGGAAGAACATGGAGGTGATTTGTAATAACTACTACCATGTGATCTTCAATGCCATACATGACACCCCTATGCCTAGGGTAAGTCAAATAATCATCAATTCATTGAGAAATTGGGGAACTTTTGGTGTTACCCAAACTATATAGTGATAAGAGTAGAGGGGATTCTCTTTATCCCATTTAGAATACCCAAATATGTTTCAGACAAGATAGTTAAGAAGGAGATTGTATATCAATTTGTCCATGACATTAGTCATGTGGAAAAGGAACAAAAGAAGAAAAATTATACTTATCCTCCTCTTCCTTTCTCAAAGAGGTTCAACAGTCTTGAATGATTGGAAAAAGGCCAAGAGAGTAGCATCCCACATGACATCATTCCAATTAGACTATCATACTCTAAGGTTTTTTGACTCAGCAGAAGAGTGGAATAATTTTGAAAGCACCCTCCTAGCATGGACACTTACAATTGACTAAAGCCATCAGCCCCACAAGGATGACCTAGTTTATAAGGATGAGGTCAACAATCAAGTGGTGGCCATTAATATGAGAAATTTCAAATTTACTTATGCACCTATTGGGAAACAGGCCAAATTTGGTGGATTGGAAGTTAGTCTAGGAAAATAACTAGAGATGGAAGAAGAGGAAGAAGAATCAGATAATGGAGGTACTATTCCAACTCATTTTAAGAAGCTTCTTGTTGGTGTGTCTCTTACATCAAAAGGAAATTTTGTTCCTTCTCATTCTGCTCTTTCTCCAATCATACATATGACAATCCTTGTAAGGCCTATTGAAATTCCACAAAGTCCAAAAGTAACTATTCCTATTCATAATATTACTTTGGTGAGTATTTTTACAATTATACCTCCTATGTATGTTCCTTTTCTTTCTACTTCTTCAGTTCTTAATTCTATAGGGATGGTTTCTTCTTCTTCTATTCCATCTTCCCTAGGACCTTTCACTAGTAGTATTCTCATTTCTACTAGTTCTTCTAAAGATGAAGCAAGAGGAGATCATGGGATATTGGATCCTACTAGTTTTCAAACTCCTCCTTTCTCTTCCCCTATTTCTACTACTTACATTGTTTCTCCTTCTCTCCTTGCTTCTATTTTGGAACATGTTTATATTCATATGCCTTATTCTTCTTCACCAATTTCTTCAGTTGTTTCTTCTACTTTTTTCATCACTAACGATTGTATCATTGTCTCCTTAAGTCATTCCAGTCACTTATTCCCATCTTTTTGTAGTTACTACAACAATATCATAACCAATTAGTGTATCTTCTATAACCATTTATTATACTTATTTAACTTATTCTTCCACTCCTTTGGATGTTGTATCTTATTTAGCTCCAACATCATTTGGCACTCTTATGAGAAGAGCTTTTAAGGATAAGTTAAAGGTTCTGTTGTAACCTTATCCTTCTTTCCATTCATTTCCTTCAATTTCTCCCAATCTGGTCAGTCTCTTCATCCATCATTGCTTCCTCCTATCACACCATATGTTTCCCAAAACATTTACCAAGCATGCATGTGACCCTCCTTCTAATCCCCTCTTTCATTCACATTTCTTCTTTCTAGGATCCTATCATCACTTAGAGTTTCATGAGCTATCTCTTGTCCCATTTAGGACATGTTCAAGCTAAACCAAATTTTCCTTGGACACCACACACATTACCATAAGTGGTAAGGTATTCTTCTACCTTGCCTTCCATAACCACAATTTCATCTACTACTCCAGAAGGAACATGGACTCCTCTCACTGGGAAAAAATTAATGGGTTCTACAATGGCATAACTTGAAGACCTAAAGTTACATCTCAAGTATGATACTCCTGCAGGAACCCTCAAGAGGGTCATAAGGAGGAGATTTCCCAAGGAGATACTCCTATCTACATGGAAATAGAGGAGGAAATTTTGAGGATTTCCAAGAAATCACACACATGGGGAAGAATTTGTGGATGCAGACCCATCGATTATTGATGTCACTTAGCAGTTGACAATTTATTTGGCTAAGAGAATGCATGATTGAATTGATGTTATTCATTATTATAAGTAATTCATCAGATCGAATAACACTTTTCCCAATGTGTAAATTTCCTTGATAAATTTGTATGATCTATTAGTTTCTATACAAAGTCATCAAGATGTAGCAGAGAAAGGGTTACAACAGGTACAAGGCCAACAAAAAATATGACTAGGATAAATTACATGATGGACAAGATACTATTTGTCATAAACAAGGGTGTTTGTCTTAATGTATTGTGAATCAAAATCTAGGACTTGAATACAAGAAATATCTACATGGGAAACATTTTGAAATAATTAGGTGATTGGATGGCCATAGTGGAAGGATTGTTGATAGAGCTATAGGGGATAGTAAAGAAGACCACTGAAATATTATTTGAATCTCATATTACCTCTATGCATTAGCCACAAGGTATGTTAATTTATAATTCCTTTGTAAAACAATTGCAAGCATTCATTGTTACTCTCACTACTAGCTTTGCACATGTAGATATGGTTGGGTAAACATTAGATATTATGGCATTAGTGACTTCTACAAATGGAAAAGTGGAGAAATCTTCACTTGAGTGAAAATGTTAAATCTATATATATCGAGTTCCAATAGTGATACAAGAAGTTCCTAATCTGATGAGGCCATCTATTTTGGACTGGGTTATGAGAATGAGTTCAAATCATTTGTGACTCGAACTTCAACATAGTCAAGCACAATCTACATAGGAAAATTCAAGAGGAACCTCTAAGTAGAGCTTGAACAAGCAGTAACTTTCATATTTTTAGGATTTAATATTGTTAAATTTATAATCTTAAAAATAGGAAGTATCATATTTTGTATAGGAAGCTATAGTTTTTATCCTTTGACTAACCACTTGAAACATTTTGATTATTTGAGCTATTTTTAAGCCCCATGATGGTGACAATTTTTTTAAATATACCAGTTGTTTACCCTCTAAGGAGGAAGAATTTTTGT
Source organism: Taxus wallichiana var. yunnanensis (assembly GCA_018340775.1). Taxonomy (NCBI): domain Eukaryota; kingdom Viridiplantae; phylum Streptophyta; class Pinopsida; order Cupressales; family Taxaceae; genus Taxus; species Taxus wallichiana. The sequence continues at coordinate 333,377,560 of CM031240.1, read as the reverse complement.
AAAGAAAGCACTTGATAGTCCAAGGATTTTTAGTGATTTTTTTATATATTAATTTCTCAATTGTTGTAAAAATTTTCTTAGATGTGTTTGATTGATTAATCACTATATAATTTGCTTTGTCATGAAATTTGTAGATGTGCAGAAGCTATTTGCATAGTCATAAATTTGATTAGTTTTACTACTTATAGATACCTACTGGCACTATCAAGGTTATAATGTGATCAAACTTGAATGTTATTTGACACATTCTTGTCAACTACCAAGACATGTGACTACAATATTAAAATCAATAGATGAGGTACATCAATTTGAACATGGAATAGATGGTTGGTGCAAGGGATTGTTGGTTGGATATTTTGTCAAGCCAAAATATGAGGTTCAACCATAGTACATGGGATTAAATCCCTCCTCAAAGACAGGTGAGGTTTCCTGTTTATTACTAATCTAAAACACAACGGAAATAATACATACAATATTCACACTATTCTAACCATTGGGGTTGGGATAGAATCCCGAAATCCATATCCACACTAGGTGAAGATGTTGTTGTTTTTCAAAATGGAATGGATTGGAAAGGAAATTATTATTATGGAAGAAACACAATGGAAAGGAAATGAGAGGAACGTATTTTCTTTCGAGAAAACACAGATCACGAAATAATCATACGAGTTTTAGATAACAAATGTAATGTTTGAAACAATTAAAATAATTGAGAGTGCTAAACAAAGAATAGCTTAAGATTCTAAACATAAGAACAATATCTTAAGAGAGACGAATCTCACAACACAAAGTTTGCAAAATAGCATCGGTTCCTATTCCTCAAATGATTAAAATAAAACACAAAGTTTTTCTTCTTCACAATAGTTCTCATTATTCCAAAAATCTCAACCCTTTAGAATGCATAAGTATCCCTTCTTTATAATAAAAAGAGTTGAGATAAAATAGGATAAATCCTAGGAAATGGTCTATTAATGAGAGACCTATTTTGCTTGACTCTCACGTAGGAGACCAAGTCAAATTTTTCTTCCTACATGATGAAATGAAAATGAAAAATACATGTCGATTTTAGGATTGAAATGACATGAAACATTATGCCTATTCTATTTCATCATCTTTGTCTTCCTCCAAAAAACTGCTTGTCCCGAAATTCTTGGAACTTTCGGATTATGCCATGTATCTCATCTTCATCAGGCGTAGTGGAATGGTCACTTAGGACTTCACATGTTTCCTGAGTATCGCTCGCATTACCAGGAAGTTTCTTCAATCTCTTGTTGAGTTTCCTCAGTGTTTCCAAAGAATGTTCAATCTTTATGAACCTATCAATGATTTCCAGGCTAAAGCCATAAGTTGGTTCATGTTGAATTGATTCTTGGATCTGCTTGTAAAGATCATCAGTGGGAAGAATACTCAAGATTTCATTCAACACTTTAGCATAGATCTTGATTAGCTCTTCTTCTATGTCATTTGTGCCATCAACCAATTGATCTCTTGATTCCCTCAATTTGCTGCAAGCTTCATTGAGAATCTTTATTCTGAATCTAATGGCTTTGGTCAGTTGAAAATTCTTGTCCCCATGTGGAATGATTCCTTCTTCGACCAAGACGCGGGATGGAACCTATTTCAGCATATTGAGAGCTTCAAAAGTTAACTCTAGGTTCCCGACTTCTACCGAAAACTCATCATCCATTTTCTCGCCATCCTTCTTTATATCCTCTAAGGATTTAAACTTCCATGGTGTCATCAATGACCTCTTTCCTTGCAGGAGTAGCCTCTGGATCCATTCATCGACCATTCTCCCCTTCTCATTAATCTTCTCAATCATGGGTATCGATGAGAAATCAAACCTGATAGGAGTAGAGGATGACGGTGTTGAATCAAGAGGCTTTGAGAGCTTGAGTAATACTTTTTTTAGCTGCTCTACTTTCTCTTTTAGCTCATCTCTGTTTGCCTTTGTTTCCTTCAACTTTTGGCACAACACATTCATGGCATCTTGTGCGTCTGTTGTGCTCCCTCCATTACTTTTCCTAGATCAACCCTTGTGATTTGATAATCAGTGACCATTATATCATTCTTGGTTTTGTCAGCTGCAAGAGTGGAAATTTCCACAAACTTATGCCCTGAGGCATCCACTGAAACCCTTGAAACCATTTTGGGTTTCTTGGTAGACTTGGCAGGAGTGACCTTGAGGGAACTAAAATCAAAGGCTGGTAGGGGAACTACCACCTTCCTCTTCCTTGGGGTCTAATCTATTAACCATTGAGGCATACTGGAAGAAGTTTCTCCCATCGTAGGTGTTATGGTCACATCTTCAGGTGGAGGAAGGTTTGCTTGTGGAGTGGTGATCACTGCGAGTGTAGTGTCCGTGGAAATGGACTCAGGGAATGAAGGTATAGAAGGAGGAGGCATATCCATGGTTAACTTGGGTCCAGTGGGGAGAGGTGAGAGGCCAGAGAAGATGTTGGCCATGGCTGAGGAACTTGGTGAAGAAATCTCGAGGAAAGGAAAGGCTGAATCAAGTATCTCAATTGTTTGGGATAGTGGCCAATGATGTGGTCACTTGCTCTTCTCCCTTTCTAACACACTTAACCTTTATTGGCATCTTGGAAGAGTTATTATCCTTTTCCTTTTTCCCGTAGAGGGTCTCACTTCCATAGTAACTAGTTTTGAAAAAATCTTTTCTTTATAACTCATTCACCAAGAAATGAGCCACACCTTAGTACGGGAAATAATTTGAGCAGCTCTTCCTACAATAGAAGCTTTCTCAGCAATGGACCAATCAATGGCTGGGAATACATATTGGTCTTCATTCAGCCCATCATACGAGGTGTCAAGGACACTTTCATTGTCCATGGTGCCTTTTGGGATGTCAGATAGATCTAACATCTAAATCTCTTCAAGTGTTAACTTGCTATTGTCCTTTCTTTAGATGAAAACTTCATCTCAAAGATCAACCCAAATGTCTTCTACACTGGGCACATGTAGATATAAGGTCCCATATGACTTAAGGACTCCTCGGAAATCAAACCCATCTCTGTGCTTCATGTGCTTTTTCAACTTATCCTACAGCTTGTGCACCACATTCTTGGCTTTAACCACTGTTGAGCACGTGTACCTTCGATGGAAATAGGGAAGGAGATGGCGGCCTTGTGCTTACTCTATTGGAATTTGTGAAAATCCAACAATTGTCTAACCAACTCCATCAGGATCAGCTTATCACCTGGGAACTTGGGAAAATAGAAAGGATCACCTGTACATGACCACCCGAAGGTATGTGAACTTCTTGAATTGCAAGAAGATACAACCCCATTTCGATACTTTGGCCCATGCCTCATCAGAGACTCTTCTCTTCCTTAAATCAGGGTTCAACATGTAAATGTTTTCATAAAAGAAGGCGTCGTTCACTCTTCTGAATTGATCCTCAGACCCCTTCATTGTCAGCTGAGGGAAATACCGATATATATGTTTTGTTGCCCTATTTCCCTTTGCATCCAACCCTGGATAATTTCTCATGCCGATTGCTACATAGGTGACGTATGATGACATATAGAACTTGCCAGTAGTCAAGACTGTTTTCATCTGGGAGTCTATCTCATCACTTATAAGACTGCTCCAATTAATTCCTTGGTCATTCTTCTTTATGATGACCATGAATTGATACATCCACCCTTGGAAGTCTCTCAACTCTGGGGAGTCCAAATACTCAACTTAGCAGGGTGATGATATCATTGATTTCAAGGACGAAATCACTCCTAGGGACAAACTTGGGAAACCTAGAGACGACTAGCTTGGCCTTGATTAAGAACTTTTATTTACATGCCTGATGTAATCTTCTTGATCATTGTCCTAGGCCTTCTATGCTGATTGAAGGTTCAAATCAACATATTCTGCAAAGTTGGGAAATCTTAAGAGGTCATCAAAGTAACCTCCATCCAACTTCACTATGGTTTCTCCTGATTGATTTCTCACTAAGCAGGAAGCTGAGTCATAATTGGAAGCATAAGCCAGAATGAACTCGGGGCATTGAGTAGACATTGGGAATCCTGTTGCGAGAGGGAGGCCACTGCCGGCTATTGACTTCATCTAGGGACTTTGAGAAGAATCCTTGATTGTTCCAAAAGTCTTCCATGTCTATATTACCAAGCTTCATGTCTCGGATGTCGTAATTACAATCTATGTAGGAAGGGGATTCCATCTTCCAGTACTTGTACTTCATCTTTCCTGACCTATCTGACTTATCCTTAGATTTTCTAGGATCCGACATGAGAAGTTTTGAAGAAAGAATGCCTAGATGACCTCTGGTTGAACAATCGGGCTTGAAAGCTTGTTGAGCAACCCTACGTACCGGCACACTAACCGGAATTTGGGACCTGCAAAGCACTTTCCTGAAACCCAACACACTGTAATGTATATCAGAAATTTGGTCATGTGGAACACTCACGAAACTTGACCCAAAGGCAAAACCAAGATGATGTTGAACAACTTATAAACCCCGACAGATCATGGAGCTAGGATGATGTTAAGCACTTTGTAAAACCCGAAACAAAGGGGTCGAGTTTCGAGATGTCGAACAAGTAAAATTCCCACCAAGTTCATAAATTAAGATTTTAGATTCATCTCAAAAACCAAAAAGAGTATATCCTATGGGAAAAATAAGAAACACACCAAGAAAACCCAAAACCCTAAACCTAGAGGGAAGAAAAAGAAGAAAAATGCCAAAAGAATACCTCAAAAACAACCCCAAAGACCTCAAAGTGGTAAGAAGAAAAATACCTTTAATAAATTTGAAAATGGTCGAAGACGGATCACGAAATCGATCAAGAGGTTCATTCAGGTTTGGAGGTCGAAGGAACATGCACGAAAAATCCACGCAATGAAAAATATACCAGGTAAAAATGATGTGTAAATTCAAACTATTTATAAATCCCTAGCATTAATTACACCTCGTCAACATGTGTGCCAACTACCCGACAACTCGACATTAATGCCATGTCATCATGCTCGGAGTGTCTGAAAACCCGATACAAAGGTTTTACTATCAAATCGGGTTTCGGGAAACAACTGACATGAAGCATGAGGTGTTTGGATGTTATCAAGTTCTGAAAACCCGACACAAAGGATCATTCAGGTTTTGGGAACCAAGCGACATGAAGCATGTTTTTTGCAAGGTATGTTTTGATGCTTCTGAGTTTTGAAAACCCGATACACTGGCTTGTAATCAAGTTTTGGGTTTCGGGAAACAATTGACAAGAAGCATGAAAGGATATGTTTCCATGCGATGGAAACCCGAAAACCGAAAATCTCCTTCAAAGGGCATTTTTAGGGGATTTTGTCAAAAAAATTCTATGGTTATCTCAATTTTAGCTGAAATCACTAAAAACGAGATAACAGGGATGTAATCAAAAGGCATGGTCATATCTCCCTTTTTCTATTAGCAAGTCCAAATCTAGTACTTATCCATCTATTTAGGTTTTTACAAGATGGCATTGAACTTATGTCAATCTTCATTTTTCAACTTGATATCTATAAAAGGTGGGACCTTCATTTTTATGTAAAATATCATATCACAAAGATGACAAAAAGTATACTTAACACTATAAGAAATTCTTAGTGATGCAAGATTATCTATACCATGTCAAAAATCATTTGAAACATATTCAAAAATATCCCAAGCATTCCATTGAGAATAGTTATGTTTTGATCTACTTTAATTTATTTTTTTCATTTTATCTTCTTATGGTATGCCTTATCAAAATATTTTACCTATAAAAAAATATGTACTAAAGTCAATATCACTCAATAAATCACACGGCACTCTTAAAACCTCATATTGCAAATATCATTCCAAATTTCTTAAAGGGTTCATGAATCCTAAATCTACTGAAATCAGTTGCACATCAATTAGAGAATGCCCTACTACAGGTCTAAAGCACTCAACTACATTCAAAGGTTCTACAGGTTTATAGGGTTCCAATTTGTTGTAGGTGATTACAAGTCATCTCAAAGTTGTACGAGAAAGAGTGGCATACAACGAAATTCATTTCCAAACAAGTGAAGCACACAAGAAGTTTCAGATCCATAATGTCAAAGGTTTCAAGACTAGAAAGATTGAAGTCAAGACTGTATAAATTAGGTCATGACCATATAATAGTTATATAGTCTTTCCCCTTATCAGTTTCTAGTTCTAATATTGGTACCAAATAATTTGTAGTCTTTGATCTACATGTTTATCTATGTTGCACATTTGGATCATTCCTTCTCTTTCTTCTATAGTTATGTTTCTCTCTCCTCTTGTGTATTTTCAAGAATTACTTCATTTTTATCAAATGTTACAAGTTTGAACACATAATTCTAATTATGAATGGTTAATTTGGAAGGTAATTGATCAAAAGTTAATATTTGTTTGCAAAGGAAACAAACATTTTTAGTCTATGATAGTTTGCATAATGTCATCACAAAGTGTTATCTAACCCATCAATGTTTACTCATGGCTTATCTTACAAGTTATGACAGGTTTTTCAGTTTTTGGCATTCTTTTTTGTCCTTCATATTCTTTAGAAATTGATTTTTAGGAATTACAAGCTTTGATAGTTCCGAAACTAAGTGGAGCTTCCTTATTGGTTCCTTATACTCTTCATTCCTAACAAGTTTTTTCAGTTATGAAACTATGTGGAGCTTGTTGATTCATTCGTTATTCATAAATTGATAGAACAAGTATCTCACAAATCTTAGAAACCCTGACTTCTCCAAAGAAAGGACACTATGTGGAAGCTATTCATTTATGCGTTATTTGCATCATTACATCTTCAAAAGACTTACTGAGGAATGATATTACACTTTACAAAACAACATGGAGTTGTCTTATTAGATCACTTTTGACTATTTATGACAAAGTCTTAGCAAATATTGGTTATGCAAAAATAAAGTAGCGTGGAATATTCTTATTAGTTAATAACTGACGAGGTTATCAAAGGACTAACATTGAGAATTACAAAGTAACTTGGAGAATTTTTATTGGCTCTTACTTTGCAATGACCGACACTACTAACCAAACAATTGATATTGTGAAAAATAGTATAAGCGTGGATATTTCTTATTAATTTGCACTTTGCGGTGATTAATAAAGGTCATGTAGAATATGAAACTATTAAAACCATACATATGTGGTGTTTTATTATTGATTCACACTTCGTAGTGAAACATAATTTACTGAGTAAAGATCATATAAGTGGTCCTGTAAGAATCGTACATATGTGGATCCTTCTTCTTTGGGTCACCTTTTGCACTCTAACATGGTTGTTACATAAAGGAAAACATCATACCAAGCTATCAAATATCACCAAGTGGAATTAACGAGACTTAATTTAAAAGGTGAAAAGACTGTAAAAATTTGTGGGAATACAAGATTCAAATAAGATGAACAATTTTCATACTCAAGCACCTGATATTCAAGCTATTATACATATTTTGGAGTCCAAATTTCAAGCAATTACGAAGAAAAATAGATTATTGATATTTTTATATATTAAGAACTTTTCATATCTACAATTGCTCAAATATTTCAAAGTTTATCATCAAGTATAAATAAGGAAAAAATATTATTAGAACAATGTATTGATTATTTTAACATATTATATGAATATCTATATCGCGTATATCCATGAATGGAATCTTCCGGTGTATTGATGGTGGATCATCTCTATCATTTTATTGACTAGTTCTCTGACTTTGTTGACAATAAAATGGTGCAATAGAGCCATCCTCATCTCTAATAGGGTCTCCTTTCCTATTTTTTACATTGTTATCATCCCCTCTCCTTTCATTAATTGACTTCCATATTGCCAAATCCCTATCATAGGGAAAGTTATTCACTTCGTCCCATGGCGTGTAAATTCTCAAATAGTTTTCCAAATTTTTGTCAAGGTTGTTTCATAATTTTTAATTTATAAAGAACAAGGCACTAAAAACTATCTCATCTTAAAATGAACCCAAAATCATGGTTTGACATAGATCAACCAATGAGAAAAACTTGTTCCTAGTTTCTTGCAAAATAGTACTTAACCCAATTTGTTTTCATAAGCGGGTTATTGCTCCACATTCTAAACGATTATATAAACATTTGAATTTCTCAATCATTTTAATGGTGAATTCATGGGATTGATCAATCAAAATTTCATTTCTTAAAATATATAGAGTATTTTTTCCATTTATATCAATAGGATTACAAAAATGTTGAACTAATGTAGTCAATCTCTTGTGGTAGTCTTCCTACGATGATATTTCATTTTGGACACTATTCCAATAGGTGGGATTTACTAAATCCATCACTTCAAGTATAACATCCTTACTAAAACATTCCCTTATTTATTATAGTATGGAAGTTACAATTTATCTTAACCATACCCTTGTTAATGATATAATGTTATTAAGGAGCGTCCCTATGACATTTAGCTTCTCAACCTTATTGGTTAGTATTCGAAAGAAGTGCATTGGTATCTCATATCCATGTAAAAAAGTACATACTTCTCCAAATAAGTTTAACCTTAGAAATATACTTGGATTTCCAACATTTATCAAATTATTCCAACTCTCAAACTTTGGACCTGAAAAAGCAGTCGCATTGAGAAACAAATATTTTATTGCTAGAAAAACACAGTTCCTCAAACTATAAAAATCAACAATATACTGAGTTCTTTCTTGGGCTTGTTTGATTAAAATATGAATTCAACCAACATCGGACGGAGACCACACAAAATTAGAAATGTCTCTATATCATTCAAATGATGTATCAAATCCTAATCCTTGTCCACTTCCATGAGATTCTACTACATTACTCCCAATAAGGATTGATACTCATCGCACACCCTACAAACTAGTTGATACAATTAGATCCACATAGAGTTGACATATTTTAATAGTTTATTTTCATTTATAATTCCCTATACAAATATTTGTAATTCCATGAACCTTTTAGTACTAATGCAGAAATAAGCATGCACTTCTCGAACAGCTTTTTTCAACTTTTACTACTTGTTTAAATTTTGACTATTTTTATGCTAGATTCATTCTATGAGCCATATAATGAATGGAAATCACATATGGGAAATGAGATGCTTGGATTATTACACACAGACCATTATGATGATATTGCATTACATATGCCCCATTTACCCCAACACATACCATCTTTTTTGTAGTTGTAAAATCATCCATGCGACCGATCTCCTTCAAACTTCTTATTACCAGTTCACAAATTTTTTAGAATTGGATTTATCTCTCATCTTGTGAAAAAAAATTGAGTGAGGATATCTCACATGAATATTAATAGTATAAACATGCATATAGACCAAGGAGTGTTATATACTTCTGCAACCTCATCAATAGAAAAATACATGTATGGTGCATACTTAAGTTTCTCTTTCAAGTATGTAGTATTGTTTTTCCACTTGAATACCTAGACACACTAGCGCTTCATCGGATAGATCTGAATGCTCACACAAAGCATGTGAAGATACTAGGTCCCTCTTTTGTACTTTCTTGTCAAGAAGTTAGCATGCATGTTCATATAACCCATTATCAAAGCATACATTTCAAAGTATAAACATCATATCCATGAGCTCAAATTGGAAACATAAATAATAAGGAAACATATATATTAAATAAGAACCAATATCAGATTCACCATACAAGTACCATGATCAGATGCATCAATTACCATAAGAACTCATGACTCCATGGTGTTATGATGTATTCAATTTCGATATGTAATATTTCGGTTATTAATGGAGTATTGTGGATGGATTATGATAATTGATGCATCTGATCATGGTACTTGTATGGTGAATCTGATATTGGTTCTTATTTAATATATATGTATGGTGGGGACTTTCACAACATCACCCATGCATCTCAAAATAGAATGCATGCTCAAAATAGCCATGCGCCAACAACTCCATGCTTTTATAAGAAGGCTAATAATAGATTAATCTATAATTAAACTCTTCTTTAATCCTATTATTAGCATGGTTGATGCATGACCTTTGATCTTCTAATTTTCTCCCAAAATAAATGTTGCTTACCCATGAATTCTTCTACATTTATATATTGTGTGATACACACTCCAACATGTTTTTCCTATTTTTAGCTCGTGTGCCTATGCAAAATCAACTAAGTTCGAATGATTCCTTCTTGTTCACGCCTTCCTCAATCTGAAACATGTGCACACTTATGGGTCCCTTTTGCATACCTCAACAATCCACAAACTCTTCAAGTACTTAGGAAATTTCTCCAATCCAACATTACCCCACACTAATGATATTACCACCCTTGGCAATAGGGTTTCTTAACTTATATCTCCAATAGAATCAAAGGAATAAATAATGAATATGAAAGAATAAGAGTGAAATTTATAGAATAATAACCAACAAGATCACTCTATTGACAACAGAAGTTTAGGGTAATCTTGATAGATATCAGCCTCCAATTCATTCCATTCACCAAGCCCCTTCTTGTATTTTTTTCAGAACATCACCAAGTACTTGTTCCATCTCCTTCGTGGTCATGTCTTCACCCTTATGTTTCAGTTCCCTTATCACTCCATCCAACCCCAAAATCATGCCATCCATAAAGTCCATCTTTCAAGCAACCAACATCCCCAACTCCTTTATCCGTTCTTCATGGGGGTCTCTTGATTCCTTAATCACGCCGCACTTATTTGATACGCAACTAACTTCTCCTCTTTCCCCAAGGTTTCATCCTTCTTAGCCATAAGGACTTCATTTTCCTCCTTTATTTTCCTTGACTTGAGGATTTTTTAGGATCCTCACAATTCCCCAACACCCATCCTAATTTCTTCAATTCATCCTTTAAGGTATGGAGTATGGAATCATACTTTAAAATTTGTGTGTAATCAATTTCATAGTTTTCTCCTCCTTGGCCACATCATTTTCTTGTGTCTACTTTATGGTGGTTGAATTCTTCTCAAGTAATGAGATGAGCACAATATTGCAAAAAGTGCAAGGATGAATGATAACTTATAAGATTTCACCTCCAATTTCTTCAGAAAAATCTAGAATTAGTTGTTTCCACTCCTTGTCCTTCTTACATGCCTCACCTAATTACTCAATCTGTTCCTTCATATTCTTGTTATCCTCGAGTAATGTCTTGAGTGTGACTACCTTGTCCAGTTTCTTCGTGCTAACTCAACCACCATCTTTGTTAAGGAATTACTTTTCTATTCATTAGTGAATTTGGCCAGCTTCATTGTTATGTGCGTTGATAGGCTCCCTTCTTCATATTCATCCGGATGCATGCTTCTTCCATTAAATAAAATTTTGGATCCTCTATATGGCTTTGCATGCTTTAAGATAATTGCTTCCTTGTGCACATATTAGCTACATGGGGATCCATCAAATCCCACCCATATAAATTTGTAGGCTCAAGTGTGCTCTTAAACTCCGGCGTGAATAATCCTTAAAGGGTCATTAACAATACCCCAACCGTGACGTATTATAAATTTATTCTCCTTATTCCTTCCAAACCGCTTCCCTTTGGGAATATGAGTCCTTGTACCCTATAGTAGGCCTTCACTTGCCATGCCCCCATGTTCTCTAGAAGGCTTACCTATTGGCTCACCAACACTTTTCCTCTTTCTTCACCTCCTCCCATGGGGTCTTCCAAATCATTCTCTCCATGTGCCTCAGTATCACGCTATTTTTATTCATTCCTAGGCAATTCTACACCTACATCAATAATCGATGTATCTCCCACAATATGTGTAGTCTCATCAGAAATTTCCTCTTTACTTTCCCTCCTCATCACATACTTGTGCCTTCTCTTTATCTTCTTCTACGGGCTCAGTTTAGTGGGAGATGTCCTACAAAATCTCCTTAGTGGCTGAGAAGATCCCATGCCAGCACTCTTTGTCCCAGTTTTCCTCAAGACTCTTCTAAAGCCTTGGTATTATACGCCACCCTCATCCTTCTCTATCTCCTCAATGTCAATCTCATCTCTCATTTTTTCTTCTTCCTTAGGAGGGGTGCTCTCGTGCAGCCTATTTGTTCCTATAGTTGGTTGCCTCTACACGCCATGATCTAACCCACCGTTTTCCCCCTTCTCCTCCTATTCCTAAAGTTCTTCCTCATTTGTATGAGGGGGAGAGGGCTTATCATCCTACATGGTGCCAACTGTGTGCTTCCCCTTAGGCATCTCAGGGAGCTTAAATTTGTTCTCAATATATCTTCCATCGACCAATTTAGGCTTAAGGTAAATGTATACCTTATCCGCGCCCAACTTCCCAATCACCAAACTCATGGAGCTAATATTAATTTCATCAAATATCAAATTTTCAATATATGTAGACTTACACAGTTAGACATATGTCTTCTGAAGAGTGTGATATTCAAATTTCATTTTGCGCGCATTTGAAAACCTATTAATAGAAGCTTGAAAGTAACATGTGGTGAAATTATAAGGGAGATTACACCAAGGGCTCTAATTTCCATCCTTCATCCCAAATTTGTCAATGCGGTAATGCTAAAAGACTAAAAATTAAGCTTGCTTATCCCACGAGCTCCAACCTTTGTTTATATGGACCAATCATAGTTCCCTCATAAGTATACTTTGTAAATCTCTCTGCAAGTGACTTATTTTCTTCTAGAAACTACCATATTTTATCCTTAGGGCCATCTAAAACCCCAATTTTTACAAATACCATGGACAAAGCAAAATAACACCAAAAATTATCTTATCTCCTTGGTGCACTTCTTCAATTATGGTTTTTGCTATGAATGTAGACAAATTATATACAAATCCTTCAGAAATTTTCTTGGTGATATGGAGCCACTTCTTATTTACCTGACCCCAACGCTCCTGGTTATTGAACTTGGTGAGGAGGTGTGCAGCAATTTTGATCACAGGATGATCCTCCAATTTTTCAATGTCCATTGTGCACTCTCCTTTTGCATATGATACTTCAACAGAGGTTGTTTTAACACCCTCATCATTATTAAGGTCGTTGGAAATCTCTCGTGCTTGAACTCCTCGGCCTTGTAAATTTTTTGATCAAGGGCGCAGTGAGGAACACCTACCTTCCTACAAAGTAGAAGAAGTCTTCATGGACTTTGGAAATTAACCACTAGTAGAGTTTCTATGGATTTCCAAAGTATGACAACTCATAAACTTACAAAACTCCAAACTCTTCCAAAATATTTTTCCCAACATCATCATAGATGGGCTTATCATCCTCTTTTTGCATATCCATCTTCTTCACCAGTTTCTTGTCCATTTCATCATTGTTCTCCTTGGTGCGATGATTATAATCACTCACTTTGCTTCTTTTTATGTGAAAATCCCAATCCCTCCCCATGATCACACCTTTAGGGTATTGCATCTCTAAAAATATTCTTTCAGGTACATCCTCAACCTCCACCTTTGGTTCACCATTCTTCCTCCCTCATGTGGTCACCCTAGGTGCTCTCTTAGGTGTCATTGCAGATTTTACAATGTTTCCTTGCACTCGTTTGACATCTATAACTCCAAATTTGCGTGCCCTAGCATTTTCTAGTTGTAATTTTTTTTCTTCAAACCCTAACTTTGTGAACCTTCCTTACGCACGCCTTCTACTAGTTCAAACTCCTTCCAATGGAGCTATATTACGGAGTGTCCAAATCTCAACTCGGTTCTTTGCTTTAAATGTTTTTTCTCGCACTATGCACTTAAATCACTCTTTAAATCAAACTTCATAGCTCGAGAACTCAAAACATGCAAAGGTAAAAATAAAATTGCAGGTATCCCCGTGTTGTCATGCTAAATGTCTAGCATAAAAATTAAATTTTTTGCCATGACAATCAAGCCCACACTCAAAAATCCCTAAACCGGGTAATGTGAACCACCCTCCAACCAATATCTGAATATGTAAACCCCATCATGGCCAAGAGGGATGTGCTAACTAGATTTTTAAAGTGTGTTTCATGTGCAGTAAGTTGGCAGGAGACAATTCATAGATTCATTTTGATTCACCCTGGAAGGAGTTACTCCCGAGGCCTAAAAGGCCTATTTTCATAATTCTAGCACTTACAGAGCACCTCCTGGGATGTACCAAGAATACATAATGCCTCCAAGTAGTGTATAATAGAGCTATGTGATCATTCAAGGTATTTTAGGAATGTTTTGGAAGAAAATCAAGGTTTAGGAACAAGTTATACAAAATTAGGGTCTTTATGAGCAAGGTATTGGGAAATGCATGTTCTAAAAATCTAGTCACCTTGTTTGAAGAGTTTTAGGATCCTTGTAAATATTTATAAGCTCATACCATAGGAATTGGAGAGATAAAATATCCTACTTCATGTTGGAATCATCAAGGAAAGATTTTGGGAATTTTGAGAGGTGGAAAATCATCTGACAAAGGCGACAAAAAGGCCCTTGTATAAGGTGTAACTTGTCCAAAAGGTTTGAAGACTCATGAATATTTGATAGCCCAAAAAAATATAAAATTAAATTATATTTATTTCTCTTCATATCCCATATGATGTGTTAGTTCACGGTGATCATAAACTCTTCCTATCACTCAGTTTAGTGGTGCACACCTTGAGGAAAAAGTTAAAATATGGGTAAAAACGATGAATAAATCATTTTAAGGAATTATAAATATTATCATTGTATTCATTGGCCATTTTTTCATAATTTTTCATATATTATATGACCAAATTTTGTTAATTTTTGACCGCAAAAATGAAAAAATAAAATTTGGTCATGAGATACCAAAGTGTTACCGGCCCGGGAACACAAATATGTTACCAGCCGAGAACATGAAAAATGTGTTATTAGCCAGCAAAAAAATAAATGTATTACCGGCTAGGAACAAGGTATCGATGCCAGTTAGGAATAAGGTATCAATGCTGACTAGGAAAAGGAAAATTTTGCTGATGTTCGGGAGCAAGATTTTGATGACGGACGAGGACAGAAAGATTCTGATGACGACCGGAAGCAAGTTTTTGTTGATGGATGGGAATAAGAAGAATGTGTTGATGACTGGGGATAAGAAAAATCTATTTATGGATAGGAACAATAAAAATGTGTTGATGTCTGGGAATAATAATGTATTGACATGCGAAAATTGGGACTTCAAGGTCAAGAATTTGAAAGGTCACAGTGGCGAAGGAACACCAAAGGTCAGAAGTTGAAAAGTCAATAGTCATGAAGGAAGGTGAAAGGTCATGTGGGGGAGATGAAAAGTTAGTCTTTGCACTATAAATATGAATGACACCCTCATTTTGAGGCAATGGTTAATACTTGTTTACTAGCTCTCACTTTGTCTTTCTAGAAGCAAGTGCCTTTATTTCTTTTGTTCCTCATCTACTACTGTTCGATTTCCCTCTCAACTTGTACTCCAAGAGCATTGTAAATTTTACAACATGAAGCAATAAAACTTTGTGTTTTGTTATTAACTGTTCCTATTTCTTTGCAAATGGTTTCTTCTAATTGATGCAAGTGAAATTTTCTGGTTTTAATGCAACAAAATTTGCTATGTTATTTGTTGATTAAAATCCTTTTCTTAGTTTTCTCTCCCATCTCCCTCACTGAACAATTTTCTTCTCTTGTATTGAATACAATTAGGGAAGTATTCCTATGTGATCTCGGTATTCAAGCCACCCTGAAAATTATTTTAGATTGTTTTCATTTCCTTGTTTTCAATAAATGGAGCTGCCCCATTCAAGCAGAGGGACTCAGTCCCGCACACTATTGGTGAGAGTCCACTAATTTTCCCAATCAAAAAATTATTTCGCTAACACCTTTATATAGATTTTGTAATTTTTCTACATCAATTTCTCCTCACCTACCACTGTACGTAGCTTTAATTTCACTTTTTCCATGCTTTTGCTAGTTTTTCCGTGCCCCTATCATAACCTTCTAACACGCCTACTACTTCACACCAACATACCTCCTTACATGTGCCTTCATGCGCCAAAGTACATAAATCTTTGTACCTTATAATAAATAGTTTCCCATGTTGTTGCCTACCTCATGTTACACTGTGTGAACATCCTTCTACGTGTGCTCTTCAATCTGATAAAAAATCCTTAAAACACCTTTAATCCGAGCACCTGTAATATATTTCTATGTGCACCAATCTTTCAGAGGACGTTCATGTTCCAACACTTATATGTACCTATGTAACAACCTGCACTTTGGATATCATTTCAAATAAATCCATTTTAATTGTATCTGCTCCACCCCACACTAAAAGTATGCATGGTCCTTTGCACATGAACTCAAAAGATAGTATTAAGCTTTAGGCACGAAAGCATGCTTGTTACAACAAAACACTGAACTAAATTGACAAAACATAAAAATGATGAAAGGAAACACATAAAAGGAAAATCTAATCTAAGTGGCAATTGCCTTATTACAAACACCAAGAAGCCTTATTTATAGTAGGGCTTAAACCTACTTCCATTGAAGTAACCAGGAAATAAAGTGCCATTAAGTGCCTATAACTTATAAGCACCTAATTCGAGTATCTTTTTTACTACAAAAGGTCCCAACCAATGTACTTTCAATTTCCTGGATGGCGCATAAAATTTGAATCATACAAAAGGACCATATTTCTCACCTTAAATGTTTTGTTCCTTATGTGCATATCATGCGAGTCCTTCTATATTTCCTTATCTATCTTCTAGCTCCAATGAGAAATATCGTGCCTCTCATCTAACTGCATCATTTTATTAACGCACTCCTCAACAACTTTCTCATCATCTAGTCCTCCTACATGCACAATATGTAGGGATGGCAACATAAATTCAATAGGTAATACAACCTCTATGCCAAACACCAACTGAAAGGGTGTGGCCTTATTCAACCTTTTACAAGCTATCCTATATGCCCAAAGTATAGCAAAGACCTTATCATCCCAGTATTTCCTTCTAAAGCATCACATATTTTTGTCAGTGTTTGTCCTTAATCTTGTTGAAAGATTCAACAATACTATTAGCCTATGGTTGATAGGGTGTTGTCTTATGGTGTGCCACCATAAACTTGGGCAATAAAATCCTTATTGTCTCAATTAAAAAATTAGTGCCTCTATCATTGGTTAAACTCAAAGGACATCCATACCATCGAAATAATATTTTCCCATTAAAATATTGTTGTTGTAGTTGTTGTGTCATCCTTTTTGGTTTATACTTATTCCCGCCATTTCAGATAGTCTATAAAAGTTATAATATAGTGTGTGCCAATCCTACGCGCAGTGGAAAAATAGGACCGACAAAGTCAATATTCCATTTCTCAAAAGTTTTAACACTTTCAATATGCCTCAAAGGCATCTCATCTCTAGTTCCAGGATTCCCATGACACTGACAATGGTCACATGCCTTGACATATTCTTTAATATCCTTGGACAAAGTTTCCCACCAAAGGTCAGCCATCAAAAATATTGTACGTGGAGACATCCCCAACACAATGACCTCCTGTAATCCCACCATGAGCCTCTTCTATATTAGCTTTGTGCTCATGTGTAAGACCACACCGGCGTAAAACTTCATCATAGCCTAGCTTGTACAAATATCCACCTATAAACCGAAAAGGTGCCACACATAGTTCCAACCGCTTCTTTACTAATGTCTTCATTCCCTAAGGTTCTTGTCCAATGCATAAGAATACTTCAATATCATCTAAATATATGGGCATGCAATTTAAATTGAAAATTTGTACATTAGGTATTGTGTCCTCAATTCTCTGCACGTTCTCACCGAATTGATTCTTGAAAAATGGTCAGGTCCTGAGTTACTTTTCCTAGTTTTACAACAATTGTAAACTAAAATTCCTGAAATATTAGTATCCACTTGCAAATGTGCCCTTGCAAAACATGCTTGTTGACCAAATACTTAAGTGCCATATGATCTGTAAAGAAGATAAATGGTGTTGCCAATAAGTATTTTCTGAAATTTTGTAGCATGTAGATCATGGACAAAGCCTCATGCTCAGTAGTTGTATAATTCTGCTCTGCTGGTGTCAACTTCCTACTTGCATAATAAATGGGGTGGTCTATAATTCCTTATCTGGTTGTGCCAACACAGAACAATTTCCATTCCGAAGCATCAACATGAACATGAAAGGGTTTATCCAATGAAGGAAAGCACAATATTGGTGTAGTAGTTAGCTTCTCCTTCAGTGTTTCAAATACATGTCTACACGTCATCCCAATAGAATTTCCCTTTAGATTTCAATGAGCTTCTTCCAAGGGTGAGGCAATCTTTGCATAACCCTTAATGAATTTCTTGTAATACCTTGTATGTCCCAAAAATTTGTGCACTTCAATTTTATTATTAGGTTCTTCCCAACCCAAGATCACAACAATCTTGGATGGATCTATGAACGTTGCATTTCCGGATGGCATGGCATTTGAGAACACACTTCCGATCGGGTGCTTGTTGTGAGTATCCGTATGTGGCGTGAGGGGGCATACCCAAGGTGCCCATCCTAGTTAGAAAATCCCTGGTTTGGAGCACTGTTTAAACTAGAGGATTCTACGCAGTATGAGCTTTGGCATATCTTTATTGATAAGGAGGAATCTTTCCTTGCCTAGTATATGATGTTTTAGTATTTTGGGTAATTTCCAATTTCTCGACTTTATCCACTAATGTTGAGATGACTTCACCCATTGATTGAGTTGTTTTTACTTTCGCTCATGTTGTTGAACCTTTGTAGGCTATTGAGGAATGTGATATCTTTCTATGAATCACTCGTTGTTAGACCACCCCTCATTAGCAACATTTCTTGTTGGTGGTGGGGTAGTATTGCTATTATGAAGGAAGACATCATTATTCCCTCAAAGCCTATCTAGAGGTTGATTCATTATTTTTGAAGGTGTTGCTCACTTCTAGCATAATGTGCCAAATATTCCTCATCCAAATGTGGGAGTTGATCATACCGCAAACTAATGGGTTGACAATCCTATCTCTCTAGTGAAATTCATGTTGTTAGAGCTTGAGTGCTCGGAAGATGTGTCTATGTGATTTTATCCAGCTCCTCAATCCGTATAGATGAACCAACATTCATCCCTTGTGGAGAAGGAGTTTCAAGATGGGAACTTGAATAATTATCTACCCATGTAGAAAGCAAGGATGAATGTTGTTGTCTACCCATGTGATAGTTATATGCTTCAAAGACCTAAAATGGGTCACCCGTATTAATCATATCTCGACATATTCTGGGGGTATAAGAATACCCATAGAATAACGGGAAAGAGGAAAATGGACAAAGGAAATGGATATGAAAAGAGACTAACTCTTCACGTGGGGTTCACCAATTTGTATAGAAGACAATCAACACATGAATTTCAACTACACTCGACTCCAAGAGGTTGTGCCAAGGTAGCTGACATAGAAAATATGAATGGCTAGGTGGTAGAAAACATGGTAATGGACGATGGTGTGTGAATAGGTTTTCAAGGAAATGCAACACCTCTAGCTTGCAATGGTGGGATCTTCTCGTCAAGCATGATGAAAGCCTCTCTAACTGGGTGGATTGAATGGAGAAATGAGAAAGGATGGCAACACAGAGACTCTAGTCAATATCAATCTCCAAAGATATCTTATCTATTGGTTGTGGAAATCATGGGAAACTGAATGGGGCCTCATAAATATGTCCAAACAAGGTCATGAAACAATTAAAAATGAGAGGCATGATTCCGTTAAGCTCTATGGGTGATTGGCGGGTTTGGTCTAAAATGAGAGGGCTTGATGAGCTTCTTCATTTAGAATGTTCAATTGCCTAATGATATCGGGTGGCAATGGAGAGGTTCAAAAGACTAACACTCTCAATCTGGTGTCTACGTCCAATTAGTTCTTGGTTTCATTCGGTTGGAGAGCCGTATGATCACAACCATAGATTATTTCTGGTTTTGGTCCTCTATGATCATAATAATGATCAAGAGCCTAAGCCCAAGGGTGGTTATGAAATCTACGCTCGGGGATGGTCCAATAATCGTAAGCCTGATAAGTTGTAATGTTTATCACGTTGAGTTGTTCTATCTTCTCGGCGTATTAGGTTAAGGTCTTGAGGACAAGAAGATGGAGTCCTGTATCAATGTCCATGAGCAGTTCGGGGCCATTTGGTTGCAAAACCAGTGGATCACAACTAATTTTTTCTCTTGTTATAGACCTTTGATGGTCATATAGCTACTCAAGGTAGTATGTAATTTGGTTGATTTTACCAATACTCAAACACTTTATCATCTTCAATGTTTAATGTGTCTAGTTGTCAGTTAATTCTTTGTACATCCCTAGTTGTCTTGAAAATGTTGTACCTAAGGCCTTAATCTATGTCTGCAAGTGGAACCGGTAGGTTTTGTTGTGGTATTACCAGTTAAAAGCTAAAATATTTGGGTTCCTTGGGACCCGTAGTAGTCTATAAAATGTGATTGCATCTAATTTAACTAAAGCCAACTAATGAAGCAAATCAAATCTAAACTTTGTTTTTTTATTTTCCAGGATATAAATAACAAAGAAAATAAAGAATTAATCTAATAGAGGAAATATTTTTGGACTTTTTTTATTTTTTAAACAATGCTTCTAATCTAATGAATGAAATCTAATACAAGTAATCAACTAGATGCGGCTAACTACTTGTGCAAGTATGTGAATCTAAATATAAATAAATAATTAATTCAATAAAAACCCTCAACCCTACCTCATAGGTAAGGAACAAATCATGACTTCTCGAAGCTATTGTTCCCCACAACATCCCGTGTAATGTTGAAAGTGAGCTTCCTAATGATTTGATCTATTTATAATTGTTTGAATAATCAAAATGAAAGGATTTCACTACTCTATTTGATATGGATTTGTACAAAAATAAATGAAGCAAAAAAAAAAATTCCAACTTAGATAAGCAAGAGCTTTGGAAAATATGGTTGTATCTCGTGCTTGTCCCCTCGGTTTATCATTTCTTCTCTCGTGTGTCCATATGAGTCAAGGAATTAGGAATGCAAAGGAAGCCATAGGAGAAGGTGCTTAAACAATGACAACTTGAAAGAGCTTGGTTGCAATGCAAGTGGAAGAGGGATAACACAAGTGAACAAAGCTTGGCTATGCAATTTCCAACAAGATTGTGGCAGCAATATTATGCAAGATACACAAAATTCTCAAGCCATTTTATTGAATACAAGAATTGAATATATAAGAATTGGTGGGATGTGCCTTCATGCACAAGGTAGCCTCGGAGTGCCAAATCATTGGGTGAAGAGGGGTTCAAAATAATCAAATCTATTTAAAAATAGAAGAGGAAGGAACACCATGAAATCAAGACTATTTTTAGGAAATTTGGTTCACAAACATACCTTGGAAGTCAAGTTAAGTGAAATTGTGCATGTTAAAATGACACATGAAGAGTTCGGAAAAAGCGCGCAGGACCGCCGCCTAGGAAGGGCGGAGGTCTTGACACTAAATGCCAAAACATGTACATAACTGAGCGGGAAAGGCGGAAGAAAGCATGGAAGAGTTAAATAAGGATGTCTAGGTTACAAATATACACTGCAGATGAGCTTAAGAAATCGAACACCTTCCGAAAAGACATGAATCATCACTAGGGACTTTTGTAACCAATTTTCGATAATGTAGCACATGTAATTTTGGGTGCGTATAGGTACACACCGCTCCTTAGGAACCTAGTAGAAAAGATGATTCTCACCTCTCGCCAATCTAACATGTTATCTTTATGTGTTTCCCACCAAGTGCACTACCATCCCACATAGAGAATAGACCAACATGTTTCTTCTATCTCCTTCATTCTTCCACTAGGATTCCATGGTATGTAGAAATACATTAGGGTTCTCATCCCTAGTGTACTTGAGGTACTGGTTGAAACTTAAGTGCCTAATCATACACAACCAAATCATATGAGTAACTGTGTTCTTAATATCTCACCTAACTACTTCATACGTTCCATGCACCCAGTTATCACAAGCAAGACTTGTGGTATCACTAATCGACCGAGCATCATCGTATTACTATATCACTCCTTAGATGGATTAGTTACATCGGGTCTATGATTGTGCATGCATATATTCTGTTGAAGTCCTCATCACTCAAAGGCTCAACATACAAAGCATCATGTGCATCTCATCAAAGTTATAATAATGCACTCTTCCTTGTTCTCAAAGCTAATGTACCTCTTGTTGAAGTGCAAATATGCACTATCTACATAACACCAGGGTCACCTAAGTAGTTTTGGGAAGCTATCTACTTCAGATTAATTCCAATCATTCAAATTCCCCAGTAAACTTGGCCCCCTGAATTGTAATAGTTACATCCTTTAGTACTCCAATAGGATTACCCATAGTTCTATTTTCCATTACAACACATTCAAAGAAGGCTGTAATGGTGGTGTTCCCAAATGATTCTAAGCATCTAATATGAGTACATTAACTTCTGCACCTGTATGTAACAAAATTTTTCTTAGAATCCATCCATCTATGACTGTATTTAGTGTAATATCCTTATCATACTCATGATTATGCGGGGACATATTTGCATGAAGTATCGCCTCGCGCTCATTACATGCGGGCGACTCTTTTCTCTCAACCAATCTCCTAACAAAGGGATGATGTTCTCCTGGCGCAACATTCGACACACCTCATTCAATTCATCTACATCCTTCAATGGAAGTTCAACCTTATTTTCTTGTTCCATCACACACGCTTGCTCCTTCAAGTTCGAACTTCTCCTTGGAGATCCCTGATAATGTTCATAGTCTCATGGTAAACCTCTTTTGATGTGCAACATTAGGATACTTTTCATTTATCATGTCTTGTTTTGTTATAGTTGGCTTATACTTCATAGGTTTTTATGTATGAGTAGCCTCAACACGTGTAGTAACTAACACAGGTAACTCAGGAGTAGGTGCTACCTTTGGCATTCATTGATCTTCAACTATGTGCTATACCTTAATCATTCTCATGCAATTGTCTTTATATTTTTGCTTGCTCATGTGATCGTATAAGTTAGGACATTCTTCAAATTTTTATTGTTTTCCATACCACAAGAAAACCACATTTTGAGGGCACTTGCCTTGACAATGATCGGGAGATCCACAAGTATAACAAGTTCCTCTATGAAATCCTCCTCTTCCCCCAACATGAACTCAGTCTCTATATCCTCCACAAAATCCTTTATTCATGTTATCCCCATTATTGCACCCTTTATTATGTTTTCCTTCATGTTCCTTAGATCCACTTGCTACACTAGTCTGGTACACACTAGTCTCAATGGATTCATGGATATGATCAATCAATCTATATTCAATAGTGTCATGAGTATGAGTTTTACAAATTTTACAATACATAGACACATTCTTCCGAATCGCACTTTGTAAGAGGGGACATCTACTCACATCATGGTCCAAATGAAAAATTTCACAATCTAGCAACATGGCACACACCGAATTGCGAGGGAAGTTATCCTTAGTGTGTCCTTCAACCTTGTAATCTATACACCATATCCCACTGCACATCTCATGAGCTGAACTCGACAAAGAAATTTTCTAATTTTTTTCACTAAAGCTGCAATATGTGCCTCTAAGAATGGACTTACTCCAGTATCCACACTTCCAACTACCTCAAGCATGCAGAGCTTCTTCCAAGGCATCACACGGATCTACAAAAGTATTATGAGATAGCACCCTTCTAAATGGAGTCAACAACCCACCAAAAAACCACTATGTATGTTGAATAGGATGTATATCATAAGAAAACTTCAAAAACAAATTTTTAAAATGCACGTCATATTCCCAAACGCTCTCAGATAAACCCTACTTAATTTATTTAAGAGTCTTTGATACTTTTCTGCTCAAATTATGGAATATGGAACTCAATTAGAAATGTAGAACACAAAGCATTATAATCCACCGTAGTCTGATGCAGGTCATACTTTCTATACCAACTATGCACGCACCCTTGAAGAGTAGTAGCAAACTGACTTGCTTTTCTATCTAAGGTTGTGATTCCTTTAGCATGCCATAACATCTCACACTTGTGCACATGCTCTATAACATATTTAATACCTCTATATTCTATAAAGTAAAGATACATTTCGTAGTAAACTTGTTGTGGTTGATGGGGTGTGGAACTTTTCCACCAAATACGAAATAGAAGCTGCCACCAATATTTCCTCCACCACTAGAACCACCTGATCCACTTGATCCCGATCCTCCTGATCCACATGATCCACCCGATCTTCCTCCCTGTAGTAGGAAATGAGTCGGTGGATGTACTTCCTGTGTCCCAACTATATGCTAAATTGACCTCCCATAGTTTGTGAACTTACGATTTTTTCCTAATGTTCTACATGCCCACATTCTCGTGTTGATGATGCGTCAGAAAATATTCCTCCTATTAGACCCCCAAACAATGATGTCATCTGTGATGCCATAGGTGCATGTGTTATCTGATGCACTTTTGTATTTAAAGGAAAATGATATCTACCTGAAGCTACTGGATTACCTACAATCTCCTACTTATCAATGAATACTTATGTAACTGGAACACTAAGAGCAAGGGCTAGGTTTCCAGGTGGTATCAGATGTGCACCTGTGGTCCTTAATCTTTCCTTCTATGACGTTATTTCATTAGAAGATGAAGGGGATTATTTTTGTGTTTGCCTAATTGGGGGAGATCCTAATGCTATGGCTCCACATATTCCATGCGAGCTTCAAATAATTTGTGAGACATCATCCTTCGCAACTCCACAGTCTCCTCAATATCACGCTTCCTCTCCAATTCCCTCTCCCACTCTTCATTATACTTGAATCACCTTTCCTCTCTCCGACTTTTCGCCACTAGGTCCACCATATTTCACCACACTTTCTCCTTCCCCTACATATAGTGGTGGGTTTATCTAGCCATAGGTAATTTCTCCAAACTCAATACCACCATCAATATCTTAATTTCTAAAGGAATAGTGTGAATGTAAGATCCTCTGGGCTCGTGCAAGAACTCAAACTCAGTAACCTCTGGACAAGAATATGTAGAAACAACGTACTCCAAAGTATAAATTCACACAACACCATCCCACCAATGATCTACAAAACATGTCCAAGGTTCATCTGCATTAAACAAAGTTTGGTAATATTCATGTATCCAAACCCTTGGTTTGTAACTCAAGCTCTTATTTGATGTGTATGCAGACAACCACTCATATAATTCTATTAGAAATTAGTTGAAAATGTCTCATAGAGCTCATGATATAGATTATCTTCCACCCACTTACGCACATTGAAATCAGGTCTAGAACCATATCTTCACACAAATTGATCTTATCTATCGTCTACCCAACTTTCAATGGTCACAAGAATCAACTGATATGCCATTAGCATGCAACAAAAATGTAGACAATTTGAAAAGAGGTCCCAAAGAATGTAACCAAATGTAGTCTTGTTTTTTCACTTGAATTCCTAAATGCTGCGACACTTCATCCAGATATATATAAACACTCATCTGAAGTGCGTGAAGCCACTAAGTCCCTATTTTGTACTATTTTGTCAAGAAATTAGGATGCATGTTCATATTAATCATTATCAAAGCATACATTCTAGTATAAACATCAGATCCATGAGCTCAAATTGGAAACATACATAATAAGGAAACATAAAGATTAAATAAGCACCAAGATTAGATTCACCATACAAGTACCATGATTAGATGCATCAATTACAACAATTCATCCACAATACTACATTAATAACCAGAATGATTACATATCAGAAGTTGAATACATCATAACATCATTGTTATGGAGTCATGCACACTTGAAAATCAGGGCAACACAACTCTATAATACACATAGTGTCTTATATATATATATATATATATATATATATATATATATATATATATATATATATATATAGGGGTGGAGACTTTCCTACATCACCCATGCATCTAAAAATAGCCATGAGCCAATAGTTGCATGCTTTTATAAGAAGGATAATAATGATTAATCTATAATTAAACTCTTCTTTAGTCCTATTATTAGGATGGTTTATGCATGGACTTTAATCTTCTAATTTAATCCCAAAATAACTCTTGCTTAGCCATGAAGTCTTCTACATATATCCATTGTGTGATCTACACTCCAATATGTTTTTCCTACTTTTATTCCATGTGTATGCAAAATTGGCTAAGTACTAAATGCTTCCTTCCCTGTGCATGCCCTTCCTCAACTAAAACATGCACGTGTTTTTACATCCCTCTTGTGTGCCTCAACACTCTATGCACTCTTCAAATACTTAGGAAATTTCTCCATCCCAACAAATTCTTCTTTGTCGACCATAGCTATGCATTTTCTCAATCCCAACCACTACTTTAAGACCACCGAGAATGAGGAAAGTTTAGGACACCAAGATTATACATCATCTTATTATGTTAAGGAAAATATGTTATAGGACAACCTCTTTTCAAAATTTGAAAAATAATAGTTAGTTGAACTATTTTACCTAAAAGACTATTTTGAATGACCTTGTTAAATTGAGATGTAATTGTTCCTCCATTCTTTGCAACTATTATTTCAGTTTTCTTGTTCTCTTCAAATTATTTTTCATAACTAATATGTAAAAATCATCCACATTTTTCCATATGAAAAACATTCTTCACAAATCCATCTACCGTTTGCTTGTTATATATCTTTCCTACATGTTTCTTAATAGTATCCAATTTAAGTTACATTATCTTGTCATTACCAAATTTTGAGATAAAATTTTTACATATGTATTCCTTGGGAGGTTCATATTTATTTTTATCATCAATTTTTTTGATAAATGGAAACTTAGAAACCCATTCTAACGTAAAAATATTTCCAAAGTCTCATTTTCTTACCTTTCTCTTTCTTCCGAAATAGGTGTCCCCTACTTATATTTCATGGTGGAATTAAAATTTAAAGGACTGCCATAAGTTTCAACTCCAACATTTAATTGGGTAGGTGGCAACGTCCTAACACTAGATTACAAATGTAAATCTATAATGAAATTACTAGTATAATTCAAATTATGAGCAGCAATATAACACCAAATAACACAATATTTTAAAATAATGATCTCAATATTCACTTATAATAGCTTCGCCACTTCGAGGGGGCAACCTCCAAACCATATAATAAGACTCAAATGTTCAAATGATAATGAACTACTACCTACAATCCCCTATATATAATATTCATAAGCTATGGCCATTAGCAAGGCTGACCTATTAAGCATGATAAAGAATAAATGATATAATAAAATGATATGGTAAGCCATAATTCGGCTACTCATATCCTAATACAAGCAATAGGTTAAGGGTGTAGCATGCCCTTCCCCTTCAAACCAACATTGTCCTCAATGTTGAATAATCCTGGATGTTGCTGCAGAAAACCTTCATCCTCCTAGGTTGCATCTTCTATGCTCAGATTCTTCCACTTGATAAAATATTCCTTAATGTCTCTGGTTCTCAGCCTCTTAGTACGTGTTTGCAGAATCTTCTCTGGCTCCAAAATGATTCTTCCTTCCTCGTCAAGTTCTAGTAACTCTGTATGGGCTTCAAATTTCTATCCAATAACCTTCTTCAGGCATGAAACATGGAATACTGGGTGTATGTGTGAAGATGGAGGCAACTCTAGTTTATAAGCAACACTGCTAATTTTCTGTAGAACCTGATAAGGGCCATAATATTTAGGAGAAATTTTTTTGTCCTTTTATGTTGCTTTAGGGACATCTGTTTGTAAGGTGGAGACGTACAAAACCCATTCACCAATTTAAAAATGTCTTTCACTACGGTGTTGATTTGCTTGTTGTTTCATCCTATTTTGTGCTAATGCTAAATTCTCCTTCAAACTAGCCAAAACTTGTTGTTGATGTTGAATGTGTTCCTCAACATCTCTAACCTTAGTTTGCACCCTCAAGGAGGAAGTGATAGAAGGTGGATGGTAACCATATAATGTAAAATATGGGGTCATCTCGAGAAGAGGTATGAAAATATGTGTTATACCACCATTCTGCAAGTGGTAGCCATTTAATCCACCTTTCCTGCTTATCTGATACAAAACAATGTAGATACCCCTCTAAGCATTTGTTGACCACTTCCGTTTTCCCATCAGTTTGAGGATGATAAGATGAACTGTGAGCTAGCTGAGTACCCAAACATGAAAATAATTCCGTCCAAAAATTACTTGTGAAAATAGGATCACGATCACTTACAATTATATTTGGGGTTCCATGTAGCCTTTGAACTATCTCTGCAAAAAAATAGTTGTGGACTGTTTAGCTACAAATGGATGTGATAGGGCAAAAAATGGACATATTTTGTTAGCTTATCCACAATCATGAAAATAACATTCTTACCCTCACGAACAAGGCAATCTGGTGATGAAATCCATGGAGACCTCCTCCCAACTTTGGCTAAGAATTGGTAAGGGTTTATATGAGACATGGTGTATTAATTGTTTCCCCTTTGTTCTGTTGGCACACTAAACACTTTGATACAAAATTTTGTACATCCCCTTGAGTCCTTCCCAAAATAATTCTCTTTTTATTCTATGATATGTCTTCAAAAACCTAGAGTGTCCTCTAATAGGCGAGGCATGTAGCTCTGCAAGAATCTTATGCTTCAACTCAGAATCTTTACTCAAGTATAACTTGTCCTTATACCATAGGGCATTACCTTTCCACTCAAATTTGTTAGATTTCATAGATCCTTGCTTGATATTTTGTATTAGAGATTGTGTATCCTTGTCTTGATCCCATTCCAATCTTTCTTCATCCACCCAATCGGCCATCAACATGGACATTCCACATAGTAAGGCATTTGTGGATGTATCCCTTCTGGACAACGCAATAGCTACTACATTTTATTTACCCTTTTTGTATATGATTTCAAAATCATAACCCAAAATTTTTGTTACCCACTTTTGTTGTTCCTCAAATGATAACCTTTGCTCTAAAAATTATTTGAGACTATCATGATCAGTTTTTACCTTGAAGTGTCTACCCATGAGATAGGGCCTCCATTGCTTGACCGCATGAAGAATAGCCATCATTTCTTTCTCATAGATAGGTTTATGCAGATTATTTCCTTTGAATTAGAGACTCTCAAATGCAATTGGTCTTCCTTCTTGCATTAGACCTACTCCCAATCCTAATCCTGAAGTGTCACATTCAAAAATAAAGGTTTTTGAGAAGTTGGGAGTAGCCAAAATTGGGGTGCTGCATAAGGCTTCCTTCAACTGATCAAAGGATTTAGTGGCTAAGTCTGTCCAATGGAAGGCATCCTTCTTGAGCAATGCGAGTGATTGGGGTTGCTACTCTACCATATCCCCCACAAATTTCTGTAGTACCCTATTAGCCCTAGGAACCCACGAAGATTTTTGGGAGTTTTGGGCCTTAGCCATTCCACCATAGCTTTGATCTTCTGAGGATCAACTTTGATGCCTTCATGGGATATAATGTGACCCAAGTACTCTACCTCTTGTACACAAAAATAACATTTGGATGGATTTGCATAGAGAGTATGTTTCTCCAAAACTTCCAACACTTTATTTACATGTTATAAGTGTTCTTCCCATGTCTTACTGTAAATCAATATGTCATCAAAGAAAACTAATACAAATTTCCTTTAAAATGGCCTTAAAACAGTGTTCATCAAGCTTTGAAAGGTTGAAGGTGCATTTGTAAGACCAAAAGGCATTACCAAAAACTGATAATGGCCCTCATGAGTCCTAAAAGACATTTTATGAACATCTTCCTCTTTTATTCTAATTTGATGGTACTTCAAATGAAGATCTAGTTTTGTGAAATAAATAGCACCATGCAATTCATCAAGTAAATCATCAATTCTTTGGAATAGGAAACTTATCTTTGATGGTGTACTTGTTGATTTCTCGGTAATTTGGACACATCCTCCATGTTTTATCCTTCTTATGTACCATGACCACTGGTGAAGAATATGCACTCTGGCTAGGCCTGATGATACACCGCCTTCAACATTTCTGAACCATTTTCTCAATCTCACTTTTCGGGAATATGGGTATCTGTATGGTCTGATGTTAGGTATTTGGCTCCCTAGAATCAACTTAATAGCATGATCATGATCCCTAACTGGTGGTAGTCCCTTTGGAATTGCATCAAAAATAGATGAGTGAGCATCAACAATCTTCTGAAGATCGGGTGGCATTGAAGACTCTGTATTTTGTACTTCTATGGAAAATAACTTTGCTATAAATCCATCTAATCCTTTTAAAACCTTCTACATCTGATGAGAGATAATAATCTATGGAAACTTAGCTACCATCCCATTCAATGTATTTTCCTTCCCTTTAAA
Source organism: Taxus wallichiana var. yunnanensis (assembly GCA_018340775.1). Classification (NCBI taxonomy): domain Eukaryota; kingdom Viridiplantae; phylum Streptophyta; class Pinopsida; order Cupressales; family Taxaceae; genus Taxus; species Taxus wallichiana. The sequence goes on along the minus strand of CM031240.1, from coordinate 333,347,223 downwards.
TGAAACCACATAAACAATTCTTGGAAATTCATTTCTATAGTACCTAAGGTTGTGAGCCATTGGACACCCAAAACAATATCTGCCCCTCCCATAGAAATAAAAAACATAGGTGTGTCTAACATGTAATCTCCCATATAAATCTTGATACTATGGCACTTTCCTATGCACTTGATGGTCCCACCATCCACAATCATAACTTGCATTTTTGGAGCTGGGTAAATAAAACAATTGAGGCGGGCAACTAACTTACTATTTATGAAGTTATGAGTACTCCCCGAGTCAATCAACATTGTCACCTTCTATTTTTTGAGATAGCTAATAACCTTGAGTGTTTGAGGATTACTAATACCTGAAAATGCATGGAAAGAAATTATAGGTTAGGGATCCTCTACTTCATCTTCTACTGGTTCCTCAGCCTCTCCTATAATTTCAGCATCCTCATCATCCTCATTACCTCCGTCAATATAGAATAACTTCTTCTCAGCACATTTATGTCCCGATCCATATTTTCTATCACAGTTAAAACATAATCCTTTTGCTCTCTTTTCTTCCATTTGTTGAGGAGTCAGTCTAATTGGCCTAGAAAATGAAGGGGAAGAGATACTACGGTCTCTGGTGTTAATGAAAGGTGGCCTCCTACTACAAAGAACTTTTTCCTCTACTCAATGTGCCATGATAATAGAATCAGAAATCTTGAGTGGATTAAACATACATACCTCATGCTCGATGTGGTCCTTAAGACCCCAAGAAATAGGTCATTTAGATTCTCTTCTAGTATGTTCTCCACCCTTAAGGATAGGTTCTGGAATTGATGCACATAATCTTTGGTGATCCGTTTTGTTGTAACTTTGCTAATTGACTAAATTAATTCTTAGAAATAATGGAACTATAGTGTAATTGCAACTCCTCGGTAAAAACTATCTAAGTGACATCAAGACCATTCTTCTACCTTTGAGCACATAACCATCGATACCAAACGAATTGGTTTGGTTCAAGATATATGGATGCCAATGTCACCTTTTTTCCTAATGGTGTTTGATGTAGCTCAAAGAAGTTCTCCATTTGATTTATCCAATTCAGGGGATCTTTACCATCAAATTTATGCATATCCACTTTTGGCATCATGTTCCATGGTTGTGAATAAGTTGGATTCTAATTGGGCTGGAAAAGTGATCCAACATGGTTATTTTGTCCATGATTTTGAACTGAAGATCCTCCTTGGTTGATATGGGCCGATTTGGGCCATACTGTTTACCCTTTACATGTTGCATTATATCATCCAACCGATGATTGATTTGGGCTATGTCTCCTTTAGAGGCCATCTCAGATTGTACATTTCACAACTCATACTCAAGTTAGATCACCTTATGATCAACTAAGGTAAACCCTAGTCTTTGAGGAATCGTATTTACCTCTTCGACTCCATCTCTTCAATTACTATCCCATCTTTATCTGGGGTTTTACCTGAGTAACCGGATTCTTTTTGCTCTTGTGGAAGCCCCCATGATATCAAACCTTAGGGTTTAGGGTTTTGATACAAATTCATTGAACAGGAAAAAACAAAGAGAAGATACTAATAATTTTTTTAAAGATATTTCCAAAAATGTAAATAACTTGAAAATATTCCACAATTTGCACCACTAGGGAGTGATTTTATGAAAAAACCTAAATTTGTAATAATGTGTGCAAAATAAATCAAAAAATTCTAAAATTTTGAGGGAACCTTACTTGAAACATTTCAAAACTCGGTAAAAATATATCCCACCACTTCACTTTGATTTGAAATATATTTTGGAAACAAAAAATTAAGGTTTTTACGCTAATTTTGGCCCATATCGTAGCTCTGATACCACTTGTAATGAAATTACTAGTATAATTCAGATTATGAGCAGAAATATAACACCAAATAACACAATATTTCAGAATAATGATCTCAATATGCACTTATAATAGCTTCGCCACTTCAAGGGGGCAACCTCCAAACCATATAATAAGACTCAAATGCTCAAATGATAATGAACTACTACCTACAATCCCCTATATATACTATTTATATGCTATGGCCATCACCAAGGCTGACCTATTAAGCATGATAAAGTATAAATGATATAATAAAATGATATGGTAAGCCACAAGTCGGTTACTCATATCCTAATACAAGCAATAGGTTAAGGGCTTAGCAAAATCATCCACTGATGTAGTTTCAACTTCATTCAATGGGATGTCTTCAAGGGGAAGTATTTCATTTTCATCATCATTGATAATATCATTCATCAAATTATCAATGAAATCATTCTGAGTTTCATTTTAAATGCAATCATTATCCCTTGATATTTTGATTACGATGTAGAAGGATGGGATTCCATAGATGGTTTCTTAAAATAAGAAAATGAAAAGATGACACTAGTGATGATGCATAATGCACATATATTGGTGGTATCATAAAATGAAAAAATGATATATTTTAATAGATTATAGTATTTCTAACAGAATAGCTTAGAAAATCATATAAATAAATGCAACGTGATATAAAATAGGTTTTAAATTGGGTCAATACCGAATAGACTTACTGTACTAAGTTCTCATAGGATGTAAACTACAACATTATATAACTAGAAATAACTTCATTTATTTGGTTTTGGTAAGAAATATGTTGAATCCTTTTCTACCATGCAAATTCACAAATTGGAAAATATTAAAAAAAATTGCTTGATTAGTCTCTAAAATCTAGATCAATGTATATATAGGGTGAATTTAATAAAATTTCAAAAATTTCTCCCTAAAAAGTCGGTGATTGAGACCAAAGGTTCCATATAATTCTTGGTGATCTAACAATGTTTTGAAATCTTGGCTCGTTGATTACATAGTGATCCATTAAAAATAAACATTGGTATTAGAGATTTGTTGACTAATCGCATGGGACATATTACAATTTTTAGATTTTTTAGGTGAAATGTGAGCAGTGACATAGTCATACAAATAGCCAAATGTTGATTAACTAAAATGTGGAATTATTCTAAGTTAATCTAATATTAAGAACAACAGTAAATAATAGATAAATGCATAAAGAAAATGACCCAAGCAACTAAGTAAATATAAATGTGAAACCCTAATGAGAAAAGAGGGTTAGGAAGAGCTTAGTTGATTCAATGAAGGTGTTGGACTATGTCACAGTGTGAACCAGGAAAACAAGAGGAGAAAACAATCACATAGAAGCCTAAGAAAGCACAAATTCAAGCTCTCTGGATGAGATGGGGCACCTATGGGTGCCTTGGTATGAGATATGGGCTCCTTGGTTTGCAGATGTCATTAGATGTTCACCTGTATTCTCTCTTTGTGCACTAACTTCATTGAACTACATCAGATGTCACTACAATACCTGCAATAAGGAATCAATTGTAAAACCCCAAGACAAGCATCAAATCCCTAAGAAAATAAAGATGTATATGAAGGGGTTGAAATATCCTCGAGTAACCATAATTATGTGCTTACTAACTGAGCATTGCACTACATCTCGAGACACGATGTAGTTCTACATGTGTGTGTATGTAAGCATGCCCTACGTGCTCTTGTGCTAGTTACGCTTTGTGAAAGTAGCGAGAAATAACTGTGTATAAATGTAATAAAATGGTGGATGGAATAGGATAAACCTCCCTCCTATGTAGTTTGATGCAGATGAACCAACCTTGTGCCTTGTGATGGAGCTAGATGGATGCAAATGGAGCCTTTGATGGATGCAACCTTAGGTGATGATAGTAGTGCTTAGTGTTTGGTCCCTCATTATGGTCTTATAACTTTATATTTATATGGTTCTCTTGTTCTAATTTCATAATTAACCTTGAAAAGGTCGACCACTAAAAATATAGGAAGCTCAAACGGCTAGAAAGTTCCCAAAAAGTGGTGAGAAAGTGTAGAAAGACTCTGGGCACCCCAAATGAGACCGGAGTTTCGAGGCACCCAAGACGGGACCAGGCGCCCAGAGTTAGAGGTAGAATGATGAAAAATTAAAAAATAGGCTAGGAAAGTATGTGTTGAAGGTCGTAATGACGATAGAAAGTAAAGTAAAATGGCCAAAGGACATGGGTTAATTAGTACTTTCTTCACTCAAAACCATATGAATAGTAGTATGAGACCTGAGACTAAATAATACCTAAAGTGTGTGATTTTGTGTCTACATTTTCCCCCACTTTATGTTGGTGAGTGGAACACTTGGTAACATAAATTAGATAGAGATATGTACCTGATGTCCATGTAGAGTGATGTAGAAAGCGTGCCGATGGACTAGACAAAGCGTGAAATGAGAAAATAGTGGAGCGTGGAGACTAAAGATGTAAAAGTGTAAAAAGTGGTGAGAGTGAACCTAGGGAAGAAACGTGTGTGTATATGCCGATGTGTGTGATGTACCTACATGTTAGTATGAGGTGTGTGTTCTTTGTAAAATGTCATTGTTGTTTTCATTAACGTCATTGTTCTTATTGATTGCTTGCTTCTCATACGATCGGACATGCTGAGGAGAAGAAGGTCAAGTAGTCAAATATGCTTGTAAAAACACATGTATATAGAAATGAAAATATTGAAATGGAAATATGAAAAATGTAAAAGGAACATGTGCACCTGATCTGTGATGAGAGAAAATGGTGTAGAGAGTATACCTAGTATTGCGAGTTTTTTGGGTGATCTCACGCCACCCTGGTCAAAGAAGTGTAGGTAAAAATTTGTATTATTCTCCAACATGTAACTTCTTCCTTGAAGATGTTTGAAGAGATCTATGTACTGCCTAGTTTTTGGGGTGATCCGATGCCACTAGCCGAAGTAGTGTAGGAAGGAAATCCGTTGTATCCTCCAACCTGTAACTACACCCCAAAATACTAAGGAAAATCTGTTGTGTATGAGGTTCGTAGAATAGTTTGAACCCACTCATTGTATAACCCACAATGTCAAAATCATAAACTACATTGAACTATACCAGTAGAAAGCACTAAATAGTGTGCAAAACCCCAAATGATTCCCCCTTCTTGGGGATGCATGTGACATCATTGATAGGAGAATGTGGCCCCAAAAGAGGACCAACCACATAAACTGTGCCCTATAGGGGAAGGGAATGTGCTTGGTAGAAACCAAGGCGTGCACAAACAAGTGGCTAGAAAACAAGTGTTAGTACAAACAAGCATGCATGTAAAAGAAAAGTGTACGCTACGCAGACAATGTAGAAGCTAGAAAGTAAGTAAACACACAAGAAGACAATCATATATTACCAAAGCATGTTGCAAACATGGGACATCACTCATGATGTCACAATACACTCAAGGCCATAAAATCCACATACAACAAACAAGTGTGCACACCAAATAAAGGGAAAGACCCGTATACAATAGAAAATAGGAGACTAACAATAGAAAAGCATGAGACATATATCCATGGAAACAAGTAATCTTGCAAAAAAATGTTGCACATGAAGCACCCATTAGCATGTTAGAAAGATAACCCATATGTCAAAAACATGTATAAGAAAGTAATGAAAAGTGATAAGTATAAAATGAAACAATAGCACTTGTAAGAGACGAATGTGGATGCCCCAATAGCTGTGGTAGGAGGTGAGCATCCATGTTGTGTGTGAGAGACTTGTATCTACGATCAAAACTAGAAAAGGACATGAACGTGCATGTGTGTATGGTAAAGATAATGACATATAAGAGATCTAGCTAGCATGTGTAATAAGCAAACATGAAAAAGAAAATGTAAGCAAGAGTAAAAGCAACCAAGATATGTAACATGTTGTGGATGGATGGAATGAAATGCAAGATGGATGATAGGATCTATGTGCCCCTAGATGAATGGAAGTGTATGTAGTGAGGCTCATTTATTATTCCCCCTCAATAGTCAAGAATGAACCGTAAATGAGAGTGTGTCATTAGGAAATGGTCAAACTATGTGTGTTGTGTGTCTAATGCACTATGATGAGTGTGTATGTGTAGTGATGATATGCGACCTAGCGATGAAGTGTGTACATGACCCTATGGCCAAAGCATATATGATGACAAGATGAATGTAGGAGTGATGATGTAGCCTAAAGTGTATATCACTACCAGATTAATAGAGGGAATGCTGATGTATCCTAAAGCGTATACCAATACAAGATGAAGGAATGGGTATTGTTTAGCCTATAGCGTATGTCACTAACCTAGTAATGTCACATGATAGAAGGTTGAATGATGAATGTGTGAATATGATAAGGTCCATTTGATTAGTAAACCCTCGATAGTTGAGTATGGACCGAGGAAATAAAGTGCATCATAGGGTAGTGAGTGCAATGCATAGAAGAATATGGAGAATGTGTGATGATTAAACAACCATGTGATGAGAAAAATGTGTAAATATGTAATGTGTAGAATGTAATGCAAGATGTGTAGATAGCCTAGTAGTGTAAGATGCATGGATGTAGAATGAGTAGGATGTAATGCTAGACTTATAGACAATAGGGGTGTGACATATGTATGATGAAGACTAATATGATGTATGATGTATAGATGCACAAATGTCAAAATAGTAATGATGTAAAGGAACATGAAGATGTAGTGTGTGAAATGCGAGATGTATTGTAAAATGTGTGAAGAGACGCAATGTGTAGTACCTATCATGTAGTGTGTGGGGTTCATGTGTAGTATGCCCTCAACATTCAAGTGTGAACCGAAGCACAAGAGTGTGTCATCGGGAAATGATGATGCTAAAACATTTGATGAGTATTCATATGTGAGGATATTGATGTATGACTGATCCTGGAGGATTTTTAGGTGTTGTAATTTTCCTAAAATTACCTTAACTATGACCACGCTACAGAGAGCATTCGATACCTTTCCGACGGTATGCAGAACTCCAGAACGGAGTCCGGATGTAGAAGTTATCACGGGTCAAAGATGTGGTTTGAAAACGGTTCAAAATGGTCAATAGGTGAATCACACGTTGACACTTGGCATAATGGAAAAAGGTGAAAAAGTTTAAATTTTGTGTTTTCAAGTCTCCGGTATTCGACAAATGAAAAATTAGTGGGCCCTCCTGCTATTTATTGGTTGGGGACCCTTAGTCGGGTTCTGCAAACTCTTTTTGTAGGAGGGGTGCCTTTGCCACCTATTTCACATTGCCATTATCGTATTTTTGATATTATATGCCATATATTTTTCTAACTCCTCCAATGTGGGACTATATTGTTTTGGAGAGTTGATTTTGGATTATAGGGTTGAATTGAGCTTGGATGAGCTAGCTATTAGCTCAGTGGGGTGATAAACTCCCCACTAAGTTGGTCACATTGTTTCCACATTTTTCAGGTCAAATTACCTATTATTTGTCGAAGCCTACCCATTTCCCTATGGTTCATGATGGATTTCATTCCCTATTACCTTGGCGCAGGATAACCTTATCACTATTACCTTGGAGATCAATATGCATGGGATGATTGACGGATAACTCAACACCTTGTATTGGTGAAGCAAAAAAAAACTAAATTGGTTGGCCCTTATCCCAAGCTTTCAACAACAAATGCAAAGTGGACATCGTAGCACCATAACGGCGCAACATATTTTGCCCAATGCATTGGTTTACACAATACATGCGGAGTCAACAACAAACCCAAAAATTCAACTCACCCCGTAGTGGCTTTTAAAGGACTCGACCAAACATCCAACGCATAACCAACATTTAAATGGGGGAAAATTCCAATTGTGGCCAAAGCCACGTGAGAGTAGAGTTGCGAGCCCAATAAAAATGACCAACCCACCTCCCATGTGGGCGATGTGGGATTATTCCCCACCTTTGCATAATGGTTGCATGTGTAAAAGGAGCACCACCTTGAACCCGGGACCTCGCCGTTAGAAGACCAATGAACTCACGGACACACCTAAGGGGCTCGACACTTTGTAAAATGAGCTTTTTGGTATTAAAAGAGCTTTGTGTGTAGGGTTGTAAGGGGAAGCAAGGAGAAGAATTGGAAAACCTTTTTTAGAGCACCTAGGGCCGAATTGGGCCATGGTGTAAAAACGGAACTTGCTCATAATTACGAGAGGAATTCAAAAATATAATCTGCTTTGATGTAATGCTTGAGTTCTCCATTTGTAGGTGTTTTCCAAGCATGGTATGCGGGAGGATCGCACCGTGAAGACACCGTAGGGTCCACGAATGGACTTGAGAGAAATTTATCGTTAGTTGCAAAGTTCAATGAGGTTCGGTATCACCCCATTTACAGATTACAAAGATCTATTGTCATTATGGAAGGGTAATTGTACTTATTTGGACTATAATAGATTGATTCTCTTTTCGAGAATCTGGAGACCTAGCCTTCAGGTGAACTCCGTTATCAATTTCTTTTTGTGTGGATGTTTTATTTCTATTTTGATGAAGTTATTGATAAGATAAAATCAGTAATTGGTTTTAATTAATTTGATTAAGTAATCATCTTTAAATGGGAAATTGATTGTAAGTAAAAATGACAATCTTTCATCCACGACGGAATAAGTGTATGCACATTTCAACTTTGTGATTAAAAATCAGTTTGAGGTGCACATATAATAGGAATTTAATCAGTTTTAGAGTGTTGAAATTTGTAAAATTGATGTTAAGCTCTAGTATCGGAAATTTTTAAAAGTACAAAAATATATATAGTACCATTTTTCGAGATCAAGTTTGGTATCAGAGCTGGTTTTATCTTGATATTTTTCTTCCAGTTTAATATGATTTAACAGTGATTGCTTCAATTGGTGTAGTTATTTTAGTGGTTGAACATGTACTAGTGCATTATGGGAAGTTACAAATTTTACGAGATCTTTGAAAACCAATCTCGTAGCTACTTTGGCAAGAAATGAAGAATTTGTTCCTCACCTCAGAAGCGGGAAAACAAGAGTAATTTTTGCACTCTTCATCAGTTGAGTGGGCATCAAGTTGTAAACTGATTGAAAATTCATCCAAAAAACCATCTATTGTATGGTAAGACAAGTTGGAGTCAAGGTAAAGGAAGTTTTTAAACCATAGTTTTTAGATCAACCTTTAAGTTATCCATTATGGAACAATTCCTGAGTTTTTTCTATTGATACGGAGAATGTAGGCTCATATGAGTTGGATAGATTTATTTTTGCAATGCAAAGATTTGTTGAAAAGCATGAAAAAATTTCGAGGTGTAATTTGTGGATGTCCTAGGTGTATGATGAAGGAATAATTCACATGTGTTTGTAATTACTTTGAATTTTGAAAATGGGGCCACTTGTAAGAAGATCTAGGAGAAAGGTTTAAAATACTCATATTTTTACTTCTTACGTGTTAAAGGATGACAAAATACCATTTTCTATTTTTAGCAATAGTGTATGCGCAGATTCAATAGGCATGTGGTAATGTCTATTTTTGGAATGCATTTTGAGTATTGTTGTTAAATGTCATTGTGCAAGTCTGTGACACCTTTTTGATTTTGTAGATAATATACAAATCTATTGTGTCTATACAGGGTAATTGCACATTCATGACTACCCTTATTTTTAGGGTGTTTATTTGTGACTACTATGTGTAGTTACAATTGATGTGTACATTATTTTCACTAACAAACTAGTGTGTAGGTATGCTTGGTGATCATTTGTAGCAAATGGTAGTTCACCATTTTGGGTAAGCACAGTTACAGTTTGATCTATCCTTTTACAGTTCAATGTGTATGGATAGAATTTACAGATTCATGATTCAGATTTTGACTATAGCTATTTTTGGAAGTGATGGTTTAAACATTCGGATCATGATACTTGCGAGTGTTATAGTTTCATATGGCTAGTGGGCACTAGCCTAATTGTGGGTGGTTTAGTTGTTTGGTACTGATCTATGTTTATGGAATTATAATTTTTGTAATCATTCATACCACCGAGTATCGGTTGAACACTATTTTTATATTGTTGAATGTGTGTTTTTATCTGATTGATTGTTTGTGATGGCATTACAATGGGATTTGACCATTCACAGTTGTGTGAAAAGTTGACAGGGTTGCAGAGCATCAGTGGGACACTAGCTTTGTATTGCAGAATGGATGTTATTATCTTCTCAATCGTTTTGACTAATTAATCAACTATTTGAACTTGATTAACCTATGATGATTTTTCGGGTTCCTATATGTGTTTGTACAATTGTAGGAAGAGATAACATGTTTTAGTGGGTTGATAAACAAATTTTTGTGGACAAAAATCATTCCTTGTGGGGAGGAGTGACCTAGAGGAATTTTTGGGTGTTGGAATTTTCCTAAACTTTGATCATGTTGTAGATCATTCTAAGACCTTTCTGATGGTATGCGTAACTCTAGGAACGAAGTCTGGATGTAAATGTTATTGTGGGTCAAATATGTGGTTTGAAAATGGTTCAAAATGGTCAACTAGAGAATCAAACGTTGACACTTGGCATATTTACAAAAGGTTTAATTTTTTTGTTTTCGAGCCTCTAGTCTTCGACACACGAAAAAATTGGTGGGCATTACTTTTTGCTGGTCGGGACCCTCAGCCAGGTTTGGCACACTCTTTTGTAGGAGGGGTGCCTTTGTTGCCTATTTCACATTGCCATTATCATTTTTCGATATTATATGCCATATATTTTCTAACTCCTCCAATGTGGGACTATATTATTTTGGAGAGTTGTTTTTTCATTGCATGGTTGAATTGATCTCGGGCAGGCTAGTTATTAGCTCGGTGGGGTGATCAAATCCCCACTAAGTTGATCACATTATTTCCATATTGTTTGGGTTGAGTTATCAATTATTGGTGAATCCTACCCATTTCCTTATGGTTTATGATGGATTTTATTCCCTATTACCTTGGTGTGAGATAGCCTTATCACTATTACCTTGGAGATCAATATTACACGGGATGATTGTCGGATAGCTTAACACCTTGTATTAGTGCAACAATTAAGCAAATCAAATTGGTTGGCACTTATCCTAGGAATTAAACAACAAATGCACAATGGATAACTCGGCACCATAAGAACACAACATATTTGGCCCAATGCATTGGTTACACAATGCACGTGGAGTCAACAATAAACCCACATCATTCAACTCACAATGTAGTGGCTTTCAAATGACTCGTCAAAACATCCAATACGCTGCCAACGTTTAAATGGAGGTAAAAATTCCAATTGTGGTGAAGCCATGTGAGAGTAGGCGATCGAGCAAAATAAAAATGACCAACCCACCTCCCATACAGAAATGTGGGATTTTTCCCCAACTTTGCATAATGGTTTCCACAAAAGGAGAACCCGGCCTCAAACCCGACACCTCGCAGTTCGAAGACCAACGAACTCGCCTGACTCTCCAAAGGGGCTCAATACTTTGTAAAATTAGCTCACGGTATTTAAAGAGCTCTGTGTGCAGATCTGTAAGGGGTAACAAGGAGAAGAATTGGAAACCCTTTTGGTGGAGCACCTAGGGCCAAATTGGGCCATGGTGTAAAAGGGAACTTTCTTAGATTTCCGAGAGGAATTCAAATATGTAATTTTTTTATGTAATGCTTTAGTTATCCATTTGTAGGTGTTTTTTGAGCATGATATGTAGGAGGATCGCATTGCAAAGAAACTATAGGGGACACAGATGGACTTTAGAATGGTTTTTGGTTAATTGTAGAGTTCCATGAGGTTTGGTATCAACCCATTTGTATATTACAAAGATATATTATCATTATGGAAGGGTAATTTTACTTCTTTGGACTATAATAGATCGATTCTCTTTTCAAGAATCAAAAGACGTAGCCTTCAGTGAACTTTGTTATCAATTTCATTTTTGTGTGGATGTTTTATTTCTATTTTAATGAAGCTTTTGATCAGATAAAATCAGTAATTAGTTTTTATTAATTTGATTAAGTAATCATATTTAAATGGGAAATGGATTTTAAGTAAAAATGGAAATCCTTCATCCATGATGGATTAAGTGTATGTAAATTTCAACTTTGTGATTCAAAATCAATTTGAGGTGCACTTATAAAAGGGAATTAATCAGTTTTGGAGTGTTGAAATACGTAAAATTGATGTTGAGTTCCTAGTATCCAGAAATTTTAAAAAGTACAAAAAAATATAGTACCATTTTCATATCAATAACAATGCAATGATGAGATGTGCACTGATGCTAATATGTGGGGGATATGTAAATGTTATGCCCCTAAGTGTGTAAGAAATGGAATTATAGTCAAAAGACACTAAGTGGATCAATGTAAGGAGTAGTTTCCTTAACAAAAGTGATGGGACGCTGAAGTGATAGAGGAGTGTGATCATCAAATGGTTCATCATCATAATAAGCTTCATCCAAGTCCCAGTCATTGACATAGGTATGGTCTATAGTAGATGGCGGAATTACAAGTTTAACTTTAGAAGGTGGTTACTGAGCATGACCATGTAATGATGAAGATACCTTTGATGAAAGAGGAGTTAGACTAACATTAAGAGGAGGTTGCTTAGTTTGATGAGGTATCATTGTAGATGACTTAGTAGGAGGAGGTGTGGAACTGATTTTTAAAGGAGGTTGCTTATGTTGACTTGGTGATACCGTAGGTGGTTTCTTAGGTGGCTCTTGACTTTCCTTATTAGAAAAATCATATTTAAGAACCCATTGAGATGTAACAAGTGGAGAGGACCATGTAATAGAACATTGTGCGGTGAATGAGATGAAACCTTGATGCTCAATATGCTTGATTATTCATTGTAAAGCATGGCAATCATTGTCATTATGTCCATTGATTCGATGATAATGGAAATATGGACACCCTTGATATTTTTCTAGTTGATAAGGAGGATAACAATGAGTAGGCGGTAAAGTGATCAAGTGGCGACTAAGGAGCTCAGTAAGAAGGTCATGGTGTTGAGTATTGCAATCAAGGATGAGAGGCTCTGGTAATGGTATGGCTTGAGGCTCACTGATATGAGCACATGTAGTAGACATAGAATGAGAATGAGATGTAGAAGGAGAAAAAACATGCGCTTGAGAAACATCCTTAAGTTGTTGAATTTCAGATTTGAGAGATGTAATTATGGATTCCATGGCCTTAAATTTTTCTTGAAATAAAGCATGTAAAGCTTGAATTGAGTCCAATAGGGGTTGATTACATGAAGGAACACTAGGGTCGTCAAATAGATAAACGAATATAAGACTTATTTCATGTGGTGGTGTATTGTCATCAAGATACATGGTGTCTAGGGATTTTTGCAAAACAACCTGGCAATTGGGATATCTCTTAAGTAAATCAAATAAAGAAACTTGAGAAACTTTGGGATCCATGATAGAGGGATAAGCATGAAAGCGGTCGGGTTCACCAAAATGATTAACTAAAATGTGGAATTATTCTAAGTTAATATAATATTAAGAACATTAGTAAATAACAGATAAATCCATAAAGAAAATGACCCAAGCAACTAAGTAAATAGAAATGTGAAACCGTGATGAGAAAAGAGGGTTAGGAAGACCTTAGTTGATTCAAAGAAAGTTTTGGATTATGTCGCAAAGTGTGACCCAGGAAAATAGGAGGAGGACACAATCACATAGAAGCCTAAGAAATGACCAATTTGAGCTCTCTGGCTAGGTTGGGGAACCTGGAGAGGGACAGGGGAGCCCGTGGGTGCCCTAGTTTGAGATATGGGCACCCTAGTATACAAAAATAGCCTGAAACCCTCCTTTGAGGTGTCACTAGATGTTTGCCTGTGTTCTCTCTTTTTCACACTAAATTTTTGAAGCTCAAATCGGATGTCATTGTAATACCTGCAATAAGGAATCACCTAAAAACCCCAAGATGAGCATAAAATCCCTAAAAAAATAAAGATGCATATGAAGGGGTCGAGAATGTCCTCAGCAGCCATAATGGTGGACTTACTAACTGAGAATTGCACTACATCTCGGACACTGATGTGGTTCTATATGTGTGTCTATGTAATCATTCCCTAGGTTCTCTTTTTCTAGTCGCACTTTGTGAAAGTAGCGAGAAATAACTATGTGTAGAAATGTAATAAAATGATGGATGGAATAGAGTAAAATTCCCTCCTACGTAGTGTGATGCAAATTAACCAACCTTGTGCCTTGTGATGGAGCTAAATGGATGCAAATGGAGCCTTTGATGGATGAAACCTTAGGTGATGATAGTATTGGTTAGTGTTAGGTCCCTCATTATGGTCTCATAACTTTATATTTATATAGTTCTCTTGTTCTAATTTCATAATCAACCCTAAAAATGCCGACCACTAAAAATATAGGAAGCTCAAATGGCTAGAAAGTTCCCAAAAAGTGGCAGAAAAGTGTAGAAAGGATTAGGATGCCCCAAATGGGACTTGGGTGCCCTAGTATAGGGCCAGGCACCCCAGTCAGAGGTAGAATGATGCAAAATGACAACAACAAATTGGGAAAGTATGTGCTGAAGGTCGAAATGACGACAAAAAGTAGAGTAAAATGGCCCAAGGACATGGGTTAATTAGTACTTTATTCATTCTAAAACCATATGAATAATAGTATGATAATCGAGACTAAATAGTGCCTAAAGTGCGTGATTTTGTCTCTACAAATGCATATTCCATAATTCCTTCGTGCACCTATTCCAAATATTTGTCACTAAGTTTTTACCTAATCATTTTTAATGTACAAGAACTCATACACATGTCTCCTCTTATGGAGGTCCAAAGACAAGTTTCATTCCATCTCCATGAGGAGTACAAACTATGATCAAGATGATTGTTCTCAAATTCGTTCACAAAAAGTTAAGAAGAAAACAACCCAATTAGTTTTAAAGCACATGGCTTCTTCATAATTTGTTACACTTAGGGATACATTTTAACACAAGGTTCATAAGAAGCTATCTCCACACTAGGCTCAAGTTACAACCTACATGACACAAAGAGTACCAACTTATTGACTGGAAGTTATGAAGATTCAACACCCAAGGTTGATGCCAAAGGGTCTAGATACTAGTGGAAGGTCACTTAAGTATAGTCCCTTCCATGAGATCATGCTAATAAGCAATAAAATCTTGCATTAATCAGCTAAACTTGGATAGTTAGTTCGTCGATGGAATTCACCCCATCTTTTAGTATGTAATCTGAAATACCCCATGTGGGCCCATACGATTCCTTTACCACCTGATTCAAGGTCTCACTATATTGATACAATTGATTCAAAGGAGAGACATGATTATACATATGTGGGAGATTTTCTAGTTCCATCAAGTTCAATTTTTCATTCATTACACCTTAAGCTTACTCACCGTATATGATTTGAAATTTAGCAATGATTTCCTTAAGCATTTGAGACATGGAAAAGGGTATAGTGCTAAGCTCTTTGGGATATAATATTGCTTTAAGTTACATAATCCAATTATGGGTTTACATTAGGATTTTTACATGAGTTCACTTTCACAAGTGCAAATAATGTCGTAATTTCCATGTCTAGGATTAGGAAGTATAAAACCATCATACTTTCACTAGTTGTATTTTACTTGATTTAAGGTCTCAACAAGTGTTTTCAGTTCTAGGGAAAATAGAGCTCAACCAACATCTAATATGATCCAAATCAACCTCTCCTACTTAGATATTTTTCATGACTAACTTATTTAAATCCAAACACAATTTCCATTAAAATCATTATTATTATCATATGTCATGACCATTAAACAAGCATTAAACAAGAATACGCAATTAAATTTTGGCTATATATTTAAATCCAACTTCACAATATTTTTACTATTGGAACAAACCTTTATATTAATGTAAAGGAGAGTTACATAGCGAGGTGACCGGAAAACTCACGGTCCCACAAAAATGCCATGAGGGCAACAAAAGCACGCCACAAGGAAAACACAAAATGCCATGAAGGCTTACAAGAGCATGCCCAAAGGGTAATCAGAAATCATCTACAAAAGAAAAACAATAGAGATCATCGGCACATGTTGCCACCGCACCGAGGAGGAGGAGAGGATCATCCGGGGATGGATGAAAGCTCCACTAGTAGGCTCAGCAGATGGATGATCCACTTCCCAACCCTCTTGCTTTGGAAATTACATCGAAGAGACACCATAATTCCCCACCCGGGGAGGTGATCCTGCAAGAGTGTTCATTCTTGGTGGTGGCAAGCCCCTTGGGAGTGCTCAAAACACCTTTCCCCTCTGGGGTGGACTCCATCCAGTCCATTAGAGGACGAGGTAGAACAAGTTACATCACTCAATTATGGGTTTACATGAGTTCACTTTCATAAGTGCAAAATATGTCTTAATTTTCATGTCTAGGATTAAGAAGTATAAAACCATCATACTTTCACTAGTTGTGTTTTACTTGATTTAAGGTTTCAAAAAATGTTTTCAATTCTAGGGAAAATAGAGCTCAACTAACATCTAATATGATCCAAATGAACCTCTCCTACTTAGATATTCTGCATGACTAACTTATTTAAATCGAAACACAATTTCCATTAAAATCATTATTATTATCATTTATCATGACCATTAAACAAGCATTAAACAAGAATAAGTAATTACATTTTGGCTATATATTTAAATCCAACTTCACAATATTTTTACTATTGGTACAAACCTTTATTATAATGTAAAGGAAAGTTACATAGCAAGGTGAATGGACAACTCACGATCCCACAAAAATGCCATGAGGGCAAAAAAATCATGCCACAAGGGAAAACACAAAATGCCATGAAGGCTTACAAGAGCATTTCCAAAGGGCAATCAAAAACATCTACAAAAGACAAATAATAGAGATCATCAAGCACACATCACCGTCGCACTAAGAGAAGGGGGAGGATCATCCTGGGAGTGTGAAATCTTCACTAGTAGGCTCAATAGATGATGGATCCACTTCCCAACCCTCCTGCTCTGGAAACTACATCTAAAGAGTTGCCATAATTCCCCACACAGGGGGTGGTGATCCTGCAAGAGTGTTCATTTCTAGTGGTGGTGAGCCCCGTCGGGGAGTGTTGGAAACGCCTTTCCCCCATGAGGGCAGACTCCATCCAGGTCCAGCAAAGGACGGGGCGGAGCGAGCTTGAGGGGAGGTAAAGTGGTGGCTAAGAGATAAGATCTTCCTATGTGTATTCACAAGTGGTGGCTTCGGGGTGGTGAGAGCTAAGGTAGCGGCATCGTGGATCGAGTGGAACTCGGATCATGGTACATGGCACACTCCCCAGTGATTCAGTAACTCATGTAGGTGCATGAATTCCAAAGCAAAATTGTATCCTGAGTTTGAATATGTGATCACATATTAGACAAAATAATCACCTTGTCATTAGTAGAAAAGATGATAATAGTAAGATCATTTTTGAAAATAAAGGCATTGTGAGCTTTCCAGATATGAAATAAAATACATGCATAGAAAAGATGCCACATATTAGCTATATAATGAGGCCATGGAATAAAGTCCCCAAATAAAGCTAGACACCAGGAGAAAAACTCAGGGTGATAGGGAAGAAACAAGGAATGAATCCAATGCCAAATAACATGTGCACGCAAGCAAAACCAAAATAAATGCAAAAAGACTCTAGTCCTGGGATAAATTCCAATATGCCTAAGTCATTCACCTACAGGAAGACCTTGATAAATCAAGCACCATAGAAAATGGTTAACTTTAGGTTCAAGAAGAGGGTTCCAAGCACAAGAAAGCCTACAAATCTAGGTAGAGGGCAACGACTGGAGTCCCCAACAAGAATTTAACTTTACAATTGTGGGTGATAGGGAAATAGAAGGCGATAGACTGTGTGAGTATTGTATCACAAAAATCTATATCATGATTCCATTGCCAGTCATGCCACCAGGAAACTGGTGGATGAAGGCCAAGTTTATGAAGCATCACATCTAGAAGAAGCTCCTGAATCTTGCAAATTGAAGGAAGATCATAATTATACAAATGGAATTTGGCTTTAAGTTCAGGCCAAGTGATCTAATCTCTGCGGTGCACCAGATCCTGTATAGTGTGAATGCCTTTGCAAAAAAGTTGAATGGCTTTGATGCTTTGGGGAGTTTAGCTAATAGAAGCATGCCCTTAGAAAGAATTGGTGACCACCAGATGTTCGAGCATTAAATGAAAGGCCAGTGTGAAATCCATCACCAACCCACCATAAAAAAGTATTAGCCTATTTGAAGGCTTTCAAAATTCTCATAGCCACAAAGGTACTCGAATCTTAAGCTGGAGCGGGTGTAATAAGCAGATTATGTAAACCAATACCATTCTAGCTCCGCTTACCATACAAAGCACCAAATTCAATACAATGTCTCAACAGAATCTGCCAACAACAATCCCCATAAAGACTGTGGATAATCCACTTAGCACATAGAGCCACACTTTGCCAATAAAGATCAAGTATGCCCATACCACCTTGTTCATAAGGGAGGCATCAAACATCCCAGGATACACGGTGAAAGCCAATTGAACCATAAATTTTACACCAAAGAAAATCCCATAGAAGTTTAGCTAGTCGATTAAACGAAGCACAAGAAGGGAACCAACAAGTAGAGTAATAAACATGGGTGGCAACAAGAATTTTAGTACACACCTGAAACTTGCCTGCCAAGGATAGCAGTTTGGAGGACCACTTTGTGATTTTCTTCTCCACTCTGTTAACCACATAAGTCCAGAGATTCAATGAATCCATATCAAAGGAAAAAGGTATTCCTAGAAAGTGAAATTTCTCACCCCAACCAATCCAATCCCAAGGGTAAGTCCAGAATCCAATCAGGTATTGGCAAATAGTTGTGGAAAACCAAGAGTTTTGGCCATTTAAATGCTAGAACCATAAGCTAAACAGAAAGTAGATAAACAATCATAAAATGGTAGCAACCTTCTACTCAGACTCAACAACCATAAGAAAGGAATTATTTGTTAAATGTCCATTAATCAACTATGAGAAGTGGTCTGATAAAGTAATGCCTTGAATTTGACCCTGGGCAGCTTGATGAGCAATTAAGTAACCTAGAGCATCTGCCGCAAGAACAAACAAATCTAGAGAAAGAGGAAAACCTATCGATGGTCATCAATAGTGAGCCAAGAAGAATAATTGGAGAATAGAGTAGAAATAATAGATTAAAAGAAAGCGCTAAACCCTAATGCCTTGAGCATAACCAAAATAAAGGGCCATTCAATACGATCATAAGATTTCTCAAAATCAATTTTTAGAAAAAGAGGCTTCTAACAAGAAATACGAGCCCATTCCATTCCTTCCCACACCACAAGAAGATTATCTAGAATATAACGTCCTTTGAAAAATCCAACCTGCTTAGGCCGCACAATATTTGACATAATATTAGCAATCCACATAGCTAAAGCTTTAACAAGAATTTTGTAGGAGACATTCAACAAAGTGATCGGCCTCCAGTTGTTAATAAGCTTTGGATTCCTGCTTTTAGAATGAACTTGATGTTGCCTTGATTGATGAAAGTTCCTAAAGAGTGAGATTAAAGTTCCTCAAGATATACCTGAGTAGATCAGGTCCAACAAATGACCAAGTGGCTTTCTAGAACTTTGGGAAAGCCATCCAAATTGGGAGATTTATCATCGGCTAAACAAAGTAATGCAGAATGAAGCTCTTCTAAATAAAGAGGAGCATCACATTGAGCCAAATCCCGAGAAGTGAGTTGCGAAGGCACCACATCAAGGCATTTCTACAAAGTAGAAGATCATTCAAGAGAATATTCGAGCTTGAAACACCGAGACAGTAATACTTGACAAAGCGAAGAGATTTGGTATCTCGGTAAGCCATCTGGTGAGACTCATATATATCCTTGATCTGTTGATGAGCATGCTTGGCACGGGGGGATTTGAAGAAAATATTGGAATATTTATCTCCCACCTTGAGCTAGTGGAACCTCGAGCGGATCGAGCACCCCGAATAGCATAGGATTCACTCGATCTTAAGCTTATCTTGAAGAGATGATGTATAAGATTGAACTGAAGATCGAAGGGATTAGATTCTAGGAATAGGATACCCACCAAAATTCTATATGCGGTGAAAAATTGGCCCGACTTTGAATCGAGGCACCCTTTTTCCAAATCGATGAAGAAATTTGGAGGTGCTCTGGATCACCAATTCCCACCAAGAGACTCATTTCGCAATAAAAGGGGGACGTGACGCCATGTTCTAAATTTTGGCGATGAGTTGGATAACTCTAGGGTGACGAAGCAGTGAGACATTGAGAAAAAATTGTGTACTCGGCACCTTAGGAGGGCCCCCTGCCAAATAACCTTAAATGTGATTAGATGATGGTCTGAAAAAATCACATCAGACCAAACCTTGATAATGGTGGAGCCATGCATGTTAAAATTAAAATAGGTCTCATTGAGCAAAAAGAGCATGATCAAGACGTTTTAATACGTGATCAGATCCTTCTCGAAGGTTGGTCCAAGTAAACCAAGTGGAGTCCGTAAATTCCTACTGCTGATTGAGAATCAGATCGGAGAGGCTCCAAAAAATTTTAAAATAATACCAAGCAGCCCGTTCTCTAAGGCACCAGCGCATCAGAGTGCACCACATTTATCATCAGGATGTTCCACCATATTAAATTTTCCACAAACCAACCAATAAGAAAAAGGTAATTTGTCACCTAACCACCGCCATAGTAAAATTATTTCGGAAGCATCATTAGGAGCATAAACATTGAGAATACCAAAGGACATATCATTAATATTCAAAATAACCCACACCGCCCGATGGCTTGGGTTATGGTGTGAGGAAATAATTAACGCCAAAAATTTGGTGTGATGGAGATGCTAGCACCACCTCGACCATCAATGGGATGAGTTTGAAAGTGCACAAAATCGGGATAGATAATTTTCATGAGGGATTTTTCAGCCCCGACACATTCCATTATAGAAAATTCATGAAAAATAAAACACATCAAATGATCCCTTCCCGTCTCAGTAAAACCGTCCTCGAGATCCAAGAATGGAGAAATTATTGGCAAGAAAAATCTAGTTTGAATGAGAAGGCTCAACTTGAATGGAGCGGCGCTTAGCCCCATTAACTCCCTAAGTGTCACATTCTACCTCGTGAGGTGGGCTACATGAATGCCACTTTGTGGTAGAGAGTTTGAAGCTGAATTCCCATAATTCTCAATAATCATCTACATATGTTGCCTCTGCGAGGTAGTGGCTAGCAATGGAAACCAAAGGACTAGGTTGCTCCACCAGAGGCTCATCCGCTGGTGGCGGTGAAGTAGAAGATGAGGGTGGAACTTCAAAAGAAGGCCACACCCCCAATTTATTTTTTTGAACCAACCACCTTCCAACTATCATCCCGAAAGGTAACCACATTTTTCGGCATCACATATGACACAAGAGCGGGTTTAGAGCGAGCTAAAAGGGGAAAATCCCTAATACGATGGTTCGGGGCCACGATGCGGTGAAAAACACATGTTCATGAGGTTAAAATACATGACCTTTTGAGATATTTTCAGGGACCCCACCTGAATATTCAGATGGTCCCACAAATCTTTTTCCATGTCCACTTCGACACACACATGCTTATTAGGTGGGCGTAAAAAAATAGTCCTGGTCATGGCATAGCAGCCTTCCAATGTGTTTGACAATCTCATCTAGAAAATATAAGATGAACAAGAAGGAGAGAGCTGAATCTAAACAGGATTTTGAGTGAAACCTAGCTAGTCGAGGCTAAAATCCAGAGTCCAAGAGGATAGCACAAGAAGGGTATTGCCTAAATACCAATAAACCACCTTGGTCATAAGGGTCTAGACCTATGAAGGCTCAAGAAAGGTATATAGATAATAACCTTTGGTTAGATTGTAGACACCAGAAACCTAGATGCTGGAAGACTCCAAATGGTTTTTCATCTAATTCTGTAAATACGATTCGAGACAGGATATGACCACAGAAATAGGCAATAAGGTAGTGGTTATGATACCAAGTAACTACATGATCCAAAAATCATTAGCAATAACCACATATGGGGTGGGTTTTCCCATACCTCATGGTAGACTTTCAGACAAAATTCCATACACGATTGGGAGCCATGGTCGCTAGAATCAACATTCGTTGATCTGGGGGAGGTGGTGTCCATTTATAAGCATGAAAACTACCTAAACGGTGGAAAAAATAAAACTCACTATGATAAGGCGAGGGAAGACCGCTAGAAGGGCTAAGGACATACAATTAGCACACAAAAATATGACAGGAAAAATCATAGGAGGCCAAGTAGAACTTCACAATATTTTTCAATTTATGTAGTTATAAATAATAATTCAATCATGCATTGATTTCAATAACATTTAATCTAGTTTCTCTTTTCTAATACAATATACACTTTAAGAGGTCTAATTACAGATTAAATATCAAGTACACAACCATTTCATTTCCGTTTGCACTACATGCAACCTATAATATCATGTAATTCATGGCTTAGCAAAAAATCTAGCATGGATTCCACCCTTTCCCATAAAGAAAAAAATTCAAAACTTGCAAATTCGGTTTAGAGATAGAGAGAAAGCGGTTTAATATTTTCCACGACTTATTAACCCTTAACTTCATTGCCAATTTTAGGAGAGAGAGAGAGAGGTAGAGAGATAATATTCAATCATTTCTTTCATACAAGAAACGTTGTATTCACATAACCAAAATATATGAAATAGATAGAAAATAATATTCCCACACAAAATTTTATGTTCAATCAGGTTCTATAGTTTGGGAGAGTTGTTTGACTTCCACATAATTCTCATTTTCATTATTAAAGAGGCTCGAGTAGAAGGTCTTGAGTTTCACATAAATTAATTCTTTACGTTATCATATTATCACACTATTCCAATTAAATCAAGTGGTTAAAACACATGTTTATATACATTAATTTTTTTCACCTACCGAAGGTGTCTCGAAGGGTCAAACTAGACAATAGGGCCTAGCTTCCCTATTGTATGAATTAGCCCAAGTGGCTATGGAAAGGCTTTACAAAAGGCTCACTAAATATCCAAACAAAAATTTCACACATCTAACCTATTTTATGTTATACATAGAACAAAACGAGATTGACGGGACCCAAAACTAAAAAATGGAACTCAAACTAAAAGCATCACTCTGGAGCTAGTTGGTGAATTTTTATTATTACATTTCAACATTCTAAGCCAAGGTGGCTCAAAAATGGGTGTGAAAAGTGCTTTCCAATGAAGATGGAAAAACCAAATGCATTGCATAATTCTTTATAAAAAAGGAAGAATATTATTAGTTTTGGTTCCATATTCATAAAAGTTAAGTTGATTCTAAATAGGTTTCATAGTTCTAAGTGGTTTCTTACAACAATCATCTCTCCAATGTGGTTCTGAATCTCACTTTGAAAATGTCTAGAGAAAATTTTATGAGATTTAAGGGATGGAAATGAGATCATTGCATGATAGAGAACGGGTTTGATTGGGTAAAAGGTAGGGTTGAGGTTTGGTGATACCTTTTTACCTGTCAACCTCCATGAAGTTTTGCATCATTTTAAGGGGTGGCTTTTTACACTTTGTAGAGTTGTGTTTTTCAATGTTTATAATTTCTAGTTGGATACCCACTATGAAAATGCATGAGATATTTTTTTATATTAATTAAGAAAGTTCTCAATCTAATTTATTATCATGTTCTCCAAACACGGTGTTTTCATAGTTGTTTGACTTGATACAAAATTGTTTTAAGAGGGTTTACACTCTATTTTATTAAAAATTGATTAAACATTTTAAAATAAATGTAACTCTTTACTCTCTGCTCAACCGGAAGTGAAAATCTTGAAAGCAAGTTAGGGGAAAAGGAGAGATCCATTCCTATAGGGTGAAGAAAGGATAGGCGAGTATATTAAGGCTGGCATACATAAAGTGTCCTAAATGATCTTATGCATATTTTGGTAGAGATGATGTTAGTGATGGAGATAAGTGGATTTGAACCAACCATTTTCATATGCTTTGATAAGTTTCCACAGACTCCCCATTTCCTCCATTCCAAGAAAGTACTCCAATAGTGGTATACCATGAGACCACACGGTTGAGACATTTTATCGAGATAGTTCACATGCTTGTACTTTCTTCATTTGTGTTCTTACGCTAAGAAATTAAATTTGTATATATTGTAGAATATCCATATATCTTGCTTCCAAGCTCCTAATATTTAACATGGCGAGAATATCTTGAAAATTGTTTGGTGTTGGCTCGAGATCCATCCAAATGGAATTTCCTTTATGCCACATCCTTTCAACATGCCCATTTTGGGCATATCCCAAGCAAACATCACATTCCATGTGACCACATATCTTTGACATGTTGGAAGAAACATGTAATCAAATAATTTATGTCTTTTTCCATACAAGTCTATCATTACATATACAACTTAGAAAATAATAATACACTTCCCAAAAAAAGTTGGTGGATGTCCAAACTTGTTTCTATCTCCTATTCGACACACGGTTTGGAGGTATTGGTAAAGGTTTTGAGTTGGATTTAAATATACCCATGGGATATTTTGCAAATTTATTTGTTTCATACCCATAATTAAGCATCTAAACATATTTTCTCCAATTCACACTAATATGCAAGCATCAAAATACCTATCAGACAAATATCTTCCTTCCAACATGTTTTGAGGGACTTCCATTCATGTTTCATATCTCTTATCTTGGAACAAGAGTTTTGAGCATCATGTCTCTAATAGATGAAAATATACATTCACAAGTACAATACCCAACAAAATTTCAGAAAAACTATGGAATAAATAATAATTATTAATTGAATTCAATTATACTAAGTATCCAAGTATTAATTTTCATGTCCGGGATTATAGTTTAAATGTGCAAAAATTAAATAAATTAAATGCAAAATGAAAAATTAAATTCATAAAATGTAAATAACACACAACATAGTTTTATGTGGGGAAAACCGTAAGGGTAAAAAAATCCCAAAGGTCACTTTCCTTTAATCAAGAATTTTTACATACAAATTTTTCACCCAACACCTCCACTTCCTCCTTGTGTCCCACAATAATTCACTTGCACAACAATATTCAAAGAATTATTCAAAATATGAAATTTTGTTATCAATCTCACCTTTCAAGAGAGATCACTCTATTAAATAGGGTGGTCGAGTCGTTTGTACACGGTGCACTATTTCATTCAAAATAAAATAAATGAAATCATAATATTTAATTAACACTTCCACCTAATGTGGAATGGGGACCCAAAAAATTAAACAAAGTTTATAAATAAACTTTTAAATAAGGGTTAAGTGGTGGCCCACCTAAATGGTGTCCCCACTTAATATTAACACCCCAACACTCCCCCTTAATGTTAAGTGGGGAAAACATGCCAAATTACCTTTTTCTACAAAAGGATTTATAATCCATAAATCATCAATGATGATTTAGGATAACATGTAAACAAGGGAAATCATATAGATATTCCCATAAAACATTCTAAGGAAAAGTGTTTTACATATGAATACTTACATGATATTATGGAGGCTTATATAAAATAACAAACTCCCATAACTAATTCTTCGCTATGAATTACAAGTAAAGTCATGTGTTGTGATCATTTACTTAAGACTCACATATAGTGATCTTTTACAAAATGGAGGAAGTATAGGAAGTTTACAAAAGGTCGTTAAGAGGTGGCATTTTCATGCACACTCCCCCTTAATGGAAACTTAGAAAGGCCTAATAAGGCATGAAACTTGCAAAAATTCACATCACTTAGTGGCTTCGTGAAAATATCTAGAACTTGATATTGATCAAAAAAGCTTGAGATCAATATCACCATTTAGGAATTTCTCTCGAATGAAGTGCATATGAATATCTATATGCTTCATTCTCTAATGTTAAACTAGATTGTTCACAAGAGAAATGCAACTCTAGTTGTCACATAGAAGAGTAGTGCTTCCTTTGACACCCATATGGAGTTTATCCAACAATCTTTTCAGCCACATGGCTTCTTTTGTTGCTTCCATAACACTTCTATACTCTGCTTCAGTAGAAGAGATAGAAATTGTCGGTTGTTTCTTGCTACTCCAAGTGATGGCACCTACACAAAACTTGAAAACATATCTAGAAGTATATTTTCTATCTATAATATCACCAACATGGTCATAATATTAATATAAAAATAAATTTTCATCATTACAAGAAGAATAATACAAACCATAATTAATTGTTCCTTTAACATATTTTAGAATTCTTTTTTCCATTTTCTAATGATCCTCATAAGGATCTGCATGAATCTAGAAACAACTCCTACTGCATATGAAATATTTGGCCTAGTAATAGTCAAATAAATTAAACTACCAACTAGTTGTCTATACAAAGTAGGATTAAATTTATCACATGCAAGGTTTTGGATCTAATTTAACACCAACTACGGTGGGAATGAAAACATGTTTAGAGTCAAATCATGTTAAATATTTTAAGTAAATTAGTAGCATACTGTGATTGAGATGCAACAATAGATTTATGATCTTAAAAGATAACCATGCCTAAAAATGATTTAGCAAACCTAAGTTAGTCATTTCAAAATGTTGTCTTAATTTTCTTCGATTCTAAAAATTAAATTCTTTTCACTATTAGTAATCAAAAAATCATCAACATAAAATACAATAATTATAATATGATTATTTTATACTTTACAAACAAATCATTATCATAAAAATAATTTTTGAAAATAAGATCTAAAAAAGCTTTATTTATTTTAGCATATCAAACTCTAGGAGATTGTTTAGACCATATAAGGATTTTTTCATTTTACACACATATAATTCCTTACCAGGTTCTTCAAAACCTTTAGGTTGACGCGTGTATATTTTTATTTCAGATCGCCATTTTGTAAATTATTTTTAACATCCATTTGGTGAATCTCCCAACCATATTGAGAAGCTGACGCTAGAAGAATCTTAACGTTTCTCATTTTAGATACAGGAGAAAATGTTTCGACGTATTCAATACCAATTTTCAATTGAACCCACGAGATACTAATCATTCCTTAAATTTATCAATTTCTCCTACGAAGTTATACTTAATTTTACACAACCACCTAGATCCTAAAATGTTTTTTTTTTAGGGGGGGACTAGTTCCCAAGTGTTGTTTTTAATTAGGGAATTATACTTATCTTTCATAGATTTGATCCATCTTTCATCTTGACTAGATTCCTTGAAATATTTTTGTTCAAACTCATATAGGGTTATCAAGGCATGATAAGTATGCCTACTACAGGTCATCTTTCTAAGGCTATTAGGATGAGAGTCCTTAACTAGATTTTGAGCCCATTTAGGAATTCTAGAATGTGACAAATTTTGAGATGACTCCCCTCAATTTCTATCATATATAGAGCAAGATATTCATCCTATTGAACTTATGTTTCCATATTTTCTAGAGAAGGATTATCAAGCTCTACTTCAAGAGAAACAAAGGAGGGTTCACAAGAAGTTTCAAAAAAATTCTCTAGAACATGAACATTCTTATTTTCTACTATGTTATGTTTAAAAGTATCATATACTCTTAATCATTTTGTGTGACATCAATATCTGACAAAGATACGGGAGTAGGAGTTTAGATCGAGTTTCTTCTATTTAATTTTTGGAATAAAGAGAGAAGCAGGACTACCAAATATTCTTAAGTGTGATATATTTGGTTTTTTTTTTTTCCATAATTCATGAGGTCTAGTTTTATGTAATAATTTAGTAGGAACTCTATTTAGAATATATATTGTAGTATTCATTGATTCTTCCCATAAAAACTTAGACACATTTGACGCATTGAATCATAGTCCTATTTGTTTCTAATATAGTCCTATTTTTATTTTCTATGATGTCATTTTGTTGTGGGGAATAGGGAGTTTTCAACTCATGTTGAATCCTACATGACACATAGAACTCGTCAAAATTATTACTAACATACTCACCTCCGTTATCATTTTTTTTTTTTTCCAAATTAGAAGCATTTTCAACTAAGGCTTTAAACTCTTGAAATTTGGAAAATACATCAGACTTTTTATTAATGAAATATGACCAAGTCATCCTAGATAAATCATGTAACATACAAGGCTCTACCGAGAGAGGGTACTTCAAGTGGACCTCTCACATCACCGTGAGTCAAATCTAACATATGAGATAAATTTAGATTGTGATATTTGTGAAATGGTTCAACATGTTTCTTACCATGCAAACAAATTTCACATGTTTCATGGTCATATTTCATTTTGAGGAGACCTATTAAAAGGTTTAGATGAGATATTTCATAAATACTTCTAAAATTCACATGTACTAGTATTTCATGCCACATTTGAAGATCATTTTTGAAGTAAATGAAAAGTAAGATTGGAAACAAATCCATCAAAAAATATATAAACCATTTTTATGTATTCCAGAAGAAATAACATCTTTAATTTCATTTTTCCCAAACCATTTATTTTACAATAATACAAATTTATAGTTTTCTTTAGTTAATTGTAAGAAAGATAAGATTTTTTTCAATAGAGGAACAAATCACACATTCTTAATTGTTCCATTTTCAATTTAACATTCCCACAAAAGGATTTATAATCCAAAAATCATCAATGATGATTTAGGCTAGCACATAAACAAGGGAAATCATATAGATATTCCCATAAAAATTCTAAGGAAAAGTGCTTTACATATGAATACTTACATAATATTATGGAGCCTTTTATAAAATAAGGAACTCCCATAACTAATGTTTCACTAGGAATTACAAGTAAAGTCACGTGTTGTGATCATTTACTTAAGACTCACATATAGTGATCTTTTACAAAATGGAGGAAGTATAGGAAGTTTACAAAATTTCATTAAGAGGTGGCATTGTCATGCTCACTCCCTTTCAATGGAAACTCAGAAAGGTCTAATAAGGCATAAAACTTGCAAAACTTCACAGACTCGGTGGCTTCGTGAAAATTATGTAACTTGATCTTCGATCAAACAAAACTAGAGATAAATATCTCCATTTAGGACTTTCTCTAAAATGAAGTGCATATGAATATCTATATACTTCATTCTCTGGTGTTGAACTAGATTATTCACAAGATAAATGCAACTCTAGTTGTCACATAGAAGAGTAGTGCTTCCTTTGACACATATATGGAGTTCATCCAATAGTATTTTCAGCCACATGGCTTATTTTGTTGCTTCCATATCACTTTTATACTCTCATTTAGTAGAAGAGATAGAAATTGTCAGTCACTTCTTGCTACTCCAAGTGATGGAACCTACACCAAAATTAAAAACATATCTAGAAGTATATTTTCTATCTATAATATCACCAACATGATCATAATCACAATATCCAAATAATTTTGCATCATTAAAAGAAGCATAATACAAACCATAATCAATTGTTCCTTTAACATATTTTAGAACTTTTTTCCATTTTCCAATGATCCTCATAAGGATCATGTATGAATCTATAAACAACTTCTACCGCATATGAAATATTTGTCCTAGTAATGGTAAAATAAATTAAACTACCAACTAGGTTTCTATACGAGTAGGATTAAATTTATCACATGCAAGTTGTGGATCTAATTTAACACAAACTACAATGGGAATGAAAACAATTTTACAATCAATCATGTTAAATATTTTAAGTAAATTAGTAGCATATTGTGATTGAGATGCACAATAATAGATTTATGATATTGAAAGATAACCATGCCTAAATTTTTTTTTTAGCAGACCTAAGTCATTCATTTCAAAATGTTGTCTTAATATTTCTTTGATTCTAAGAATTAAATTAATTTCACTACTAGTAATAAACAAAATTATCAACATATAATACAATAATGATAATTTGATTATTTTCATACTTTACAAACAAATCATTGTCATAAAATAATTTTTGAAAACAAGATCCTAAAAGAATCTACTTGTTTTGGCATACCAAGTTCTAAGAGTTTATTTAAGACCATCTAAGGATTTTTTTCATTTTACACACATATAATTCCTTACTAGGTTCTTCAAAACCTTTAGGTTGATGCATGTATATTTTTATTTCAGGTCACCATTTCAAAATCATTTTAACATCCATTTGGTGAATCTCCGACCATATTGAGAAGTTAACGCTAGAAGAATCCTAACAGTTCTCATTTTGGATACATGAGAAAAGGTTTCAATGTAGTCAATACCGAGTTTTTGAGTGAACCCATGAGCTATTAATCATGCCTTAAATTTATCAATTTATCCTATGAAGTTATACTTAATTTTATATAACCACCTAGATCCTATAATGCTTTTTTTTAGGGGGATTAGCTCCCAAGTGTTATTTTTAATTAGGGAATTATACTCATATTTCATAGCTTTGATCCATATTTCATCTTGACTGGATTCTTCAAAATATTGTGGTTCAAACTCATATAGGGTCATCAAGGCATGATAAATATGCTAACTATGGGTCATCTTTCTAAGGATATTAGGATGAGATTCCTTAACTAGATTTTGAAACCCATTTAGGAATTCAAGAATGCGACACATTTTGAGACAAACCCCTCAATATCCATCATATATAGAGTAGGATATATATTTCCATATTTTCCAGAGAAGGATTATCAAGCTCTACTTCAGGATAAATAAAGGAGGGTTCACAAGAAGTTTTACAAAATGTTTTCTCTAGAACATGAACATTCTTATTTTCTACTATGTCATGTTTGAAAGGATTGTATACTCTTAATCCTTTTGTGTGACATCCATATCTGAAAAATATACAGAGAGTGGGAGTTTGGATCAATTTTCTTATGTTTAAAATTTGGAATAAAGAGAGAAGCGGGACTACCGAATGTTTTTAATTGTGAGATATTTTTTTTTGTTTTGTCCATACTTCATGAGGTGTAGTTTAATGGAATTATTTACTAGGAACTCTATTTAGAATATATATTGCAAAAGTATTCATTGATTCTTCCCATAAATGCTTGGGCACATTTTATGCATGAGTCATAACTTCCTATACATTTCTAATATGGTCCTATTTCTCTTTTCTGTGATTTCATTTTGTTATGGGGATTAGGATTTGTCAACTCATGTTGAATCTTGCACACATACAACTCGTCAAAATTCTTACTAACCTACCTCCGTTATCAACTTTAATTTTTTAATTTTCATATTAGAAGAATTTTCAACTAAGGCTTTAAACTCTTGTACTTTGGACAAGACATCGTATTTTTCTTAATGAAGTATGACCAGGTCATCCTAGAGAAATCATCAATAAATCATACAACATACAAAGCTCCACCGAGAGAGGATACTTCAAGTGGAACTCTCACATCACTGTGAATCAACTCTAACATGTGGGATAAATTTGGATCGTGATGTTTGTGAAATGGTTCAACATGTTTCTTACCATGTAATAAAATTTCACATGTTTCATGATTATATTTCATTTTAGGGATACCTATTAAAAGGTTTAGATGAATCATTTCATACATACTCCTAAAATTCACATGTCCTAGTATTTCATGCCACAATTGGAGATCATTTTTGAAGTAGATGAAAATCAAGATTTAGAAACAAATCCATCAAAAATATATAAACCATTTTGTTGTATTCTAGAATAATTAACATCATAAAGTTCAATTTTCACAAACCATTTATTTTACAATAATACAACTTTATAATTTTCTTTAGTTAATTGTAAGTAAGATAAGAGGTTTTTATTCAACAGAGGAACAAATCATACATTCTTAATTATTCCATTTTTCAATTTAACGTTCCAACAAATTTCAAATTGAATGACAGAATTATCCCCTAGATATATATTTTTGACATTCTACAACATCTTTGAGGATTTCACGAATGTAGGTCAATTTCATGGAGGAACCACTATCTAGGATCCATTTGTTATCATTTGAAGATGAGAGTGCAATATACAAGGCAATAGTTTCCTCGCATTATTCTTTACATGGTTTTGATTTTGGTTATAATCCTTATTTTTATTGTTAAATTTCTTGTTTTTAGTATTTTTAAAAAATTCATTTGTTTTCACACAACAATCAAACTCCTTATGACCAAATTTTCCACATTTGTTACATGTGCCATTGAATTTCACTTTAAAATTTTGACTATTCCTAGATTAGTGTTAGGATTAGATTTAAATTTTGATTTGAAGTTTGGTTTCTAATTTTGATTGGTGTTCTTTTTTTTAAAGGATTTGTGATTCTGAGAGAACAATTCCTGAGAGGAATTCTCTTTTAATCAAAATTTTCCATAACACATTATTAATGAATTAGGAGATACAAAAGGCTATCTAGATCGGTGTAGATCAATATAATTTTGGTATTTAGAGTTTAAGATTGAGATGTAGTTTCAAAAAAATCATGGATGTTTATCTGAATGATAAAATATAGCAATTTATCTTGAAACAATTCACAATTACATCCATCTAATTGTGCTTTAATGTTTTTAATTTTTCGCTAAATAATTAACTATTTTTTCATCCCCCTTCATGGGAGTTGTAAATAGTTCCATGACAAGTTTAATTATCTTTGAGAGGCAATTACCCTCATGCATTATTTCTAGTTGTTCCCAAGCATCAACAGGAGAATCCATGTGTCCTATATGCAGTAAAAACTCATATTTTATGCTTTGCAATAGGATTGACATGGATTCCTGGGATCTTTGGGAGAATTTTCTTAGTTTTTAATGGTTAACTTACCTTCCTATGGGTCATTTCTCCACACTGGTGACAAGATCCCACAATTTCTCACCATAAAAATGTATTTTAACCTAACTCACCAAATACTATAATTTGTTCCATTTAACAATTGTGATTTATCCATTAAAAAATTGGTTGTTCGCCATTTTCAATGATAAATGCAAATAAGCACAGTTTGAAAAACAAATTTAATCTAAAAATATTTTTTTCAAAAATTAATAATTTTTCCAAACAAAGATTTAACTTAACTAAGTTCGAAATTAATCTCTAATTTTTGAAATACACTTAGATAAATAAGAAAACTAAATGTTTTTGTTTTCATTTTTCTCAAAAGCTTTCAAAAATTAAATTCTAATCAGTTTGAAATTTTTAATAAAATTACTTTAAAAAAATAACACACTACGAGGGTCGGGAGTCGAACTCCTCGCCTCTAATGCTCACATATCCTTTATGGACCCTTTACTTGTCCAATAGAGCTATTTAGTTCTTATGGTCTAGCTAACACGAGTTTTTAATTTTCACTTCTAGTTTAACTTTATAAAAAAAATTTAAACTCAACTAAACATTCCCATATTTCAAAAAATCTTTTACTCTTGTTTTTTATATATGTAAATTTTTATTAAAACATAGTAAAAACTAATACCTATTTCAATTTTAGGGTTTCTTGGAGATTTTATAAATTATTAATTTTAGGAACTACTTTATTGTTTTATTTTTTTTTTGCAAAGAGGTTGAATAATTTGGAGAAGGAAAAAATGGAGGTTGCTTGAGTAAAACATAGAGTATCCTTCAATCTAGGCCACTTGAGGGGATTATGAGTGGCGTTTCCTCATTAATCGGTTGTTTAATAACACAAATCAAACCAATTTTAGCACAATATGGGGCAATTTATGTTTTTATCAAGTCGCTCCACATTGGTGGAGGAATTTTGGCATACAATAGGTATATATTGATCTCTATCTATTGTTTTTAAGCATAAATCAATATACACTTGCAATGATATATGGGTCATTTTTGTTTTATTTTACAGTATTCATGCCATATATGTTTCTATATAGGTATTTTTAGGGTAAAACCAGATGCATTTGGTGGATGTGTTTCACTATTTCCGGGCCGTATGGGGTTTATTAAACATCCATTATAATTTTTAATTGTTTTCATGCGAGAGGTGAAAGGGTCCGTGTGGCGATGAGAGACCTATATTTATGTTTTTGTTTATAGCAAGTTGTTTAGGGCCAAAACATTTTAATTACAACTTGATCTTGTATAAGCCGTATTTGGAAGAGGAATTTCAAAAACTCAATACTCATCAAAAGTTTTATAATCAATTTTTGGCTTTTTTATACAAATCCTCTTCCCGAATTAGGGTAAAATAATGTTTTTTTATATTATCTGAATGAAAAGTTTTAATATAAATTCTCTCAAATTTCACGATACAATTAGCTTGGTTTGAATGATTATTTGTTTATCTTTGTGTGTAAGGCACAACCAACACATAGAAGATGTGAAGAAGTTTTGAGCACCCAAGAACAAGATGATAGGCTATATTGTAGAACTCACAATTTTCAAATATTTGAAATATGTAATGTTTATATTGTTATACTTTAATGTATTTTTTATTTTCTTCACGGTAACGTTGTAGATCTTATAGATTAATTGAAATTAGAATAATTGAATATGATTTCAAAGAAAATTACAATTTGTATGATGATAACTTTGCCCCTTAATAAGGATTTCAGATGTACTCAAATAAATTTTCCTTCCAAAAAGAATAGTTCCTACACGGACTAAACTTCTCACTTTAATACCATGTCATAAAAACTATGGAGTAAATTATTATTATTAATTAAATTAAATTATATTAAATATCTATGTATTATTGGAAGGAAAGGAATGATAGGATTTTCAGGGGATCAATATTCTTCACAAACGAGTGGTTGCCTATCTGGTTTCCTCCCTTAAGGAAAAGGTAAAATTAAATTTCCTTGTCCCATTTCGGAGGTTGTGGTTCTTAAATAGTTCACTTTTAGTCCCCCTATCCCTAAAATTCCTCAAGTTGATATAAAGTGGAAGGCTTCATTTTTAAATTGGGTCAAGTTGAATTTCGATGGAGCTTTAAAGGTAAACCCGGCCTTTGGCTTGGGGGAGGGATTCTTCGGGATCATTATGTAATTTTTTTTGTTTTCTTATGTAGGTTCTCTTGGGGTTCAGACTAATAATGTTTTTGAGAGTATGGCAGTTTTTTGGGGTATTGATCTTGCCAGGAAAAAGGGTTTTAAGAAAATCCAAATTGAAGGTGATTCTCTGTTTGTTATCAACTCTTTGAGAAAGGATAGAATTCATAATTGGAACTTAAGAAATATCCTTAAAGATACTAAATAAATTCTTAATATTTTGATAGTTTTGTTCTTATTCATACTCCTAGAAAGGGTAGTAAATGTGCGGATAATCTCGCCAATTTAGGAGCTAAAGGTAATAATTTTAGTGTTTGGGAAAGGGGCGATGATATCCCTATGTCATTACTTATCTCATTAATAATGAAAAGTATAGTGGTGCCTTTCCCTCAAATGGATATCGTCATGTTCATTGTGGTTAGCAAGACCCTTTGCACATGCATGATATATGGTTATATTTTTATTACTTTTGGTCTTAATCTTCTCTTTTTTCATTGTTTCTTCAATTTTCAATCTTAGCCAACTAAAACCATGGGAGGTGGTCACTTGAGAACCAAGCCCATGAGCTATGGTGCTCTAAAGGAAAATACCTCCTTATGGTGCATTCTAAAAATTGGGGGGTTTAGGAATTTCATCTCCAAGATCACGGGGACTTATCCTTATCTTGCATTGGAGTTTGATAGGGTGTGGAACCAATAGTAACATGGTGATTCACGACATGGAAATTAAGGTTTCAGAAGCATCTATCATTGAGGAGACTGGTATGGAGATAGAGGGCTTAAATATATTCAAACACCAAACCAGATGAAGGCATGAACTTCATACTTTCTTCTGAGGTAAAGAAAAGGTTTATTTTCTTGTGGATTGTACTTTGCTAGATTCTCGCATTCCTAATATTTTCAATATGGTTTGCCTCCACCTAATGAGGTACATTACTCTCAAAGGGAAATATAAAAATATTAATACTAACCATCGTATTATTCTTAATATGTTTAGGTATAATATTTTTATGAGTCTTCCTTTTTCTTTTTATGTCAATATCTCTGCGTCGGTGAATGATTTTCAATAGGGGAAGACTGAAACCCCGCTTCACCATGGCATAATTCTCTTTCTTTTTAAGATTGGTAAACTGGTGGTGGCTAAGGAATTAGAGCCTAATGTGGGGGATTTAATTATAATTGTTCTCTTGTTGATTGTTTGAAAAGCGAGGAGAAAGAAGAGTATGGCTTCAGGGAAGGGAAATCTTGGTATTGGGGTTGTTTCTTCCCTGGTTGACATGAAATGGGAGTCATCTAAAGGGAATGAGAGAATGAATTTGGATTGGAATGAAGCTTTTGACAAAATTTCTCTCAGAGTTAGGTAGGTCAAAAGGGACATAAAATCTTTAGGTGAAGTTGGAAAAAATATGAGAAATAGTGTCATGATTTGTATACACATCTCTAATAAAATTTGCGTCTCGAAAACTTTATCGGGGTGGATATGGTCAAGCTCAAAAGTAAGGTTTTTAGGTGGCCAAAATAGAGAAGGGTTAGAGAGTTCACGGGTTTAATCTATACCTCATTAGTTTGGATGATGAAGAGCAAGTCAAAGATGACATTCCTATTCCTAACAAGCAAGAAGATCAGATAAAAGGACAGGAAGAGAGCCAACCGAAGGTGTACAAAATTTTAAGATTAGTCTCTTGGATCTTGGAGATTTTTCCTAACTTTTTTGGACTATTTTGTTTGGGATGGCTATACCTCCCTATTTTTTTAGTTGGCTCTGGTTAGTTCTTTTTATGGTTTTTCTTGTAATAGTCTATTTTATTTTGGTTTGGGCTAAGTTGGTTCAACCCTCTTTGTCCTATTTATTTTTTGTTCCTTATTGGTTATGCTCATGATGCATTATATTGTAATGTTTTTGGATGCCTTAATGTAAATAACACACAAGGGTTTTACATGGGGAAACCGTAAGGTAAAATACCCCCAAAAGAAATTTCTGTTAGGGTTAAACCATATAACAATGTTACATAGATCTATAATCGATAAATCATACAAGCAATGAATGCGGAAATAGCCAAAATATGAAATAAAATAACAAAAATATAACACTATATTTGACGTGGTTCACCTAGTGTGGGATACATCCACCAAGAAATGACCAATATTATTATTCAATTCTTTATAGAGGAAATACAATGAAGATCTGTTTTCTTCCAACACCTCACAGGATGTTCAATGTTTTTCCTCACTCAGCTACTCTTTATTTCTCAACAAGAAAAACTAACATGCAAAAGACTTGATATTTTCTTCTCTCATACCCTAATACAATGCATACATGCATTTATATCTATTTTGGGCAACTAACTATGCTTTTACAATCAAGAAATCATATTTAAAACAAAATATTTATTCTAATTCTCGTTTAAAGAATAAAGCACCATCACACAAGTGACCGATGTCGGTTCCTACCTAACCAATGTCAGTCACTTCTCAATTTATGTCATTTACCTTCTAACCGATGTCATTTTCCTCCCGACCAATTTCGGTCATGTCAAAGCAAGCAACATGTAAAATCAAGTTTCTTATGAAGTAATTAAGCTCCACACTTAACAATCTCCCACTTAGAGATCAATTGTTGCACTGTACTTGATGCATCACCATCCTTGGTTCCTTTTCCTTGGCCCATTTCTTCCTCTTCAAGTCTCAAGCTCAAAGACCAACATAAGTGGAGTGAAGCTCCAAATTCTCTCTTACTAATGGCTTTGTTAGCATATCCACAAGGTTCTCATCCATATGGATTTTCTCTAACTTCAGTTTCCTATCCTCCGACACCTTCCGTGAAGTGATACCTCAACTGAATGTGTTTCATTCTTGAATGAAATGTTGAGTTCTTTTCAGATGGATCACACTCTAACTATCACTATATAATCTGCAATCCTCTTGCTCCTTACCCAACTCTTTCATGAACATGCTCATCCATATCATCTCCTTGCCATCTTTTGTAGCTGCAACATACTCTGCCTCTATAGTAGACAAAGCCACAACCTTCTGTAATCTTAAAATCCTACTAAGCTGTCATTCCACCCTCTTTGTGAAAATATATCTAGTGGTGCTCTTCTTTTCATCCAAAACTTCAGCCATATCTACGAATCAACATAGCCATGTAAATAAGTATCTAACCCTCTATAGCATAACCCATGTCGGATGTCCCTCTCAAATACCCGAGAATCCGTTAGAATGATTTCCAATATTCTTTACCTGGATTAGTCATAAACCTGCTCACAAATCCCACTGCATGTGCAATGTCTGGTCTAGTACAAACCATGGCATACATAAGTCTTCCTACTGCTGAATTATAGGGAATATGTGCCATGTAATCAACCTCCTCATGTGATGAAGGAAATTTATCTTTTCTCAATTTTAACTATCTAGCCATAGGTGTACTAATAGGTTTTGAATTTTGCATGTTA